>OY744481.1:341703277-342123777 GCA_963556165.1 Tipula helvola | reverse complement strand
AATATAAAATATAAAATATAAAATATAAAATATAAATATAAGCCGTCTCACGCATTTTGTAACAGGCAATAACTTTTCACAGATTTAACAAATAAATATCAAATTTTCTTCTATAATGTGAACTAAGAAATTTCACCTTTACAAATTTCACCTTTACAATGACAAGTCACCAGTCGAACATATTTAAACTTTGCTGACATCTATTGTCAAACCGGTAAAACTCTTTATAACATTATAAGAACACCACATTTTAGAAGAATATTCTTTAAATTGTGAAATATTGTAATATATAAACTTACAATTTTTTAACCATACCAGAAATATAACAACGTTTGTTCAAGGTAACACTTCATGACACCACACTCATATCGACATATTCTAATTATTAGATCAACATAGTATGGACCATTTACCTGATTTTTTTCATTTTACCAATATTTCTTTTTAACTAATTTGTGGTGGGATTTAGAAAAGTTGTAAAATCTCGATACCATAGCTATATTTTCAAAGTACTCAACTGTACAAAATGTTGCCAAACTTTAAATGTTAAATCACACTTACTTAATGCCACTAAATCAATAAAATATATTTTTAATCACTTCAATAAGTCCGTTAAACTAGTAGGAAAAAAATGTTGTGGGGAAGTAAAATAAATAATGGATTTCATTCGACATACTTTTATTTCCACCCGCGGGAAAACGTACGGCAATTTTTAACTTTTCATTTTATACATTTTTGTATTTAACATTATAATCCTCTTTACGTCTTAAAGCGCTTAACATATAAAAATAATTTGTATTGCGCAATAAAATTTTCTAGCTCTGCTTTATTGAAACAAAATATAATAAAAACAAATCAATTTTTCTCTATTATGATTGTTGTACTTCCATAAAAGATTTTTATTTTCGATTTTAATTTTATTTTATAGTATGATTTCCCTATTTTTTTATTGCTCTCGTTCGTTATATGAAATTGAAATTTACAATTGAAAGAGAGTAGTAGCAAAAAAATAGAAGCAGGTTTACAGGAAAAAGGAAAATGCTAGTAGTTTTCCAGTTTTATTTTCCTGCTTTTATTTTTTTTGCTACAATTTCAACAAAACATGACAACAATGAAATGCAATTTGTATTTAAATTTAATTGATTTTACTTTTTATGTACTGTGGAATACTGAATATATCTATCTAAGCTGAATAAAAAAAAAGGAAATTTTATGTTCTGTTAGTAAAGCAATAGTGATGATCAGAGAAATAAAATAACTATTCAAGTTGAATAAATAAAGTGTTAAAAAAATAAAATTTTCTTTACATTGGCTGTGACTGTATGAAAATTAAAAATTACTTTGGCTTATTCTGTTTAGTAGAAGGCAACGATATTTACTTTCCAAATCCCGTTTCTGGATTAACACTAAATTACCCAAATCAATATGACTGCGATTAATTTAGAAGTTTAAAGATACAAAGTTAATGCTATTTTATCACAGATATTACATTATCTATCACGATTGCATTCTAGCATTTATTGAGTTTTAATAAAATAAATGCGGCATCACAATTTTGTGTTCGTTTTTTTTATAATTTGAAATTTCGTTCGTACAAGAATTTCCGTTACTCTTTTTAAATGGAATTTTTAACTTAGCCCCGCTTAAAATGTGTTCACATCAAAACAATTTTTAGTGCAAAGAGAGCCATAACAACTTTTTTAGATCTATATACAAAATGTTTATATTTTTGCAGGCCATTAAGGTATAACATTTGTAAAATTCGCTGCGCTTATTCTACTCACATGATAAGTGCGGACCCCAAATATTAAGATATCACTGGCACTGCAATAGTAATGGTAATAACTCTGGTTAAGGAAAGACTCGACTGATTCCCATTTTAGTTTAGGTGGAATCTACTTACTGTTAACAGGAAATTATGTTGCCCTTTTGGTCCCATTCAAGAACTTCTTCTAAAAATAATTTATAATTTTTGTTCCTTCGGAGAATCCCTTTTCTAATCCCGAAGCTTTCCGGTCAACTTTTGGCACAGAAAACGAGAACCCGGGATCCAGTTTAGAAACTCTAGTACATAGACAGTTTGATTAAACCATATCGTGACGAAAGCATCTTTATTTTAGTGTTAAAAGATAATCGCGATGTATAGTTCGAGCCGTAAATGACTTTAATTATGTGGGCATATATTTAGCTCTAAAGAAAATTTTTCATCGACGGAATATACATAGCCAAATCTAAAGTATTGTTCTACTTTCTCTACTTGGTAATGTTACAAAAATAAATAAAATCATTGCTTAATTTTGCCATAACGTCTAACCATAAAAATAATTCTTATTATCAGATTCAGGGATATAAAAAAAGCTTCTAGCTAATAGAAGACATAAAATCTTCGTATTTACAAAAATAAAATCAAAATGAAAAATGTTAATACGAATTTCAAACCAAATTGTGCAAAATTGTGGCACGAGTTTTTTTTTATCTCTATCTTAACGTGTGTCTAAATATGGATCGAAATACATAAAATGTTTGTACACAGCAATAAAATTTAACATGTAGTAGGTTATGTATACCGTTTGATTTGGCGAAAATAGATTTTAAGTGTTAAGTTGTAGTGTAGTGGCTGAAAATTCAAAATTAACATGTAAAATATAACGTAAGAGCAAACTTGCTTGGTTCACGCAATGTCCCTTCTGGTTGTTTATTATTCTGTGGCTTTACCAATAATTACATTACCTAATTTTTAAGTAAGCCTAAAATAAAATTCCAGAAATTTTGAAAACAAATTTAAATTTGTAATTGTGGCATAAATTATATGGGAAAGAAATGATTACTATACGTTGCATTTAAGAATTTCTAATTATTAATTAAATTTGAGCTTGCATTATGCACTTATGATGTATAGAGGTGAAATAAAACTTAGCTATAGTGGAAGAAATAAAATTGTTGAATGATGTACGACAATATACATAAGTATGTATATTGAAAATCTGCTGCAATCTAATCGATCATAAGAATGTTTAAATCCATGAAAATTCAATATTCAGCTTTTAAGAGAGTTGTGAGCACGTTTATCGTCTTCTTTACAGGCCACTAAAGATATAAAAATATCAGCGAAAAAAAAATCGAAATTGCCGATTACTTTTAAATAAACAAAACATTATCTTGAATTAGTTGATGTAGGGTTGTTCCCAAAATTCGAACGTCGGAATATTTTGGAATGCATGGCTTTCTTTTTTCCTGATAATGAGAAAATCTAACAAAACAGTTTCAAGAAAATCCAATACTATTTAGCAATCCCTCAAGATGGTGCAATACGATTTTATTTGATTCAACAGAATAATAACTTACTTTAGCGTTGATATAAGAAACCGTTTTTCCGTCATTTCAATTTTTTTTTCACTGTTTGGGTCGAAGTTGCGGCGATTTCACATCGCTATTCTTAAAATTGTTCCAACCAAGTAGATTACATTTACTTCATTTACTACTACGACAGAACGAAAAATAGGAAGTGTAGTTACATAAAATTATATATTTTCGGTAAATGTTATAACCAAAACATCTTTATCAAGATAAAACATCTGTAGTATTTGGAATCATGACATTTCGATATTCAATTTACTATTAGTGATGTACTTAACCCAGGCGCTCTGCCGATATTGAAGATTTTAGAAAATAATTCCACGGCATCTGGTAAATCATTATTATTTCAAGTGTCCATTTTCAACAATTTTTATTTTATTAGTATAGCTTATTATTAATGGCAGGTAGAAAGTAGCGGCAAAGCGAAAAAATCATTCTGAACAAACTCGTATACCGCAACCGACAAGCACAAAGGCTTTACAATAACCTGGTCGGGGAAATTGGGTTAACTGACACCGAAACAAAAATCAAAATAAAGAAAAGGTGTGTTTCCGATGGCTGTTCAGTACTAGAGATACCATGCCTGATAACCCATTGTTTAGTATCAGAAGAATTTTGAAACCAATAGTCAAATAAATCATGCTCCTTATTTATAAAAGTTTAATAGATGCGAAAATTAAAATGTGTTGGTTCAGAGGTTTATTGACACAATTCGTCGATTCCATGTCAAAGTTTACATCTGCAATGATGCATATTGATTTGGACAAAAAATCGACCAGTAGTATCAACAACCAATGAAAAAAACCTTATTGTCGGAGCTAGTCCTTTTTCAAATTTAGAGAAACCACAAGTAAAACAATTTGTAGGTACGAAACCTATGTATTTTACAAACTTTGTAAGAATCGGATGCTAATCTTAGTGAAAGTCAAATTAGTTTTTAACCATTATTCAAAAAACCGATCCGTTCTAATTTATTTAATTTTTAATTTTAAAAACCTTATCTCTGAATCGTGATTAAATCTTAATACAATATTTCAAACAACACAATGAATATTTCAAGTTATGGCATTATGAGATTTGATCGATTGTTGAATCCTAGTGGTGTAGTTGTTTTAAAGTAATCTTAACGTTTCTATTGGGAAAACTTTAGTTTTGAGATTGTTGTTTGTTGTAGCCCTTCTTTATTACGTTTAGTGATAATATTTGCAAAATTTAATCAAGCTATAATTACCGGTTATTTTAATAATGATATAAATTCTCCAAATATATTTTCAAGTTTCTTGAATTTTTTTGTCTTTACAACTAATTATTAATAAAAGTAATAAAAATTGATTATTGAAATTTGGAAACGTATGAGGAACGTTATAAAAATGTGACTTGAACTTTATGGCGTCTGGGATATAAAACACTAAATAAAATTCTTTATATATATTACGACAATGCTTCTTTCTTCGAACAGTTGAATCATTATTGGAAATCTCAAAAATCTTTTGCACAACAGTTTTTCCACCACTTTTCTCGTATATTATGTTCCTTTGTGTTATAATAAAACAAATTTCAACATTTTCAGGAGTGCTGGTAATGACGTGTTGGCTTTAATAACATACGCTTAAAATTGAATATAGATCTACCTAAAGCGTTTGCACCACCGTTACACATACTAAAAGTCTAGCGACCCAATCTCAAGTTTATTAATTTTGCTTACAGAAACAAACGATTTTAGCTGTAGTATTACTTGGATTTAATTGACCCTCTGCCGGTTTCACCGGATTCCGATAATAGGAATTGTGAAACGATTCCATAACAAAATAAAAAAATCGAAAGCAAGAAAGTTGTGCTTTCCTGATTTCTAATCGGAATGTGAGTAACTGGTAAGGAGAATTTAGTTTCTCGGGCAGTGGAATTAGTTTATAGATCCTAGCATAGCCAATCGGTCAATATTAATTTATTTTATTTGAATATTTCTAATATAAAAATTATTAAATATTAATAAACAATGTTTAACAGGATAACTAGCTTAGTTCTTAATAATAAAGACTTTTTGCAAATAAATTTGTAGCCACTTTTTCAAATAATTTTGTACGGTCAACCTGGAAATTCAGTTAATTCAAATTTTAGGGTTTTATATTAAAAAAAAAAATACGAGCTTGTATCCGAAACACGAACTAATAAAATTGAAAATTTGTGGCGGCTCACTCATATACCATTCAAATATAAAAATACAGTCATCAAAATAACACACATTCGATCACCGCCACAATACCAAATATTCAACGTCAATCACGCATCACTTACACCGCAACGCCAACGCTCTGTTACTACCTTGCATATTCGTACCCAAACAACAGCACAACATTAAAGGAAAAACAATTCATTTTTACTCTCAGGTATTCATCGTAACAAACTTCATTTCGATGGTTTTTATGGTTACAAAAATTAGATAAAGTTTTGGCGTCCATTGCGAATTATAAAGCGTTCCTTCTTAGTTGGTGAAAATTAATATAATAAATTGTTTATAATAAGAAATTGTGATTTATATCGATTATAAATTTAACGGAAATATAATTTAATCTAAATTGTTGTTAAACTTATAATCTTGGGTAAAAACTCTGATGATTCTTAATCCTCTTATGTTACGATGATGACTCTTAATCCTCTTAAAATTAATTTTTACTATTTTATTTCCCCTTATGTTTACAGATTTTTAATATTCAACGTGTTATCCTAATCCTGGCCTTTTCCTAACTCTACCCACACGTCATCCTCGTTATTTTTATTATTTGTAACCTGAAGTTAGCCAATCAACAAAAGTTACCAATCAACCCAATAACCCTATTTTACCCAATCGGTCTAAAATACTATAGCTCGGCTGTACTGACCTCTATCGTCTCGATAGCCAATTACTTCACATTACAAAAATAATTTTACATTTCTTATTTCACTAATTTATATTCTTACAAACTAAATTTCTCTTAATTCATTATATAATTATTTATTTAAGTTTGACATAAATGATTCATACTCATAGTACATACGAGCTCAGTCATCTTCCAGGTACTCGACCTCCTTATAATCTTTCTCTATCTCTGTATCTGAATTATCTAAAAACTCTACCTCTTCGTAATCCTCTTCTGACCTAACTTCCCTCAGCGGTTCGAATCGTGTTGTCCTATAATCTATTCCGTCCTCCTGCCCTTTCCAAAGTCTAATGCGTCTTGAATCTAAAATTCTACCCGAGCTACAAAACGTTCCTGCCTGCCCTGTCTCCCCTACCACATATCGGTCATTATCTAACACTTTCTTAATTTAATATGGTCCCTTGAACTTCCTTTTCAACTTATTTCTTTCTCCAGATATTGCGCTAGTCTTGGTCACTATCCAATCTCCTTCTTTGTAGTTCTGCTCCTTACCACATTTCTCATCATACTTTCTCTTATTGTATTCTTGTAGTTTCTCAATATTCCGACTTGCACTTTCCTTAAGCTCAATGAAATTTCTGTCTTCCTTTCCATTTAATTCCTCCAAGAATCCTATTAAACCCTCATTTATTCTCCGTTTTTGTATAACTACAAACAGTAGTTTTGATGGTATCTCTTGTATAGATCTATTCCATGTGTTATTTAACAAAAACTCTGCGTCAACCAAACAGGTGTCCCAATCTATCTCAGTTTTCTCTACTAATTTACTTAAGAATGGTACGAGTGTTCGGTTGTAACGTTCAATTTGGGCATTTGCCCGCGGACAAGCTGTAGCATTCAAAACTTGTTTTATTCCAAAATCTTCCAGGAATTTCTTAAATTGAAGGGAAATCAAGGCGGAACCTCTATCGGATACTAGCACTTGTGGGGTGGAATAAGCTAACAAGTAACTTTTCAAATTTTTTAAAACTTCCAGGGACCCTGACTACGAACACTAATCGTAGTTTTGGTCGCATATAATCTTAAATATTTTGTGAAAGCGTCTATTATTGCTAATATATGTATAACAGTTTGGCCCTTTTGTAATTTCCAGCGGCCCTAAGTGGTCTAAATGTACCATCTCAAACGGCCTGTTACCCTTATCAATAATGTGTAATTTCGGTCTATCTTGTCGATGTTTTGGATTGTATGATATACATACCAAACAATTCTTTATGTGATTCAAAACTTTCTCCCTCATTTTCGTAAAGTAAAACAATCTTTTAATGTAGCTTGCATACTTTATCTACTCCGAAATGTCTAATTTCGTTATGATATTTAAAAATAACCGATTTCTCCATCTTTCTGGAAATCAATCCATCTCTAACCTCGTACTATCTATTTTCGCCTTGCTCTTCTATCATTTGTTTTATTTTCTTAACATTTTCATCTAATGATTGTTCTGCAATTAAGCTTTCTTCGAATAAGTTGATTGTTTCTCTTTCTAACACGAAAATATTCGCCCTGCTTAACAAGTCTACATGTCGCATGCTTTCTGACCGTCTATACACTATATTGTAATCAAATTGTTCTAAATATAAGAACCATCTAGCTATTTTCGGGTTAATGTCTTTTTTTTCTATTGTCAATTTTAGAGCATTACAATCCGTAACTATTGTAAACTTTAACCCATACAAATACGTCCGAAACCTCTTCAAACTATATACTATTGCTAACGTTTCCAATTCCAAACTATGAAGTTTAGCTTCACTTGCGGTCGTTTTCTTACGAAAGAACATTACTGGATGGAACCTATTATAGTCTGTTTGTCTCTGCATCATTATACTCCCAAAACCTACTGCTGAGGCATCAGTATGTAATTCGGTTTTTAATTTTGGTGAATAAATTCTCAAAATAGGTTTAGCAACTAATTTCTCTTTCAAAGTATGAAAAGCTTGCTCTTGTTCCTTTCTAAAATGGAAGACCTCTTTATCCTTTAACGAATCTAATAATGGTGTTATTATCCTACTACAATTTTTAATGAATTTCCGAAAGTAACTCACCAATCCTATAAATCTATGTAGCGATTTATTATCTGTTGGTAATGGATATTCTTGTATCGTACTCACATGCTTCTTCGTTATCAATATTTTGTTATAGGTAATTTGACACCCTAAGTATTCTATTATTGTCTTCATAAATTTACATTTTCCTAACTGTAATTTAATTTTATTTTCGAGCAATCTATCTAACACTCTCTTCAAAATCTCCAAATGTTGCGAAATGCTCTCAGTTGCTATTAGAATATTATCGATAAACACTATTATTACATTCTCCTTAATAAAATCTCTTATTACTTTATTGATATATCTCGGGAAAACTGGTGGTGAGTTCGCATAACCGAAA
Organism: Tipula helvola; assembly: GCA_963556165.1. NCBI lineage: Eukaryota > Metazoa > Arthropoda > Insecta > Diptera > Tipulidae > Tipula > Tipula helvola. The sequence goes on along the minus strand of OY744481.1, from coordinate 342,115,117 downwards.
GGTAATTTATTACTCTCGTATAAACCATCTTCCGTCACAAATGCTGTGTATTTTCTCGAACTTTCCTCTAGGTCGATATGATAAAACCCATTTCTTAAGTCCATAAGATCGTGAAACACTTTTTACCATGTAATTTCTAAATTTGACTCTCCATCACTGGCAATGGGAAACGATCCCTTTCCACCAACTTGTTTAATGGTCCATAATTTATACACAATCTATACGTCCCGTTCTTCTTCTTTAACAATACTACTCTACTGGAATAAGCCGATTCACTCTCTCGTATTATTCCTTGTCCTAACAAATTATCTAACACTTTGTTTAATTCCTTTCTTTCAAACTGGCTCATTTTTTTTGGTGAAACACTAAACTTTTATTTTCTCTTAAAGTTATGTCTACTTCGTGCTTCGTCCGGTTCGCCTCATCAGTGTTATTATTTAGCTGACATTCTGAATATAATTCGATTATCTCATTTGTTAACCTTTTAGACTCCAAATCATCCCCTATATCTAAATTTAACGAATTGCCCTCATTGAAATATTCATCTTCCACTTTTACTACCGACTGCATCAAATTAACATCGTATCCTACTCCCCGTTTTGTCTGCTTATCCTCTTCTCTGTCGGTAACCTCTCTTAAAATTGTAACTACACTAAACTTACTATTATTTATAAAATCCCGTCCTAATATGACGTCTACTTTCATCGTACCCTCTGGAACTATTAAAAACATCACCGGATATAATTTATTTTCAATATCGAGCATTGCTTTTAACCGACCCAATACAATTAACCTTGAATCATTTATTCCACTCACCTCCATAGACTCAACTGTTTCTTTATCCATTATATTATCAACATTCTTTACAATGGATTCTTTTAAAATATTAACGCTACTTCCTAAATCTAATAATACATTTATTTTGTAAATATAATCACTTTCTACTGCTTGTGTTGTTAGCATCCCTTCTTCGTTGACCTTGATGGTTGTTTACACTCTGTTGACTTATGTCCAGTTTGTAAACAATTAAAACATTTGATTGGCCTAGTACACTGATTAGCTTTTTGTCCCAAGCTTCTACAGCTATGACACTTTAACTCGTTCTTATTTTCGTTGCTATTTTTGTTAAACATCTGTCTGTTCTTAATTTCGTTATTCTCCGGTTCTTTTATATTACTTGGAATCATCATCACTGTATTTGACTCGGCCCACTTAATTCTCTCTGTAAGCTCCTGTATAGTATTACAAATAGATTTATTAATCCAATTGTAAATTTTATCTCTGGATAACCCTCTTAGAATGTATTTGATGATCGCCGGTTCACTCAATCCTCCTGATGCTCCGATTGCATGCATTTTCATAACATACATTTCATAGGTTATGTCCTTTGCATATATATTCCGTGTCAATTTATAAAAATATATTTATAATTGCCGCCCCGGTGGCACAGTTGTTAACATGCTTGCTTCAAGCTCCGGAGGTCCCGGGTTCGATTTCCGGCGGGTGATGAAAAAATCACGGCTGGTTAATGTATGGATCAATGAACTAATCACTCATTATCCGTTGTAAAAATGATTACGAAACTTCACTATGAAGCGGCTAAGTCCCTCTATGGGATGTAGCGCCAGCGAAAAAAAAAAAAAAATTTATAAAACACATCCGCTTCATCATCCGCATGTCCATATTGTTTAAGAAAAGCTTGTTTTAGCGTTTCGAAAGAATCGATATGCTTCTCCTTTGCTTCATGGAACAACTTAGTCGCTCCATCTAACCTCGTTATTGCGTATAACAACGTGGCTTCCTCCGAACATTTGTATAATTTTCGATACTTCTCGATCTTATCTATCCATCTCTCTACTTTGATGTCTCTATTATCGAATACGGGTAACAAACTTTTAATATTTTCCGGATGCATCAACACTTGTTGCACTTTAGGTGTTTTGATATGTTCATCTCCACTATCATCTTGTACAGGATTACCTTTCCCTCTACGCGGCATTATTATTTTTTCTTTTATTTGATCACGCTAAATATTTACACTGAATCTCACTTTTCAGGATATTTGGATGTCAATCCCACTTCTGAACTATATAATCTTGGGTAAAAACTCTGATGATTCAAACAAACAAACTCTTAATCCTCTTAAAAGTAATTTTTATTATTTTATTTCCCCTTATGTTTACAGATTCTTATATTCAACGTGTTATCCTAATCCTGGCCTTTTCCTAACTCTACCCACCGGATGTGTCGTCGCACGTCATCCTCGTTATTTTTATTTTTTGTAACCTGAAGTTAGCCAATCAACAATAGTTACCCAATCAACCCAATAACCCTATTTTACCCAATCGGTCTAAAATACTATAAACTGAACAAATTCTTGTTGTGAATTGCCGTATAGAGAATTATTTTGGATACCACATTTCTGCGCATTCGTTAACCAGTTCACCGGCAATTGGGGCCTAAGTACGTCTACATGAATTACAAATCTTTTTTTGTACAGTTTAAGTAAAATCAAAATTTTGGAATTACAAATTTAAAAAAAAACGTTATTTGCCTAACGCTTCCATCTTTATACATTAAGTATATCAGCATAAACGTTAATTACCCGTTGTACATAATTTTTATTATTTTATATATTTACTGTTTTATACAACACTAAAATTTATATTTCTCAATTTGTTATGCCACAATGAAATGCCGTTTAAAAAATAAAATAAAAATTGGGTCTATCCTGCTCCTCGGACAATACATTTCCCACAAAGCTTCCGTTAAAGATCACCACACAAACCATTTATATTTTACAAACATTTTTTGTTATTTTGAGCATGCATTTTTTTAAATTTGGAAACCTCTTCCCCAATATCACAATTAGTCACGACAAGACAAATCTTTTACTCTCATGCTACAAATCACAGACTCACAAATAATCTTACAAAGGAACCTTTAATACTGTCAAATTCAAAAAATTATAAAAACTATTCTAAGTTGAAGTACTCTGTGAGACAATAATGAAACCAACTGTTTTCATTGGCAACCAATCCCTTTTTAGGCGTTAAAACCACCCCTTAATTTGTGAAAAAAGGTAATTGTATCCCCTCAAAAAATAGATATGCAACACTTATAATCTAATTTACTATGGAATAGTTGTACTCTTAATAAGGAATAATTACCAATTTGATTTATCAAAAAAAGTGGAGTAGATGTCGAGATAATATCGAGAAAACGGTTTTTGAGATTAAATTAAGGGTTGGTTTTAACATCAACAAAAGGCTTGGTTGCCGATATAAAAAGTTTTCGTTAATGTCTCGCACAGTACTACAACTTAAAATAGTAATAATAATTTGTTGAATTTGACAGTTCAAAAGCTTCCCTTGTTAGATTACTTAGAAGTTAGAACTGACACTTATTTTCATAGTCCACATCTAACAATTAGATCCAGTTATGCATCTCTAGTATATTGTTGAAAATCCTTAAGAATTTAAATTACTTCGTCCACACGGTAAATAAAAATTCACTAGATGTGAGCATACTAGACAATCTAGTTGAATCAAGTAAAATAAAAAATCTATATCGCTGGCGACGAAACAATATCGCCGAAGTTTTTTTAGAATATATTTCATAGCATTGCAAAGATACCAACTGATTTTTGCGTGGGTATAGTTACAAATTTTTGGTTGTCAATGTTTTAAGTTTTCGCACAAACAATATAAAATCGCTTCATTTAATTAAATAAAAAAATACGTCATTTAAAGAAAAATTGATAGAACTGGTGAGAGGGAAGTCCATTATTTATGATTTGAAGAACGTGAATTTTTGAAGGACCGACATTGAAACCAAAATTTGGCGAGAAATTGCTACTCAGCTTGAATCGACAGTTGAATATTTTAAATTATATCATTATGCAGAAATTAAAGCCATTGAGTTTTTAAAATATTTCAGAACATGAATGTAAAACTAGATGAACAGTTTGCGAGACCCAGATGATGAATACTAAAAAAATGGAAATACTACGATCTGATGAATTTCTTGTCCGACGTTGATGATCAAACAAGGTAAGTTTAAATCATTCAACAAATCCCTATTATGTACAATTAAAACTTTTTATTTATTTATAGCACAATTGGAAATTGTGAGGACTTTTGTGAGGACAACTCATACGAATATACAAACGTTAGTAATAATTCTGATAGTATTACAAACCTAAATGATATAATAATTACATCTAATACCTGCTTAATGTTCTAAAACATCTGAATCATCATCCAAAAATGACGTAAATAGTAATTTTTTAGAATTTTTGTATATTGCGTTTCAATCAATTAGCCAACTGAATGAACCAGCAAGTGCCACTTCTTTATATTTTCAGCATTGGCGATGAAAATAAATAATGCCCAATTGCTTACGCTTACGGTAGTTGTTGATGAACTGGAGGTGGATATATTATTATATATTATATAACTAGGGGACCCCTGTGCAATTCACAATTTTATTATTTATGTGAAACATTTTTGCTAAACAAAATTAAACGCGTTATATTTTATTAGAGTTCGAAGTCTTTTTTTCGTCGGGGCAACCTGTAGTGAAGTATTCCTTTTGCAGAAGTTGTTTGTATGATATTTATTATGGCAAAAATGTTTCACATAAATAATAAAATTTTGCAATTGCACAGGGGTCCCCTAGTAACCAAATATTTTACTTTAAATTAAACATTCCGCTTTATAGGTATTACAGTAATTACACAATAAAATATGTACGTGGTACGTGTTTATATTGCGCCTAAATGTATGCGAATACTACAACAAATTATTTAAAAACTTTTATATTATGAGTTGTAGTAAGCTATGAAAATTTTTCTGAAAAATTATTTTTTTCTGTCATAAACTTTATAGCATGCTATGTTTGAAATAATATACCAATGAAAATTAAATAAATACCAAGTAATTTCAAACAGGCAAGCCATTGTAGTGTGTGGTTTCAGGCAATCCATTGTAGTGAGAGAACGCCCCTCTTCTGATCGGAGAAATCGGAGACAAAAAATAATTACATTAAATTGAAAAAAAAAAAAGACTAAGTTATCGGGAATCGAACTCGAGACTTTTAACTTCATAGCGCATCGCTCTAACACATGAGCTATTGAACTATGCTTATAATTGATATATGAAATGGAAATTTATAGCTTAAGAAAATGTTGAACATTCTTGTATTTTATATAATATAGATATTGTGCATTAGAAAATCTGGCAATATTCAAATCTTGATGGTTCTAATTAGGTATTATATGTATAGTATACATCTGTGTATTCTAGTCTTAATTTTAATTTCTTAACAAACAAATACTTAATTGAGTTGAATATTGTTCCTTTTTATTATATGTAATGAGAATAACTTTACATTTAATTATATTTGAAAAAAAAATGCAAATATTTTTAATTAAAACTGTAAAAATTACTCCTTGCTACCATATATCTTAATAAGTTTAATGTTTTAAACAATTTGTTTTAACAATTTTTTTAAAATATCTCTCAATTCAAACGCTTAACGAGTGCTGCGATTTCCTTGAAAATAACGGAGGCCAGTGTAATTTTTTCAGAATTTTTTGGATGGAGATTTAATGTAGTGCCAAGAACTCGTAACCTGTTTGCGAGTATAACGAAACTATTTCCTATATGTATTCTTGCGCATGGGAGTTTTTTATTAAACCATTCTTTATCGGCCGATAGACATTTCCCAGGAAAGCAGCATCACCGACAAAATAAAAAGGAAAATCGATGACGGCATTTGGAAGCATTCTACTTTGTGGGACATCTAATGATCCATATGTCAATTGTTTGCCAAATCCACTACTTTTAAATATTCCGGATTCGCCCTGGCTCCCATAAGCCCCGACGTCGATCGATGTGAACGAATAATTAGAATCATATACAGCTAAAAGAACGAGACTATGATTCCCCTTACAATTGTAACATAAGGATCCGCTTTTAGGAGGAAATTTCACGTTGACCTGTTTGCCATCTAGTGCACCTGTGCAATTTGGTATTCCAGTCTTTAGTTTAAGATAATCTGCTATTTTGACATATCCCAACAAACTCGGTTTCGCTACGTAAATTTCATTAAGGCCCAATAAAACGTCGTAGATCTCTAGGATAATCTTGCGTTCCATCGAAGCTCCCATTTGGAAGCTCCAAGCTAAAACTTGCATTGAGCAACCTTACGCAATATATTTTGATGGAGTGGAACTTTTGTAAGAAAATAAAATTTTTCAAATTTTACAATGTTATTATATTAGTGTAAGCGCCAACCTAGATTCGACACTTATCGGTTTTCGATGGGAGTACTTCTTCAAACGGGTAGTGACAAGATTTTGCGAAAAAAGATATCTTGATCTTGGCTCAAATTCACCTTCCTGACCCACCAGCGCCTACGACATACAATTGATTTGTAGTATTGATACCATAAAAAACAATATACATAAATTGTTTTAACGAATTTTATTAGTTCCATTTTGTTGACATTTAATGCCACTTTGACTTGAGTACGTCAAGAAAGTTTACGTGTAAGTAATATTATGTGAGCAACGTCAAAACTGACCGATATAATTCTTCACTCAGTGCGTGGCATCACTGTGAATCATTCAAGAATACAAAATAATAAAGCAAAAATCATACAAAATCTGAATTAACGTTAATTATATGTTGTCACCGAATCCCACCTCCTCGACACATACCATTTCAATTTATATATCTCCCAGCGCCTTTCTGATTTTTGCGACTATACATTTTTCTAGGATTGCATAGCAGCGATTCCATACGAAAACGATCACGAGTTGTCCTGACCCTTTCGATTTTTATGAAATTTTCCAAAAATGATCTATGTATATACGAAATAACTCGACACGTATTTTTTTATTTCCTTCTGCGGCACTGTTCTTTGAAACAGGGGCGTACGGCGTTTTACGTTTTTTCTGATTTTTCTGAAAAATTCTAATTTTTGGGGGCCTCTGTCGCGAGAACCACTAAACCGATTTTAACAATTTATATCTCAAATGAAAGGGAATGAATGGATCTTATAAATAGTGGTACAATTTTAATTTAAAATAAAGAAAAACGTGTTTTTTTGGAAAATGTGATTTACCGTTATGTTGGACTTAAACGAGTTATACCTTTCATTTTTAAAATATGATTTTTTGAAAATGTGAAGATCTGAATATTTTGAACGAGAATTCAGAAAAAATTATTCAAACTTCTCATCTGATAGATAATTTTAGTATAATTTGAATTTATTTTGCATTTTTTTTTTTGTTTTTCAGTTAATTTAAAAAAAAAAACAAATGCTTTCTAAAATAAGGAATAGTCATTATCTAAAAACGAAAGGAACAATAATATTAATGTCGCATCAAACAAGTTAACTAACAATAACTATAAATTTTTGAATTTTACAAAATAAAGGCGGACCCAGATGTTTTTTAAAACATATTAGCTGTCATAAATTTACAGCTAATTATTAATAATTTCATAGTGAATAATTTTTATAGTTCATTATCTATCGCTTATGGCAGAAATCGTACAGGCCTAAATATTTTTTGAAAAACATTTGCTAACATGGATTTTATGACTCATTCTTATTTAAGATAATTATTTATGGGCAAGATAATAAATCATAAAAGTGAACCAAGTGGTGATAATAATGAACTCTTTGGTTCACAAATTATTAATTTGAATCAAGAATGTTCATTTCCATCTTTTTCTATAAGTTCATCGAAGAGGAGCAATTCATTAATCCGGATATTTCATCATTCAACGACACTTTAAAATTAATTCATAGTTCTCCTTTAGTACCCCTACATAAAAAAATGAGAAGTGAAAATTATAACAAAACAAAAATGTAAAGAAGTTACATCGAAAATTTCTGAGGAAATAGTTAGGCTTCCGTGCAGTTCTGAGCATGCTGCCACTGACATATCAGCCGATGGTATTGAAATAATTCAACAGTTACGAGAGAAATATTATATTTCTGCAGCAACTAATGAAAAGTATATGATTTTAACATCGGTACCAAAACGATGACCCGTTCGGAAAATTCAAGATGAGTTGGGTGTGTCTTATTATATGGCAAATAGAGCGAAATAGATTAAAAAAGAAAAAGGTATCATGCCAACACCGAACATCAAATTGGGATCAACAATTCTTAATCAGGAAATCGCATTAATGGCGCAGAAATTTTATGAGGATGATGATATAAGTCGGGTGTGAGCTGGGAAGCGAGATTTCAAAACCATATCATCAGATGGGTTTATTGAAACAAAGCAGCGTAGGCCTGGTTCTCTGTAATTTGAAGGAGGTTTATCAAATATTTTAAAAAAATCTATCCAAATACACAAATTGGATTTTCTAGTTTTGCTGCGCTTCATCCAGGGCACTGCGTATTAACGAACTCTAGCGGTACACATAGTGTTTGCTTCTGCATCTATCATCAAAATATTAAAATTATGTTTAATTAAATAAAATCTATAAACCTACTATCACACGAAGAAGGAAGTTAACAAGATCTTATTTCGCAGATTATATGCGCTATTCCAAGCAAATCATGCTATTTGGACGAATGTACAACCTGCCCGGAAACCGATAATATTTGTGAGGAATTATCTGCAAAATTTCTACAAAATTGAATAGATGAAATAGCATTCAAGCAGTGGCAGAAAGTAGATCGATGCACAATGGAAACTATAACCGTATCATCATTGGCTTTCGCAGATAAACTGGGTGAGCAACTGCATAATATATTACCGTAGTTCAGGATGCGGTTTAAGGATTTCATTGGTCCAATGCTCAATGTACAATACATCCATTTGCAGTGTATTATAAAAACGGAGAAAGCAGCCATATGATGAAAAAGGATAGTAGTTTGGAATTCATAAGCTAGATAGCTATATCTGAGGCAACTAAACCTAATATGTAATCATGTAGCTGTGAGATTGCTTATTAGGCCTAATTAATTTTATAAAGGAAAAATTACGGCACGTTAAGAAAATTTGCTTCTTTTCCGGTGGCCCGGATCCACCGGTACAAAAACAAAACAGAATGGCATTTTTTTGCAACTTGCCAGGGAAAACGACCTTGTAATGCACTAGGAGGATTTCTCAAGAGAATGCTGCTAGAGCGAGTTTACAAAGATCTTTTGAAAAAGAAATAATTACGCCACGTGAACTTTATACGTACAAGGCAAACATTTTTTGATATTGAGTAATAAAGATTATATTAACAATAAATTTATGGTTTTATTGCATTCCAAAAAGTGATCGAATTGAATAATTAAAAAATAAAAATTAATTAAAATCATAATAAAATTATCGAAGGAATAGTTTGAATAGATTTTCTTGAATTTTGGTATAAAATATTCAGATCTTCACATATTCAAAAAATCATGTTTTAAAAATGAAAGGTTTTTATGTTTTTAATTGTTTACACAATGAATAAGCTTTAAAAAAAAATTAAAGAATCGATAACTCGTTTAAGTCCAACATAACGGTAAATCACATTTTCAAAAAAACACATTTTTTCTTTAAGATCGAAATTTTTTAAAATTAAAATTGTACCGCTATTTATAAGATCTATTCATTCCCATTAATTTGAGATATAAATTGTTAAAATCGGTTCAGTGGTTCTCGCGACAGAGGCCTCCAAAAATTAGAATTTTTCAGAAAAATCAGAAAAAACGTAAAACGCAGTACGCCCCTGTTTCAAAGAACAGTGCCGCAGAAGGAAATAAAAAAATACGTGTCGAGTTATTTCGTATATAGATCATTTTTGGAAAGATTCATAAAAATCTAAAGTGGTCAGGTCAAAATTTTTCGTTTTTTTGATCGTTTTCGTATGGAATCGCTGATAGGTTATACAGAATATAAATTCAATAATTGTACAATTTTTATGAAATTTTATTTTTAATTTATAGCTTTAAATCACATACTGCAGGCCATATGTTTGATCAAGTTTATCACTATTTAATTAAAATTGAAATTAATATACAAACTAATAGTTTGTTGTTTTAATTTTTTTCAATCCACATTTTTTTATTTAAATTGGTTTGATTTGTACAGTTTTTAAAACAGTACATTTATATTAAATCAAAAGACATTGCTTTACTCAAATAAATTTCGTAAATACGTCAATTCCATGACGCGCGTCATCACATTGAAACTTTGGTTTACCCCCTTCCGGGGGAATCCCTTCCGGAAGCCTGCAATTGATGAGCTACAATATTATAAAAAAAATTGTCTGTTGAGTACAAACCAATTCTTATATAACATTTATCCTAAATAATAAATTTCTGACATCAAATAAATAAATTTAAAATTCACTAATGCCCTGAACAGCAAATTTATTAATGTAACTGAAATGTTTCGCGGAATCTAGACTGAGAAGAGGTGCACTATTTATCAGTAAATGTATATGTTAGATGTATAATTAAAATCAATTTTCTCCCAATGAGGATACACATAAAATAGACTCCGTGCTAAAAATTTATTTATAACAAATAAAAATTTTAGAACAAAAACAAAGAATAATTTTATATGTATAAATAGAATTTAATTAACATTTAATTACAATTTTGTCAGAACCACAGAAAAAGAATTTCCATTTTCCATTTACATTTTTTAAATAAGCAAAAAAGCGAAAAAAATACCAAAATTAAATCAAAATATATTTTTCATCTTATCAATAAAAATAAAATAATTTCATTTTTTATTATCATTATTATTTTCGTATTTGGTATTATATTTTCCATCTTTTTAATAAATCGTTTAAATACAAAAAACACCGAACAAACGGCGCAGTGGTTAAAGCTACGGCGGTTGGATCGGGAGGTACCGGGTTCGAATCCCTATAGGGGCGGGATGCAAAAGGGATTTTTCATCATCTGATTACGATCGGTGATGACGATGAACACATCTATGACCCCCTGTTGAGAGTGCGGAATCCATGGGCCGACCCACCTTTCATGTCAGTACTATAGGCTGGCATGAAGCAATGCAATGTGCAGGTGGTTTAAAAACGAAAGCGGGTCTATAGCCGTACGTCCTCGAGTTGGCTGGCAACGGCGTAAGGTAGGACGTTAAAAGGGAACTGCGAAAGAGTTGGGAGTGCCTTGAGCCCCAGAAAAAGATTGTAGAGATAGAAACAAACAAACAAATACAAAAAACAAAATCATAAAAATAAAAACGGAAAAATGGTAAAAGGAAAATTTCCATGTACCGTATACACAGAATATTTACATGTGGATGTGCACACGATTTGTGTTTTTCGTTTTGTTATTAAACGGAAAATATTTAATCAAGATTTTCATTTAATGTACGCCATTAACATACATAATGTATAGTACATAGTTTATTCCAATACGTAAATTCATATGGAAAAACGATTTTATACATACAAACGACCGGTTCATGTTACTATGATTCAATTAAAGATTTATTAATTAATTAATTTTATGGAGATGAATGATTAATTCGCAGATACAGTTAAAATTAAAAGTACTGCGATTTTCCACATGATTGTGATAAATAAAAGTGATTGTTTTATCAAAACTATTGCCTTCGCTGTTAAGTGCTTAACACAGTTTTATATACTATCGCTTTCATAAAAAGAGTTACTGGAAAATCTGGAATAATTTTTTCGTTTTTTTTTTCATCACAGTTCAATATGCTTAAATACCTACTAAAAATTTCTAAAACAGGGGCGGTATAATGAGATTCGGTACCGGTGGAATTTTGACGCCAATCGTCCGGTTTTAAGAAATACCGGTATCATGATTCATGAACAACGCTTTCGCGATAAATTTATGTCAAAAATCGTCTGATAGATATTAGTTTATCAACATTTTCTAACCAAAAGTTAATTAATGATAAAAACTACATTTATTAATTTTTAATAATGTTTATTAGAATAATTTAATACGTACTTATAAAATATTGACGAACGCCATTTAGAAAAACCCAATGGTTGATTTTAGAAATGTGAGTTATATAAACATGCAAACAAAATAGAAATGTAGATAACACGTAAACTAAATTTTTTCAGTCAATTAGGCACAGGTGACACAGACACTATTATTAATTCTTATAATAATGATTAAGGGCTGGAGATCCTGTTAGGGCCATGAGTAGCCGAGCAAAAACAAAATAAATGTGGTTGATGATAGCCAAAATATTTGTACGTGTACACAAGTAAATTTAAAAATGCACCTGAACAATTTTATTAAAACGTATTTTTCTTGAAAGTCGGCCGAGAATTAACTTTATTCTTAAATATATACATAGGTACATTTAGCGCTCAAAAGAATATTTACGGTAAACAACTTATGTACTTATGCGCTAATACATTCAATAATTTATTTTAATCAAAGAGAACAAAATTCGCAATTTAACTTAAATTTTACACGTGATGATATAAGTTACCCGTAGAGTCAACATTATCCGCATCTTAACAGTATTATCCATCAATACCATTTTCTCCGTTTATTGATAGAGGGCAAAGCTTGATTGCCCGTTTGAATTTGCTTTTAATGGTGTTAACAGTCGCTACACTAACCTTCTTGTCTACCCCCGCATGTAGTGCGGCGATTCTACCAAGTCACCATTTTCACGGTGGAAGACCTTCATCCTTTATAATCACTCGGTATCCTTCTTTTAAATTAGGTGATTCGTTAGAACATTTGTGGCGAGATTACAATGAAGTGATGTATTCTTTCGTCCAGCGAATTCAAAAATGTTCTACGAGAGTATCCACTAGCCCCCATTATTTTATTGTTGTTATTAAATGGATGATTTTTGTATGTCTGCTTATGATTTTGTGTGTGTGATGCTTTTTGGTCTGTTGTATTATTGAAATAGTATTTCGAATATGTAAGATTCTGTGTTAACTCTGTAATATATATTTAGTATGTGGTTGTTAGTGGTTATATTTGGTATGTGGTTGTTAGTTCGAGAATTGATACTGATTCGCGTATCTCAAGGAGGAGTTTGTGCACATGTATCGTGGATACAATCACGTATTTATCCTCTGAGATCGTTACTCAGTTATCGAGAATATAGTAGGGTTAGTGACTTTCTTTATTACTTGTGTACCCACCTGTGATTTGCTCTGCGAAGCTGTTTCCAATTTACGCGTTTCACTTTGATAACTAATTAATAACAAATTAATATCTTTTATTTATTAACTTTTATTGAATTTTATTTTTTGTATTTTACATTCACAACACTTGTTCTAATTTAGACAAGCACTTCAGAGTATTAAGTCCCGATAATTTCTATAGCCTTATTGATACTTATTTGAGTTATATGTTATTTTTTTGTAATTAAATAATTTAATTTTAATTTTTTAATTCTAATACTAGCATGAAATTACATTAATTTTGTGAAACTTTATATTTTTTTGTATTTACGATCACACGCACTTCTCACCTAGTCTTAATGTTATATTTTGAACACACTAAGATATAAATCATGGTTTACTTAACTTTTCTACAGAAACTGATTTCTTTATTATTCATTCACTAATGTACTAATTTATTACCACACTTTCGTCACAAAATACTTTAAATTTAATTATGTTTCCTTATATTAATTTTGCCTTATCTCACCATCAGAATTTTTAAGTTATTTCGAAATTTTTTAGAATTAATTACACGACTATTTCTTGTACAAATTTTATATCAAATCCAACTACTTTCCGTAAAATTTTTTGACCAATTCCCCTCACTTCTTACTTTTTCTTTTGTTTTTATATGATTTTATTTTGTGTGATCAATTTATTTACTTCGTTTGGCTTACTTTACTCAATTTTGCCAATTTCAATTTGTAATGTCGTTCGATTTACTCAAATAAATTTGTATTGTAATCGTTTTACATTGACATATATTTTCTGATGTAGTACTTTATATTAATTATGCGTTTATATCATTCCAATTAAATCGTTTGTGTTTATTTTTATTTCGGTTAAAATATTACACAACACCATCGTTTCAAGAGTGATAATTTCTGGTTTGCATAGTACATTAACGGCCAGCCAGCTAAAAAATCGCTTGGGGTGAGAGCTCCAAAATCATCTAGATTAGAAGATATAGTGGATCTAAAGGCCTAGAGTTAAGAACGGCTTCGATTTGCTTCAAGGTAGTTAGCAGCTCTTCATAAGTCAAATGCACGTCACCCACAATGCGTCTTAGATGAAACTGTGTACTTTTTACCTGACATTCAAAAATACCCCCCCAAAATGTCGAGAGCCTGGCAAAATGCCGTGTAACTGTGTTTCTGAGCACCATTCTTATAGTCGTTGCGTATGATCTTCCGACCGGAAAAGTTTAGATAGCTCATTTAAGTTATAGTTGGTTCCGACAAAATTTGTAGCATTGTCTGAATATATAAATCGACAAAGACCCGCACTAACACACATCCTTTACTGCAAAACACACAAATACATAGACATAAGCCTTCACCGGAACTCTTCCTCTCGCTTTGAAGTGAAAGTAGAATGGACCACAAAAATCGATACCAGTCGTATCGAATGGTGAGGATGGTTGAATTCGCTTTGGAGGTAGGTTTCCCAATAGTGGTTGTACCTTTGGTCTGACGTTGAAGCACACAACACATATCCGAAATACTTCACTGGGTATCTTCCATTGATTGGCCAGAATCGTACACCTGTTACAGCAAGAAGCGCTTGAAGGCAGCATGGATGCACTTGGAGTGATAAGCGTAAAAAATGATTTTTCGGGAGTAACATTAGGTGCTTCATTGTATATGAAAATGTTGATTGTTGTAAACGGCCACCCAATCGTAAACCTCCATCTTGGTCTAAAAATACCGACAACGATATCAAGGGATTTTTCAAAATGGGCCTCCCTTTGGATAGTAGTTAAAGTTGGTCATGAAAACTTTCATTTTCATTTTGTACAAGGCGGATTACTGCCAATAGCCATTATTCCTTTTCGTAGATTAATATCTGGATCTGTTAATCATGCATTCGCTATAAACCGACACACAAATGACATAGCCCTTTGCAGTCGATCAAATGATTTATACAATTTTATAACCTTGACTTGTCCCCATGAAGAAACTTTGGTCAGCTTTTGAATGTTCGACACCCTATTTATTAGCTACGAATATCTTCAACGTAGACGATGTGGCTTGTATCCAATTCAGTACTATTGAAGAATCCGACTAATAGTTAATGTTTGAAATCTCCATATTCAGTGAAGTCGTGGTGTTTTCATCAGTTGGGCAAGGAGTTGGGCAACACATAATTCGAATCGCGGTAATGATATCTTTCTTATGGTCTATACACATGAATCGCGATTTTTCTCGTATGAGTAAAAATGATTCAACGATTTCTCTTAAATCTATATTATATAAAATACAAGAATGTTCAACATTTTCTTAAGCTATAAATTTCCATTTCTTATATCAATTATAAGCATAGTTCAATAGCTCATGTGTTAGAGCGATGCGCTATGAAGTGAAAGGTCTCGAGTTTTCGATTCCCGATAACTTCGTCTTTTTTTTTTTTTTCAATTTAATGTAATTATTTTTTGTCTCCGATTTCTCCGTTCAGAAGAGGGGCGTTCTCTCACTACAATGGCTCGCCTGAAACCACACACTACAATTGCTTGTTTGTTTGAAATTACTTGGTATTTATTTAATTTTCATTGTTATATTATTTCCAACATAGCATGCTATAAAGTTTATGACAGAAAAAAATAATTTTTCAGAAAAATTTTCATAGCTTACTACAACTCATAATATAAAAGTTTTTAAATAATTTGTTGTAGTATTCGCATACATTTAGGCGCAATATAAACGCGTACCACGTACATATTTTATTGTGTAATTACTGTAATAACTATAAAGCGGAATGTTTAATTTAAAGTGAAATATTTGGTTACTAGGGGACCCCTGTGCAATTGCACAATTTTATTATTTATGTGAAACATTTTTGCCATAATAAATACAAACAACTTCTGCAAAAGGAATACTTCACTACAGGTTGCCCCGACGAAAAAAAGACTTCGAACTCTAATAAAATAGAACGCGTTTAATTTTGTTTAGCAAAAATGTTTCACATAAATAATAAAATTGTGAATTGTACAGGGGTCCCCTAGTTACATAGTAAAATTTAAACTAGTCACTTCAAAAATAGTAAGTAAACAATTCCGAATGTAATATCATTGACAATTTTTTAAAAAAACGCACATTTCCTAATAAAAGCTGCAAAAAATGTTTAAATCGCCGCCATATTGGAAAGTTCGCGCGAGAAAACACTTTTTTGCAATTATTATTAGGAAATATGCGCTTGCGAAAAAAATTATCAATGATATTACATTCGAAATCGTATACTTTCTATCTTTCAAGTGACCAGTAAATATTTTACCATGTAATTGAAGAGAAATCGGCGAATCATTTTTACTCGTACGAGAAAAATCGCGATTCATGTGAAAAGGCCATTAAGGGGGAAATACGAGATTTGGCACAAAGTAGCGCAGTTTAGAAATTTCCATCGGATAACCACCAAATCGTATATATGTCAGCCGCGAAACCATGCAGTTCAATATTTGATGGAGCATCGACCGAGTATAAGTATCATGAAATACGAAACGACAATAAATTTGGTAAACCAATATAAAATTGTGTCCATTGATTAATGAGCCCTGGTGGCAGCTGATCACCCCATCCTAACTTTAAATTCCATAAGTTTTGCATATATAATTTTCCTACAGTAATGACTGCCAATAAACGCCCAATGTATTTTCAAAGCCACCTTCATCTAATCGTAGTAGCTGTTTGCGATCTTCCACTGGCACATCTTGAAGTATTTCTCAGGAATTAGAGTACCATTTTCGAAGTTCCATACCGGCAGAACGCAGTAACATGGTCGTTTCCAATTTTACAGATATCAAGTGGTGAATAGTATTTGCTCCTGTCAAAATGTCGTCTACATAGATGTCATCTTCCAAAACAGCGGAGCCCAATGGGTATGTAGCTTGTGAAGTTGTTGCTAATTATTTGTGACAACGAGTAGCAAGAAATGATGCAGTTGTTTTGCCATACGTGACTATGATGTGTCGAAAAAACTGAAGTTCACTTCATGGATTATCACGCCACAAAATTAACTGATAATTGGTGCCATCTGGATGAACGAAGGTTCTGAAGCGAAGTAAAATGGTGAATAAGTAATTTTGAATGACAGGTCCCACCATTAAAATCTCGTTTAATGACTTTCCACTTGTTGATCTTGCAGATCCATCAAAAACGACACGTAGTTTTATCATTGAGCTGTCAGGCTTCAACACACAATTAAGCGGAAAAATGTAGTTATGAAGTGGTACGTTACGTAAAGAAATCGGTGTCATATGACCTAATTGTTTATATTCGTTGATGAAGACAGAATACTGTTGGCTCATGTAAATTTGCCCTGATCATTTCTCGTAACATTTCGTACAAAATGTTCCTAACACGCTGTTTCATATACCGAAATCGACATAGATTCATTTTCAACTGATTCTAGTTTCCAAAACGACTGTATTTTATTTTCTAAGTCGAGCGATGCAGACAAACACGACTCAAAGGTGCTTGATTCTGTATTTTGAGATATTGGTGGCATACATGAGAACCTGAAACCGTCAAACACGGTGATCTGAAGTGTCAGGAGGTTAAGAGCCAGCCGAATCTGTCCATTTATGAGCAAGTTGCAGAATATTCCAAC
Organism: Tipula helvola; assembly: GCA_963556165.1. NCBI lineage: Eukaryota > Metazoa > Arthropoda > Insecta > Diptera > Tipulidae > Tipula > Tipula helvola. Next base: position 342,097,367 of record OY744481.1, on the reverse strand, counting down.
TCCTAATAGTAAATCGATGTTTTGTAGTTTATTGAAATTGGCATCAGCCAACTTAATATTAGAGAACAATTCAACTCGCATTACTGGCTGAACGATGTTGGAAAGTCGTACTTTAGTAATATATAGATAAGGGCATTATGCCAGACTGAGTCAAATGCTTTCTCAATGTCCATAGATAACATGCCGACAGATTTTTTTTGATAAAAATTTGACTTAATTACCGATATAATTCTAGCCAGTTGGTGACTAGTGCTGTAACCAGGTCGAAATCCAAATTGCTCATTGGGAATAATTTGCAGAGCCCCAGCTTGTTTGATTAAACGCTTTAAAATAACTCTCTAGAAAAGTTTGCCCAGACAACTTAATAACGAAATAGGTCGGTAACTAAGTGGGGAAGACTTAATTTTGTTCGGTTTAACGATTGGAATAACAACTGCCTTTTTCCATTGATCTGGATAGTAGTTTATCTTGAAACATCCATTGAAAAGAATGGTTAAATATATTAATGCATTCCGCGGAAGATTTTTTAAAAGCTTATTATTAAGTTTATCTATACCTGGAGATTTTGAATTCTTTAAAGATTTGATTAGGGAGGCTAATTCTTTAGGTTTCGTATATTGAGTAGTGTCAGATAGACGATCACAATTATTAGGAGCTGCTATTGAAGCATTAACGGTTGAGATGGTTACTGGGTCTGATAGAGAATCAGTTATATTCTGAGAATTACTAAAGGTATCAGCAATTACGTTGCACTTTTCATGGGCTGTAAGTAGTTTAACGTTGTTGTAGTGCAACACTGGTATATATTGTGTGCAATGTCTCTAGTTCATTGCCATTTCTTTCGGATGTGATTTCTGACATAAATCAACTGACGAATATCATTCAAGAGTGTGTATTGAAATTGATGGGGGTAGACTTTTGGGATTGCTTAAATAAATTGGATATATAATCTACCATCTCATCAATGCTGCTGTTATCTAAAATGTTGCCAATATTTAAGTTGCCGGTATTGATATTATTTTGGATATGGTGCCTATATAACCACCAATCAGCGCTATTATAATTATAAATTATGTTTGCAGGCGAATTAATAGATGCTGAGCGAAATATATCAAACATTACTGGCAGATGATCAGACGACAGCGCGACAGCAGTTGATAGTTGAGAAACTTGGAGAGCACTGTTAGGTACCACAATATCGAAAGTAGATGGTGATTTTTTTTTAAGAAGTAGGACAATATGTATTGGTTGGTGGATGGAGAATTACAAATGACCTTTTTTGCATTTCCGAATAAAGGACATTTTCCGCAGGGTTTGCCTTTAGGCAATTCCATGAGCGATGTCTGAAATTGAAGTCCCCACATAAGAAATAATCTTCTTTAAGTGAGCAATTGAATATTAGACCTAAACTTATTCATGATATGTTTTGAATTTGACCCCGGAAAATAAATTGCTATGAGATTAATATAACTATTGTTCGTTTTAATACGTACATCAATTGATTCAATTACCTCTGTATTAATATATATGGTAGCTGATCGTGGATAATACCTTTTCGAATCACAATGGCCACACCACCATATCCACCATCACGATCTAAACGAAAACATATAAAATTCGGATTGTAAAATCGATTATCCTCACACAACCAGGTTTCATTGATAAGGGCAACATCTATTGAGTGATCTAGATTAAAGTTAAAATATTCAATTGATTTATTTAATATTCTACCACAGAATATATATAAACAGAACAATATCTTCTATAGCGCTTTAGTCCTAAGCTGGTGAACAAATATTTTTGTTATTGTTTTTTTCGACTGATTTTGATTTAGAAAAGATAGAAAAATCATTTTATATGCAATCAATGAAACAAAAAAAAAATTACAAAAATGTTTGTACCCACCTCTTTCTATTGATAAATAAAAATCAGTGCAATTTTAAAACGAAATAGAATTCTTTACACTTTATAATGTGCTTAAAAGAGACAGCAATTCGTAAATAATTTTTGATGTTGGTCTAGTTAGCTTTGCGGAACTTTAAAATCATATCAAAGAAATAACAAAAAGAAAACTTGCAACTCCCATAAGGTTGTGTATGAGTTTGTGTAGCATTTCTAATTTATTTGTATTGGTCCTTTATTTATTTGTTGATTTTATTTTAAAGTTTCGCAAAGCTAACTAGACCAACATCAAAAATTATTTACGAATGGCTGTCTCTTTTAAGCACATTATAAAGTGTAAAGAATTCTATTTCGTTTTAAAATTGCACTGATTTTTATTTATCAATAGAAAGAGGTGGGTACAAACATTTTTGTAATTTTTTTTTTGTTTCATTGATTGCATATAAAATGATTTTTCTATCTTTTCTAAATCAAAATCAGTCGAAAAAAACAATAACAAAAATATTTGTTCACCAGCTTAGGACTAAAGCGCTATAGAAGATATTGTTCTGTTTTTATATATTTTCTGTGATATTAGGATACAAATATTTACCAACTATTTCAAAAATAATACCTACTTTGTCAAACTTACAACGAAATTTTTTTGCTAAAATAGCAAGCCTGTTAAATCAGTCTATTTTGAGTCACGTGTACGAAAAAAACCAATCAAAATAACATTACACTGATAATTTCCCTAGGGATGTTATCAGTGTAATGTTATTTTGATTGGTAATGTTATTAGGCTTGCTATTTTAGAAAAACATACTCTGGCTACTAAATGAAAAGAATTTATAGTTTTATTTTACAATAAATACTGTTTCAAAATAACATTTCATAGAATAATTTACAAGCTAGCAGCCTTACTGCTAGAACAAAATAAAATTGCAAAAAATTTTTTCGTCGAATACCCCTCGAGCATTGATAAATACCTCATAATTTTATTATATTTTCCTCAAGCACGTTGCTTTTAGGTAACAGCCCTCAGCCTACGGCTTCGGGCTGTTACCAAGCAACGTGCCTTCGAAAAATATAATAAAATTATTTCGTGAAATTATCAATGCTCTTGGGATATTACTGTTGAAAATGTTTCAATTTTACAAAAACTTCTTTGATAATATTCATGAATTCCGATGTATTAAATAAATCGGAACTATCAGAATATAAATTAGTAGCAGTAACAGTGCTGTAAATTGGCCTACTTGTATGATTTCGTACCGATGTTTTATTCAATACTGATGGTATTATATGTAGATGGTTGCGGCTTAATTCCTGGAAAATGTTGTTGGTTGAGAATAAAATGATTACCCTGTTTGTGCAAAATAGTTTACGTGCCGTATAGCAACGCAAGTGACATCTACAATTAGTTATCGCATGTGTTGATTCCGAATTGGTTGCTTTACATCGAGCTACACTAACTCCGAATCAATTGTTGTACATATCATGCAACACCAAAACAACCGACATGACAGCCGATGTTGCGCATCATCATCGTTTATTCTATCCTTTTTGCTCACCATCGTTCGAGAAAACAACATCAACATATACGACACACAAAAATTAAACATTAAATAAAGAAAATAAAAACTTGTTAATCGTCATATTCAATTGTGTGTTATTATTTAATTCTGTGTTCAACTTTTGGATTGTTGCTGAATTTATCATCACATATTTTGGCCGCACTGCCCTCAACTCATCATACCCCTTGCGTTGGATTTCCCAGAATTCGTCAGAGTTTGTCTGTAAGCAATATAATCTTCCCTTTTTGGGCACTTGATATAGTTGGCCATATGATTGCCTCCGCAATTGCTACATTTGGTATGTGCATATAGCGCGCCAATTAACTTCGGATCATCGCGTTGTGGACAGCTCTTGGTAGAATGACTGGATTTACATATTTTGCAATTCGCTGGTAGTGTGCATGCAGATGTAGCATGACCATATTGTGTACAGTTCCCGCACACGTAATGTTTACAGGCTTCAGTAAGATGTTCTTCCCCGCAAATAGCGCAATGAGGTGGAAGATTGCATTTTTTTGATCCATGTCCATAATATTGACATTGTCGACATTGTGTAATGTTGTTTGGTTTACGATAGTATAACCAATTAACAGCAATGTTATAAATGTATTTATGACCTTTTAAATCATTTAAACTGTGTTCACCAATTTTATAGTAAAGAAGAAATATTTTCTGTTCATCAAATTTAGGTTTTTTTCAACTTCAATGACGTTATATGAAATGGTTGGATATTTTTATTTTTCAATTCATCCATTAATTCGTTATTATCAATATTAGGTAAAACCGTTAGTATTATTTTACAAAGTTTCTCTTCTGCTAATTCATAAGAGAAAAAATTTATCGCATTTTGTTTGAAATTTGCCGTTACATTTTCATGATCATTCACATTGTTTAGTTGAAGTCTAACACCGCTACGATTAATTTTTATGGAATAGTTAACTATATTAAGTTGGCTTAACCTGTTTCTAATAACTTGGTATGTTTGATTTTTAATTATAACAGGTGGGATTTTTGGTTTTTTCCCCTTAGGAATATCACTTACATTATTAAGCACTGTATCAACAAGTTTTTCATTACGAAGGACATCAAACCTCGTTGTAACATCCACATTTGGAATGGGTTCATTATCATCCTCATCATCCACTAAAATAGTGGTTGTATCGTTCATGGCCAGATTGCTCATAGCACTTTTATATTTGTTTGAAGAACCACTCATTTGCTCAGAGCAAAACGTTGAAACATTATTAATTGTTCTTTTAGACCTCCCACTCCCAGAGGGAGAGGGTTTGGTATCACTTAACGGCACGTTGTCTATATTAATGTTTATTTTACATTTTTTTTAAATTTTTATGAAGTAAATATTAATTAACAACACACACCTATACTTGAAACATTTTCCACTAAATTTGAATGCAAGACCAAATAAACAGATGTTTACTCTTTGAAGTTTGGACTTATAATGAAGAAAAAAAAAATTAACCTAAATCAGTTGTAAAAGAAACTCAAGTTTATTGTTTTATTTATTAATTTGGCAAATTTGTAGCAAAATATACGGCAACTATTGAACGAAAAGTCGCTCAATAATTTTACCGACCGGATTTCATGCTACGGTTTAATTTCCGGCCAGTTTTGCTAGCGGTGACGTTTTATAAACCACCAGCATTTTCGACCGAATTTCATAATCCCACCCCAGATCTCGGTGATTTTCAAATAAAATTACTGTTTGTCTGTAAAAATGCAGCAGGAAAATAGACGATATTTGAATATGCAATTTTACTATAAACACTTTTTGATTAAATGATGTATACCTCATATCCTTAATTATATTATTCCACAAAACTGAGTTACTACCTTTGTACATTCTCTACCTGTATGTAATAAATTTTGTGATCACCAGCTATGCCTTTGTAAGCTGAAATAAATATATTTTTCGAATTTATCGTTATCGTGAGACTAGTTCAGTGCCATTATTGGTCGTTGTGTAAGTTTTGGAGTAAATTATACATTACAAATTCTCTTCCTGCATGTTTGATTTTGATACAAAAATGTTCTTTTCTAAGCTTAAATAACTAAATTTTACAGATATGGCTATGCGTTTTATGCCATTTAGGGTCACTTTATTGAGTATCGGTTAAAATTTTAATGCAAACTAAACTTTATAAATTTTCTTTCTGACAACCATTGCAGCTTCCTAAGCTCAAATAATTATATTTTGCGAATTTATCTACGTCGGATACAAAATTTTTGTTTTCTAAGTTCAAATAACCATATTTTACTAATTTATCATTATAGTGCTGAACTCGTAATGTACGTAAACAATACAAATCAAGAAGGTTTCATTTTATTGCCTGTTTCTCTCCTCTTTTGAACAAAATTAACTTCCCGTGTTATCTGTGATCGCTTCTGGAAAATTGGGAAACTTAGGGAACTGTGCTTTAGGTATTTTAATACCAGTGCTTAAATTTGCTTAATAAACTACGAGCAACATTGGAATGGTTTAACTATACTAGTAGTCCTAACTTAAATGATTGATACCATTTACTAATTATATGGATACAGTTTAGAGGTGACGTGTGATATAAGATAGCCTCTCAAAACCTTAAATTAGTTTATAATCATAATAATCTTATAACAAAAAAATGCAATTAACGATTAAAACTATCTATTATACGGGTTATTTTTTGCACAAAGACTAGATAGAATACAATGTTGGTATTAAAAAAAACACTGTGGTTTTCACATACCTATAAACAGATAATTATGATTTATACGTTATCTATAAATTTGTTTAAAAACATTTTAATTAAAAACTTTATCAATTATACTCGTACCTTCATAGGTAGCAAGCACTCTTTTCAAATCTTTCCTATATATACTTGTTTTTACATATTATAAAATAATATTTTCATGCATGAACATTTTTTTGGGCATATAATTTAATAATAAATTTTCCAAAAATTTTCGTCATTAAATTTTCATTAAGATCAATTTAGAGATTATTATCAAACGTTTATACAAAAAAAAAAAAAAATTCCAAACATTTTAATTTGCCGATGATTATGATGGTAAATTTTAATATAAACTCGTAAATTTGTGTAGCTCCTATGTATAATATGTATAGGTAAGAGTATGTAATTTGTGTATTATGGTTGGATTGATCTAAAACTATAAAGCACATTTTAATGCCATTATCATTTTATTACATATAAGGGAAGCAAATTATATAGGTTTCTGCTGATGATGCTGGCATTTATTGACACAAAAGCATTTTTCTATAGATTCTCGCGTACATAGCTAGGTATTAAAATTCATATTTTGCAATTTTTCAATTGATTACATTTTATGTGTCACATTATTTTTAACAAGAATTTTAAAAAATTTTATGGTAATTTTAAATGAGGATGATTACAAAAAATGGTTTAGTATCAGATAATACAAATAAAGAGATAATACGTAAACCATTATTAATTTTGTTTTAATATGGTTTCCTTTGGAATTTTTTTATTTATGAAATGAAAATTTCATTAATTAAATGTAAAAATTTATAGCTGAATTATAATTAATATTTATAATTATTCGATATAATAACGTAATAATTAATTTATAATGTTTCATCCCTAATTATAATTTTAATGCACTTAATTATTTTACATTCCCATATTGAATGAGGATTTTTTGTTTGTTTGTTTGGATTAAAAAAATGATTATATGGTTTATTTATTTCATATATTTTCATAATAGTAATATACATACATATTCGTATTGTTTTAAATAATTTAATTTTTTTTTTGTAATGATAATCTAATCTCCTATACATATGAATCACTGATTCTGACTTAATTTAATATGCTATATGTGGCCTCTATGAATTGGTAATAATATTTCTTCAAAAAAGGCTCATTTCCTGATGGAACCATGTTCTTCTATTGCCCTGTTTGGTACAACCTCAAAGTTGAATACCATAAGTCTAAATCGGTTTTATTTTTTGCTTTTAAAATAAAATAAAAGTTATATAAAAGTTTGTTTATGTTGATTAGAGAGTAGAGTTTCGTCATCGTTAGGCCGAAGTACTTCATTGTATTCGATGATCGAGACGTTTGTTTTTATAATGTTGGTATGAACAGACTTATAGTTTTATTTAGTTGCATGCGCCATTTTTTTGTCCATTTGTGATATTATAGCAATAGTTGATTGTAATTACTGTGTTGATGCTTTAGTGCTTTTTTAAAAGCTTAGATACAGAATGGATATAAAATTCAGTTGAGTTTATCGGATCCTTATGTACTCAATTCACAATCTGTGCGACAGCTACAGAGCCCCATTAATTTGGGAATGATAAGGGGTAGTGTTTAGTTATTTAACCATTAAAATTTCGCATACGTTTGTAAATAGTTCGCTTGTTAAATTGGCTCCTTGATCGAAAAGTATTTGTTAAGGGGTTCCGAACAAACCAATTTCTCGGCCGACGCTATTGTTGCGGCCTCTTGTTTTTGTAATTCAAATTCCAGAGAAAATGTTGTCAGGTCGTTTGGTATCATAAGGATATATTTGTTTCCACTATATGACACTGGTAAAGGATCAACTATAGCTCACATGACGTAATAACTCCTTATAGGTATATGTGAATAGAAATTTTTCAAAAAATAATATTTTTTCATGCGTTGGGCTGTACGAAACACTCCTTGATGACCGCCTAAGGGTTTCGAATGAAATTCTTCTGTTGCTTTATCGATTTCAGAATCATTAATGAGTTTAACAACTGTAGATTTTGATGCATTGGGAATTACATCAGGTTCTGAGATATCGGTTTTAGGGTTTGTTTACTTTGTGATCAATAGTTACAACATTTAATCCTGCAATGTTTTCTTCTGTTTCTGTTAAAATTTGTGGAGATTGATTGTTTTGATCGGTGCGCTGCTCAAAGCATCGTCGTTTTGGTTGAAAATTCCAGGTTAAAGGAGAACCTGCACTGACTGACATACGCTATATGGTAAGTCAACCTCATTTTGGGAGAAAATGGCACCTATCGCTAAATCACTCGCCGTGATTGCTATTACGCATAGTAATGAAATATCGGGCTGCTGCAGTTTTGAAAGATTTATTTTAAAAAAAATTTAGTTAAAAGGCATTTCAAATACGCGGCTGTTCCGTTTTAAATAAAACTATTAGGGGTTTGGATAGTATCCTGCGAGACCTTAAAATGATTTAATTTCCTTTTCGTTGGCTGATCGAGCACAATCTCTGACGACTGTGCGGTTTTATTCGTTCTTTTGTTACCGTATGCCCCAAATATATGACCTCTTTTGATAAGAACTGGCACTTTTCTAGATTAACTTATAGATTGTAGTTCTTGAAACAGTTGTAGTCCATAACTATTATCTCCATACATAATCTACTTAGACGTTTTGGAAAATCGCTGGTAAGTTTTCTAATACAAACGGCAATGGTTTGAATTGAAAAGGTCCTAAATGAACATTGATTACTTTATTTCCTTTACTTTGAGATCTAACAGTATTTAATAGTAGACATTAGCGAGATCAATAATAAAAAAATATTTAGATTTGCCCAGATTGTCTAGAATCTTTTAAATATTGGGAAGTGGAAAGACATCATTATTTGTATATCATTCAATTTGCAGAAAACGACCACGATTCTCTATTTTTTTAGCGCTTATTCAGATATTCAGATTTTCTGTTGTATTAAAATTCTAAATAATTTTCATCAATTATCCTGTAAGTACTTATCAATTCAAATTTATATCGAGCATAAGACAATTGATTGCCTTTATCACAGTTTCAATTTCAATAATCTGAATTAAAATCTAAATCCAAAACATTTTTTTACCAAATCGAGTCACCCATATTCGGTAAGAGACTTAACATTTGTTTGAATTTGAACTCTACATCTATTATTAATCATTTTTCATCACTTGCAGTTTAATTATTTACTATATATGACAAGAGTCAGGGCCAGTCGTATGATCACGTTGGTATCAGCCTTCAATCTTCAGTCTTTTCGCATGAGCAACTATAGCTATATGTCGCATTATCCAGATCACGAATTTCTGCTCAAGTAAAGACCAAAATTGAACCAAAGCCACAGCAAGGCCAACTACTTAACGATCAACGATACTTTACTCGCAATGTTGTATACTTTTTTTTTTTTTTTTTTTTTTTTTTTTTTTTATCAATTTTTTTAATTGGGTGCAGAGCGGACTTATTAACGGTCCTAGCTCCTTGTAACTGTCAGAGCTTCTGCACCCAATGCGCGATCCTGCAAGTAAAGATTAATAGCTACCTTAAATTTATTCATTTTATATTCCTTCGGAAATTTGAAATGTATTAGCGAATTCCACTTTTTTGAAGCTCGGTATATAAATTCGCGCTTGATTTCTTCAGTTCGAGGTTTCGGGAGCTTCACCGTAAACCTATGTGCATTGGTTGTTCCTCTTGTTACTCTTGTTGTTGTAACGAATGGTGGTATTTTCTCCGATAGTTCTGCAGAACATTTACCATGTAAGCATCTGTAGAAGACGCAGAGTTCTGCAACATCTCTGCGATGCTGTAAGCTGTCTAGTTCTTGAGTAAGTCTGGGATTCCGTATTATTCTGATAGCGCGGCGTTGAACCCTGTCCAATAAGTGGAGGGTGGTACCAGACGCACCTCCCCAAACTTGACAGCAATACTCTATACATGGTCGGATGAAGGTTTTATATATCTGGAGAACTTGATGCGATTTGAAAAACCTTCTGCATCGATTCAGGAACCCGTTTATATATTCAGGAACAGGTTTATATACAAAAATTAATAATCTTGTAATTATTTTGTAAATTATAAATCATACTCATGACCAAATTGAATAAAATTAAATCAGATAATCATGTACTATCATGTACAAAATTGAATTGATCATAATTCTCATTGAACTCATTCAAAAGATATTTTACAGCAAATTTCAAAATATCTTAAATCCAAGAGACAGCTGACCTCTTTTGGTAGTAACATACTAAATCGGACAATTTTATCGCGTTAATTTGCTGCAGTGTACGATCTATTTTGGCAGCACACTGTTTTAAACAAAATTCATGTGACAGACCTTTATATTATAGATAAATTTTCGAACAAAATAACGGCGCCGAAGGCGCCACAGAACAGTCTAGTTACAAATATTTATTTCAAATTTACAGTACATAACGAAGTTAAATTTATTAAACACAAAAGTTAGTTTTTCTCAAACAAGTTTTTATTTATTGCGAATTTCAATTTCTTTCGTTTCCAGCTGTGTACAAGAATAGATAATTCGTAAATTACGAATTATAACAATTCAATAATAATAAAAAATAATTCAACCATATAATAAAATTTAATATTTGGTTGTAAAACCATTATTTGCAATTACCGCATTGCATCTCCGGGACATAGAATCCACAAATTTTTCACATATCTCCAGTGGTATGGCCACCCGAACTTTTTTGACATTTTCCCATAGTTCGAATCTATTTTTGGTTTCGAAAGTTTACCTAACATGCATTTCATATCCCTCCAGATGTTCTCTATAGGATTCAAATCCGGGGATTGAGCTGGCCATTGGATAACAGTTCCAACAGTTTTCAGTGGGAAGCACCCAATGAAGAGGCTTGTTGTCCTCGACAAAAGGTAGCATTGTGTCATATAATATGTGAAAGGTAAAACTCTTTAGTCATAGTTTCTTGAATCCAAAATATAGGGCCTACACCACTATAAGAAAAACAAACCCATACTATAATATTACCACCGCGGTTTTAATGGTGAAACAGGGGTCATATTGTTTGCCTTCAGGACGTCGTAATATATTTTAAAGAGCTTACTGATCCAAATAAATTAATTTTCGTCTCAGACCATAATACATTTCGCGTCCCGCGCGAAATGTAATCTCTTTCGGATATTTTGTTTAGATAATGATGGACACGTTTTAGGCAGACCTGCTTTCAAATTATTGTCTATTAAACGTCTACGTGTTTTTGAAGTATTAATTTCAAGGTTAAGTTCTCTTTGAATTTCACCAGATTTCACTAAAGGATTTTTTTTAATGTATCGGATGATTCGAGCGTCAGTTTTTGTGGAGGTTTTTCTTTTTCCACCACGAATTCCCGGTCGAGTTTTATGTTTTAGAACATTTGACACCATGTTTATCGAAAAACCTACGAAATTAGCAATTTATTTTAATTTTCGACCCTGCCGCCGTAGTTTTTCGATAGTTTCTCTTTGGCTCTATTTATTGCTATTTTCACATTATTCATTTTATGTATGAAATTATTATTTTTTATATTTTCAATAAAAAGGGTCGTTGCCAAATTCAAAATTTCATAATTTTTTTTTAATTGTACGTTACAAATAATAATCCCAAAAAGTAAAAGTTACGTAAAAAACAAGTAACGTCCATGTTCTAAAAAATATTGATGGATTTAATTAATATATCATGTTGCATTATTTCCAAATACTGTACCTGATACAATATATTGACTTCAGATTTTGTCTGGCAAACGCTGTGAAATTATTGCTCATTTAGCCTTCACTCTGTGTATGGTTGAGACTAACTTTGTACGTGTACGGGGTAAAAAAAACACCCGGATACCTGTTCCATGCGAGATATAAATGAAAAAAATATTTTTGCAATATTTTTATGTTTTATTTAAATAAAATAAATATTCCAAATATAATTCATCATCAAATGATTTAAAACAAATAAAAAATAAATTCACATTTACTATTAAAATTGTTAAAAGGAAGCGTCTTCGGGTTCATCGGCATGAATTGAATCTGGATAAATTATTGCAAAATTGGGGAAATCATTGCATATGTGTTTGTGGTGCCTTTTGCCCGCCGGTATATCACAGAAGTGATAAGATACGCTTGTCTTTACATCATTTTCCCGTAGGCACATATGGCATCTGCGAGTTTGACTACGGTTCGACTGATGGGTTTGACTGGTTGGTACTTTTCCTAATTCTACTGCATTGTACCCTATTTGTCTTATGGCAATTTTCACACTATTTTTCAACGTACTAGCATCTAGGAGTCGACAAACGCTTTCTGATTTTATTGTTCACCAACTGTAGGGTCAAGCTCTTAAGAAATTCCCTTCGTTCTGATGAAATTGATGTGGCTTAGAGTTGTGGATTTGCTAATTTATGCAAATTATACGCAGTGATACCCGCTGCATCCAGCATGTTGAAGAATAGAACCATGGGCCATCTCTTAATTTTTCTCTTGCAGGTACACTGAAAAAAATCCTACATCAATGTAGACAAAAACTGCATTAATAGTAAGAACAATTCGTTAAAATGGAGCCAATACGACCCTTCGTTAATAGTACGAAAATCATACGTTAATATAGTGAAATTTTTATTTTATTTTTTATTTTAATCTTGACTACTTACGTTGTAGTATTTATGAATTGATTCATATAAGATACGAAAAATGTTATTATTTTAATGCATTTAAAAGCATTTTTGGATGAACAAATTCTTCTTATTAACGTAAGAAATTAAAGATACCATGAATATTTTCATAATACTAATGAAATGTTAAATCATATCATATTAACGAATAAATTCATATATAAAGTTTAGAAATTCATAATTTGTATTTACGAAATTATTCGTATTTAGGAAGAATCGAATATTAAGTGGATATGAATATTTCACAAATATGATGATTATTTTCATAAATATACAGAAAATAATTCATAATATGTAGGAATGATACAAAACTACATAATATTTATATATATAATAACTACATAATATTTGGTTCATAACAAGAATGTAAATTTTTGGGTCGATTGATGAATAAATTCCTAAAATCTGTACACCCAATTCTAGAGAAATAAAAAACTTAAAATTTTGTAATTTTATTATTTATTTGCTAACATGGCGTTTACTACTCCCATTACATTGTTTAATTAGTAATTATATCTATTTTTAAAAGATTAAAGTGATAGCATTTTAAGAACAAATTTTATAATTTTATAAGAGGTAATTTAATCCAAAATATTTGCATTGCGCTATGGTTTATTTTGTTGCTCTTCTGTAAATTAAATAAATGGAATTACAATCACACAGTACTTTTTATTACATATTTTGTTACCTTTAAACCATCCAATAAATGCGTTTGATCCCATTACAGCAACAACGATTTTAATCTATGGCCTCCTTCTTGTGTTGTTGATACATTTTGATTTCCAGGAGCGGTAAAATTTGGAATGGTTGATACCGTATAAGGTGGATCGAACCTCGAATCGTCGTAACCATGCTCATGTTTGAATCCATATACATTTTTTTACCAACTCTTTATATATTAATGCTGAAGTATTGTTAACACAAGATATGTTTAGTCCTGTAGATCACAAAATTAATTTATTTACACATTATATATACATATGTACATATTTATAAACTAAAAGAAACTAATTTTTTTCACGGAAAAGTGTTCTCATTCTAATTGTACCGAATGACAGACAATTGGCTCTATTTTAATTAGAACACCTGCAAAACGAAAACACTTGTACAACACTGGCATAAAATATCATATTTACCTTTTTTTCAGCATACAAAAATGTATTATGGTTTTAAAATTTATTTTATTTATTATTATTTTACTAACTAAGGATTTTTAAATATAAATTATTTAATTTGTTCTTTTCAAGCACGCAATTATTAATAAAAGATTGAAGGCAACTTTTTTACTTTCGTTGTCCCGAATAGATTCAACTTTATTTTATTTTCATAAATGCTACGAATAGATTCATCCATATAGTGCCACATTCGTTAATATGACGATCAATAAGTATTTAACAAATATTTTTGCACTCGTCTTATTCGTAAATATAATGAATTGTTCGTTAATGTATTTTTTCAATAAAATCATGCAAGTTGCACTAATACGCAAACAACATGTGAATGTATTATACGTATAGCGCAATAAACTAAACCATTTCTTAGTTTATGAACTATGATTCTTACTATTAACGCACACGTTTTTATAATTTTTTTCTAAATTTTGTCTTTTTACGTAAATATAGCAATTTTTACATTAATAGTACGAATTGTGGTTAATGAACACCATTCGTAAATAAAATGCAATTAATTTTTTTCAGTGTACATATATGTTTTTATTAATTTGTCAAATGAATCAGCACTGCCTTAGTGTCATTATAATCGAGGACAATATTAGGCTTGCCACGATAGCGGTGTCGTTATGTAATGTTGACAATAATAATACATTTTTCCCAGCTTTGGGGATATAGCTGACCAATGTGATATATCCATCAAAACAGAAAATTGATGATCCACTGGCTCTCTTCTTTATTTCACTAATTTTTGTAAATTTTGCAGGCAGATCAGGTTTAACCGGTTTTATTTTACCAAGAATTGACCTTTTTTTCTGCATCATTTGTTCAGCTAGCTTACAACTAGTAAAGAAGTTATTCATGGTTATATTTCTATATTTGTTAGTAAATGGATTAGCCAAACGGTGCACTAAGCTTACTGCGTAATCTGATACTCTTGTCTCGTGCGCATTTTCCGAGTCAATCACCCAGAAAATTTTAATACCATATTTTCCAGGTTTAGATGGTATATATTGTCGGAAATTACAACGACCCCAAGTTGCGACTAGCTCGTCAATTGTGAGATTAGGTGATGGTTTGTAAGGTTTCTTAACACTCTCCAAAATATTGTAACGGAACCACTCTTGGAGGAAGCGTAGTCACCGTTAGCAAAAAAAAAAAATAAGAAGAAGAAAAAAAATGTGGTTGTGCTACTAAGGTACGCCATACTCGCCTCGGCTCATTCGGGTTGAGGTATGTTGGTCGTGGGTTTTGTACCTTAGCTCTTAGCACAACAAATGGCTAAGTTGGGGAAAGCTACACTCACTTCGTCTTACCTTAACTCCATCACTCCATGGTTTCAGACTCCGCTCACGCACTCATATTAAATATTTAGCTTTTAAATAACAATATCAAGTGATTTAAATAATTACAATAACAAAATTTATTTGGATTTAAAAAAAAAACAAGGAAAGAAAATTGAAAATTACATATATGTATGTAGGTTATAAACAAATAAGAAAATTGAATAAAACTGTATTTAAGCGACTAATTAAATTGGTAGAAGTTAATTAATATTTTGGGATTTAATATCTTTTTTTTTTTATGCATTAAATCCCCCAAAAAAAAAAATGTGAGTATTAACCTACTTACGATGCTCCCTGCGTAATCGAAGGACCGATGACCGATGAAAGCGCTTCCATTTGACCTTGAAGCTGCAAAGAAGCCTGGTAAATTATTTATGTGCTATGCAAAGAAAAAAAAACAAATATTAATAAACTTATAAAAAAAAAATGAAATATCCAAATAAATAAATATAGAAATAAAATAAACAATTTATGTAAATAATTTGGTACAAATCAAAGTACTATAGAACCGCGATAAATTCCATCGTGGGACGCCATATATAACGCAAAATATCGCAATATACCGCCAATCAAACTGCTAATGTCAATACAATAACTGCACTCTCGCCAAACTGCACGTACACGATCTGGATGATTCTGCACACCCCAACGGAATAATCCGTTAATTTATTCCAATGACTCGAAATTCATAATTTGCCTTATATGGAACTCAATTAATAATAATTCGTCTAATTCAAATAAGCAACCTCCAGACAGCTAAATTTTCCACGTAAAATAAATTTATTCACTCAAACAGTTCAATTTTACTCAAAAGTTTATGCATATAAGTATTTTGTTTCTATACACACATTTTAGTTTTACTGAAATATGTAGGTACAAGTTCATTTCAACAGGTGCGAGCACTATTATTCACGACACAACGTACATAATATTTTTGTATAGGTCTCTGGTTATGACCCATAAATTTTTATGTTAATTAATACTTAGGCACTAAAATATTAAATTTAGATATAATTAGATAAATTGTGAATTTAATTGAATTTTAGAAATTTTGAAATTTAGCAATTTCTTTTGCCAGTTTTATTTTCTTTTATTCACTTGATAAAAAAAAATTCACTAACATAACTTTTGGTATGCTCTAAATTTTGAGTCTTTTTATTTAATCTTCTTCTTATTTTTTTTAAGACTTTATCACATGAATTGTATTTACCAACTGTCCATCCATATCGTTCGATTTTTTTCATACTCTCCTTTCTATATCGGCCACCGGTATTCAAAAAAAAAAACAAATATCGGGTTTTCTAATTTCCCCCACAAAAAAAAAAATCATAAAATAAACAACGATATCATAAGTATTCATAAACAAAAATAAACCCTCGAGTATCATGGTACATGACATATTTTGCTTTACAATTACACGAATTAGTACAACCGCTTGAATCAAGGGATATTTTAAAATTTTACCAATGAATGAAAAACAAAAATTATGAATTAAAAATAGAAATTAACGATTACAATAGTACCTCGCACATCTGTAACATTAAAAGGCGACAAGCGAATGTTACAACATGTTCCAAACATCTCTATAAATGCAGCTAATTTTCTTCTTCCAGCCATTCGGATGCGATAGTTGTCAAAACGGAGAAAGCGCAGTAGTTATTGCGTTCTTTCGAGTGGCATAACGGCTCTATAAAATAGACGATTATCTGTTTGCCAAAGCTCATCTAAGCATTCATCCCAATTTTTACGTAAGCCATACATACATCAATATACCGATCAGCGCGTAAATTTCATCCGAATCTGTATCGCACCAAGGTCGTGGTCTTTTTGCTAATGGGCTAGCTGCATTTCTGCCATCGTAGAAATCTTTGGCTTTCCTGTTTGTCTCCAAAACAATACCGTTTTCCAAGTTTTCTGGCAAAACACGCTTGAAACACATTAGCGGCGTGTTAAGATTTTGGGCCAATGATGCCGATGATAAACCTCCTTTTTCTTTGAATATTTAGAAGTTTGGCAATTTCCTTATATCAATAAATAATATAAATTATACGCACGAATATACCAGCAACTAACTAATGGCATATAATACTTTTTATTTGTATTTTATGTTATTTTTAACATATGTTTCTATGGATTACGAATGGGGTAACTTTTGACCCCGGTACACAGAAATGCGTTTAGTGGTACTTTAACACTTGCAAATGTAATTAAATTCAGCGATTTAAATGCGATTTCTAGCATTTTGAAGATAAATCGATTTGTAGATGGCATACCTCGAAAGGCGTGATAGAATTGTAGTTCGTTAATTTTTAATTTACATTTTCGTAAGCCTGGGGTAAATATTTACCCCTGTACACGGAGTAAAGGTTAGTATTCCGTGGTATTATAATAGGCACTCTACGGTAACATTCGTTTATAGAACAAGAATACAAAAAACTCATACAATTTTAAATGATTCTTAAATTAAAACCCGGTTTCTAAAAAATGCGAATTTGAGACTTTAGCCATTATGATTTGTGACCACAGATCACGTTTACAAAACAGCACTGACTTACATGAGTAAATAAATTTTCAGAAAATGGTTCAAATATTTTTATCATTCATAAACTTTCATCCGGTATAGGTAACATTTTGATAATTCCACAAATATTTAATAATATTTTCCCGGGTAACACCGGGTTTATCGTCTAGTTTATTATACATTTTTTTAAACTGATGATGGACGAATGTCCGAAAACTATCATAGTTTTTTCAAATTATAAATAATAAAACGCCAAATTATCACTAAAAGAAGATTTTAACTTTTTAAATATTTTAATTTTAATTTTTAATTTAATTAATTCATTTGAGAAATAAATTTGTGAATAAACATAAAGCTGCAGCGATTGAAAATTATAAATAATGAAATTATACCTGCTATACGATTCTAATAAAACTGCAAAAGTTATTTTAAATTTAATTTAAATAAGTAATGCTGGAGAGGGCTTCGAATTATTTAGCAACGACACCAAGCTCAACATATTTTCACCTGGAATGTTTAAACATAATAAATACAAATTATTGGCATCACAACTGGTTAAACTTAAAAAAACAAACTAACAACTATAGTTTATTGTTGACATCATATTTGAAAAAAGTTCCAATAAATTTTTTTTCAATATTTTCGTTTGAATAGGGAGAAAACTGCAATTTTTATAATTTTCAATAAGTTGTTTTGATAGTTGTGAATTAAAAAAAAACTAAACTAAAAATTCCTTAACAATAGTGTAAACCACAAAATTTTTATTTTTTTTGGTATTCCGTTTTAAAACCACGTCCCATAACAATCAATCAGAAATTATGCACACATAGTTATAGCACAAAATAAAATTATAATTTTTTTGGTTTCAAATTACGTGTACTTATTTTGGTAATTGAATTTCTTGAATTGGTTTCGTTTCGATATTGGTTTCGTGATGACACGTATAAAGTACCTGAATATAATCACTTCTTGTTAAACTATTGAAGAAGAACCACTTACGATTTTGTGGTTACATCTTTAATATTATTTACAAAGAATTATTATTTTAATGAGGCATCTTGGAAAAACAGGAAATAAAATAAAATAAGACGAAATCAGCAAAAAAAAGACCAACTACTGATTTGAACTAAAAACCAAATCAGACTCGCTCTATATAAATTGTGAAATGAAATCGTAAAAAAAAGGGCAAAACAAACTTTTCGACGCTTTTATTATCCTCGTCATGCGTCCGTATTTGTATGGTGTATCCCATTATGATTTAGTTGGATGAACTTATTGTCAACGGCTATAAAATATGCTGAACAAAAAAAAATATCTTTACGCAAAGTTATCAACAAAAAAAAAAAAAAAAAAAAATCGGTATCTTGGTGTATCTTCGAGATTATCATAATTGATGGGAAAATTATTCAGAGAGAATAAACAGCACACATACGCACAAATAAACAAAAAGTGATAACTGGAAGCATAAGTTACGCAATGGTTTGAAATAAATTATACCTAATTGAATGTCGGACATAAAATTTATCGATTAATGGATTACATACACCCGAAAAATTGTATCGCATAACAATGTACTCGTAAAGCAACACACTCTGAGACCTTGTCAATTATATGTATTTCCAAGCTTAAAGCTTATTGTGTATCATATATATTTATAGAAAAATCGAAAAACAATAAAATTCACTTACATTAATTTTTATTATTTTTTATTTGTATATTTTATAGTTATGTTACGGTGTGTACACACTTAAAATGTAAAGAGGCCAACAACAAAAACCTTACAATAAATGGTTTAACACTAACGAAAAAAAAAAAACAAAAGAAATACGATGAAAATGGCAATGTACAATGAAAATTAATGAAGTTTTTCTCTCTTGTCTTTATTATTATTTCAATAAACTTGTATGTTGTTTGTAATACATGCAGTGAGTATATAAGTATGTATAATATATTGGGTATATAAGTGATAAAAAAATAAATACAACAAGCAGATTTGTTAAGTCATGTAGATGTGAAAATAATTTCTAGAAAATTCAATTAGCTTACAACATTGTGTTTTGAATTATTTTCCTTTGAATTTTCTATTTCTGTATTTTTCCTTTTTACGCAAATGTTTTATTGTTCTGATGCTTCAAGAAATAAGAAAAGTAAAACTCATTGTTGCCTTCAAATGGAATGAATATCTAAAAAGGGAATCGTAAAAATATAGCGGTTTTAGAAAAGTAGGTCAGGCTGAAGTTGTTCCAACACATGAAAGGTTACTACAATTGGTGCAGTAAGTTTAATTTTTTTTAAGATTCAACCGAGAGTTTCTACACCAGTTAATTAATAGTTCCTCATTTAACAGGATGTAGGCGTTTTCTCTGGGCAACCTAGCATAAGAAAATTAAAAATATTAGTTAGTATCAGCCGCATTTCCCAGAGAACCACATCAGAAGGGTATCAACTTTAGAGTTCTTTTATATATTGAAAATAATACATAAAGCGCAAAAGTGTAATCAAAAATTACATTAAGTGTTTTTTACACTTTAAGTAAATACATCTTAGTATGTTCCAGAAATATGTATGAAGATATTTGTTAACATAATAATACATTAAAAGGAAAAACAATTGTTCTAGCCCTTTAAGTTACTTCATCAAGCGTCCTTTTACTTCTGGAACTCGTATCATTACTTTCGACTGTACTCAGAAAAATTATGAGTTTATCGAGTATAACATAACTGAATAATTTTAAACTATAACTCTTGCCCGTTTTTGTATTTATCAACATCACTATACGATTTGCTATAAAATGTAAAAATGTTTATAGTTGTATTGCTTTTTCCAAAAAAAAAAAAAAAAATTACAACAACACTCGTTTTGGCCTATCTAGCTCAAAAAACAGTTTAGCCAACCCAAAAACACTTAGTGGTTAATCAATCAAATTTTCAGTTCAAAAACCTGTCACAAGAGTCAAATTTGGTTAATTTGTGCTGTTGCTTTGATCAGCCGTCAATAAAAAAGAATACTTAACTCATTTTGGTTAAAAGCAACACACTTTTTAGTGTTCAAAATACATCACTATAAACATTATTAAAAATACCGAAAACAACAAAATAAATTTGAAATTCATATCGAATTTTTAACATGATTAGTTATGACAATATATTCGGGTCTAAGTGTGTCCTTATATTAAGAAAACTCATTATCAATTTGAAACATTTTAAAAATCTACAGAATTAAAAAAAATGCAAAGAATTTGAAGAATTAAGGAGTTTGAAAAAATTAAAGAATGTACAAAATTGAATGAATTAAAGAATCTTACAAATTTTAATAGTATAAAAAATTTAACAATTTTAAAGGATTTAAAAGTTTTAGAAATTGAAAGGATTTAAAAAATTGGAATATAGTTCCCTATTAAAGCATCTAAAGAATTTTAGAAGGGGAAGGTCTAAAAATTCTAAAGAATATAAAATAATTAAGATTCGAAACAATTAGAGAATTTAGAATAATTAACCAATTTATAGACTTAATCAATTTGAATGAATTTCTAAGGAAATTAAACATTTCATGTATTATTAAATTTAAGGAAGTTTTAAGTATTTAAAAAATATTATGAATTTTTAGAATATAAAGAATTTAAAAAATTTAAACAGGAGTATTTAAAAATATTGAAATATTTAATAATTTTAAGAATTTTTATATTAAAACGACTAAAATTAAAACGATTTAAAGAACTTTAATAATTTCGAAATATTTTAAAATTTTAAAAATGTAAAAAAATTAAAGGATTGAAAGATTAAAGGAACTAAAAAGTTTAGAAATTTTAAAAATTAAACAATTTAAAGAAAAGAAACAATTTTTAAAAATTTTAGAATTAGAGAAATTTTGTATAAAATTTTAAGAAGTTCAAAAATGTATTCTTAAATTTTTTCGAGTATAAGAATTTTATTAATTTTATAAATTTAGATAGTTAAAAAATTCAACGAATTTAAAAAGAAATGTTTAAAAAAATAGAAAATGAACCAATTTAATGAATTTTTGGAATTAATTTATCATATAAAATGGAAGTGTTTTTTATGAAATGGTAAAATCGTCTCAAGTTTGATGAGTAATGCTTATTTCAAGCAAATATCTATCAGTGAAATTAAAGCACAGCTATTATTTTATTTACACTCGGAAAACCTATGATGTTTTCGCATCCAGTCGAGTGTAATAAATTCCAGAAATATTAAGATATTTAATGAAATTATGCCCTTTAAAAAATCTGTAGTATTCAACAAAAAGTGGATAGCTGCATAAAACAAATTATTTGGAGCTTACAACACCATGAATTCAACGGCCCTAACATCTGTAACAAATCATAATCGGTTTTCAAAGATTGTTTATTTTTCAAGAAAACTGACCAAAAAAGGATATTTTGAGTAAAAAGCTAAAAAATATGAAACAAAGCAACAAAAAATTGAAAATAATTCACTACTACCTTTTCGCAGGTGTGATAAGATCAATTTTTTTTATTCTATTTACATCATTTTTGGAATGAGTACTGTCAATTATTTGCTCGAGATATGCGTTAATATTAGACCATTTTAAGCGCGGCGCATTTATCACGTTTTTGCCGAGGAAATCTTTGACATCGCAAATACGATAAAAACTTAATATTAAAAAAATGCACTTTACCGCTTTTTCTCTAAAATCAGTAACAAGATTTTAATGTTAAGCTTTTTAAAAATAAAAAGGCCATAAGCTCTAATCTATTAACCTTATAAATTGTTTCACAAAAAATTTTAAATTCAAATTTTAATAGATTTGACAACAACAATTTTTCATTTAGAATTTTGACAAAAACAATCCTTTTTACACTTTCTGCCGTAGGCACATTTTTACATTTTTTTAAAAACACTTGTTAAATATTTCGCATAATTTTGGGAAATATTTAACAAGTGTTTTTAAAAAACTTTAAAAATTTGTGTAGCAACAATCCAGTATCATATTCGAATTTGTTGTAAAATGTGTAACTAAAAGCAGTGCTTGGATACCAAATAAAATTACTTAAATTGGTACTGACGACAAGTTAACCATATCTTGTTTTAAGCTTTTTAAAATATGAAAATTCGTAAAGCTCTAACCTAATTAATAATCAAAATCATTCTATATGCCAAAAAAATTCACAAAAATAGAAGTTATGATTGAATATCACAATTAATTCAAATTTTAATAGATTCGACAACAACAATTTTTTATTTAAGATTTTAATAACAACAATTCACGTGAAAAGCCTAATTTTGGATATGTTAATGATTTATCAACGGTTGACGAGAACAAATTTCAGAATTTATTTACCCAATTAAATTGGGACCTTATTTTATGTACTGCTATTATTGACGAACAAATTAGTATTTTTAATTATAAGTACATAATATCATTATTTATTTTCTACTTATGTACCTTTAAAAAAGGTTGTTATTAAATGTGATTCTGCACCTTGGTTAACAAGTCAAATATTACAACTCATGAATCAAAGACAAATAATGTATAAGAAATGGAAACGAACACTGAGATATTTGCTCTTATCGCGTTACAATTATCTGAAAAAAATGATTGTAGTTAAAATACGCGAAGCTAAACGAAAATATTATTTTGAAAATTGTAATAATGATTCAATAAATACACTTAACCAAGCCAGTTAAACAAGAAAATCTTCCGTTGTCTGATAGTAAATTCGTTTTGCATTATAAATCAACTCAACAATTTACATTTCACTGTATTGCCCGAAACGATATTGCTTTAGCCATAAATTATATCAGATCTAACTCAGTTGGACATGATGGAATCAGCAATAAATCTATTAAAATGATTTTGGAATACTTTCTTAAATATCTCACACACATAGTTAATTTTTCAATTGTATCCTCGATATTTCTCACGTTGTGGAAAATAGCTTCGGTTTTACCAATTCGCAAGAAAACGGACGTTTTATCTATATGGAAAGTCTAAGACATATAAGTTTATTGTCGGTTTTATCAAAGGTTCTTGAGAAGGTACTCTTTGTGCAAATCACGAAATAATTCAATTGAATTTCTAAGCAGTTATCAATCCGGTTTTTGAAAAAAATTCAGTACACAAACAGTTCTGATAAACGTTACAGATGACATAGGTCGACTCCTAGATAAAACCAATTTCGTCACCAAAAGTTAATTACGGTGTTCCGCAGGGTTCCATATTGGGACCACTCCTGTTCTTGTTATTTTTGAATGGCATTTTTACGTATATTAATAATTGTTATTTTCATGTTTATGCGGATGATGTACAGATTTATCTGAGTGGTAATCTTGATCAAATTCAAAATATTGTTGATTAAGTTAATTTAGATTTAAGTAATATTTGTCATTGGGCTAGTTATAATGGATTTATTATTAATTTTATTTTTATTTATCTGAATTAAATACAATTTTTTATTATTTATTTAATGACCTTGCCTTACAAATTAATACAATAACAATATAAATTACCTAAATAAACATTCTATTAACTTAAAAGTAAATAATCAAGACAACAGATCAATAATTAGGAACATTTGAAACATATAGAAATGTTGTGTTAAATGCCCCATCAAGATAAAATATTTTATAATCAAATTTATTTGCGTGAGGTGCAACCAATCAATTATTTATTTAATTATATTATTAAAATATGTGTACATATATGTATGACTAGAAAAGATTATAAGAAAACATACCTAGAGAGACAAAAACTAAAAAAATAAGAACTTTAAAAACTTTGGATGAGACAAAATAATAAAATAAAAATAAAAATTAGTATAAATAAACATGAGAATAAATGCACGTCGAGTTCATTACAATTACTTTAAAAATACCTTTCAATGTCATCAAGCATATCAAACAGCCATAACTTAAGATTCCGTAAGAAAATATTTATTCGGTTATCTGACTTCACAAACTGGGATAAGTTATTATACAAGTATGGTGCGGAACAATCATAAAATCGACGAAAATATTATTTCTTTGTAAATGGAACTATGCACCTATTTGTAGTTCTTAAATTATACTTTATGTTAGTTTTTACTATACCCACTTCTAGCATAAAATATTTTCAAAACTCTATATACATATAAATGGCGTAACGGTAATATTTTAGAAGACTTAAACAAAGTAAAAGACGGGAAGCGTCTGTTCTTGAAGAAAATGGTTCGGAGAATATATTTTTGGGCAACTATTAACGGTTTTAAATTATTTAAGTACGTTCCTCCCCAACAAGCAATACCATAATTGATTTTTGACTGAATCAAAGAATAATATAAGGACTTCATAATATATTTCGGGCAAAGTGACCTTAAATACATGTGTTGTTTTAAGCTTTTAATGTGGTCTACAAATTTTAAACGATCATCTAGAGTAACACCTAGATATTTAAAGCTTACAACTCTGTCAATTTTAATGCACTTATCAGTACATAAATGATTATAACAATTTACAGAATGACACATCACAAGATCATAATTAGAATCTAACTTAGTGTCACTCATATTAAACAGAACAAATTTCGATTTAGGACTCAGAATCATAGAATGCAAATTGAACCATTTCCTCAGAGTATACAAAAGTAGTGTAAAAGCGTATGTCCTGGAACACCCCAAATGGGGTGGATTTTTATATGTAAATTACAACAACACAAACGATTACATATGTTTTTTAATATGAAGATTACAGTAGAACCACGATAATTAAATCTCTATATAAAATGTAAACGTAAGTATATAATTTTATTAAAAATCCGTTGTTCAACTGTACATTAACTGTACAATATTTTTTTAAGACATTTTGTTAGATGGCAGCACAGTCATAAACTTTAAGCTTTGAACTTTTTAATATTAATTAATTTTTCGATAGATGGTGCACATTTCTTACAGTTTAATTATCAACCACGATAACTAAAACTCTATATAAATGTATCTAAAATCAGGTATTCAACTGTAAATTATTATTATTTTCCAACTTTATCTGTAGGTGTCACTTTAAAAGCTTATTTTATGTACATGGTTTGTAACTTGGTTCAATATACAGTTTTATTATCAACCACGATAACTAAAACTCTATATAAATGTATCTAAAATCAGGTATTCAACTGTAAATTATTATTATTTTCCAACTTTATCTGTAGATGTCACTTTAAAAGCTTATTTTATGTACATGGTTTGTAACTCGGTTCAATATAAAGTTTTATTATCAACCACGATAACTAAAACTCTATATGAATTTATCCAAAATCAAGTATTCAAGTGTCTTTGAAAGTTTATTTTTAGGTACTCAACTGTACTAAAGTAAAAAATATTGATTATGATTAATTTCTGTCTATGTAAGAGAAAAATATTCGCTTTTGAAGTGTATTAACCTGATATATCGCGTTTCATAAAAAATAAAATTATTCACATATACATATGTACATGTACATATAACAAAAATCATCGTGAATAAACTGCTAAGGTCATTAAAATCTAACACATTAATTAATATACATGACTTAATATATTATTAAAGTGAATAAGGTCATTAAAATCTACAAGAAATTTGTGAAGTTCTGTTATTAGTGTTATTGCATAAATATAGAAACGTTTTATTAATTATTTTGTGAATTAATAAATCTAAATAAATAAAAATAAAATCAGCATTGATACAGATTTGCGAAGCTGATTTATACGTGTTGTAATAAATTAAGAAAACTTAATTCAAATACTGTTTTTATTGTATATCAATTTAAATATATTAAATTTGAATAAATAAAAATAATTTCAGCATTAAAGAAAAAGTAAGTTTAAATATATAAAAAGTTTTTATTATATTATTAGAAATATTTATTATTATTATTATTATTATTATTTACTATATTACAGATAATTAATACTAAAATGAACAACTGCGAATTATGTATGTTCACTTTTTCGTCAAAAGACCATCTAAAACGTCACCAGGAAAATCAGCATCCAACAGAAAAGACGTTATGCGATATATGTGGATGTACATATATCAATAAACGAAAGCTGGATTATCACCAAAAGAGATGTAATCGTCTTGATAATTTACAACAGCCAGGACCATCTATTCCATCAAATTCAAGGATAGCTGTAGTAGCCGCTAAGAGAAGGAAAACGGATGATGCACCCGCTGAGGCTGCTAACGTTTTATGTGGTGATTGTAATGTAAGTGTTCCAAAAAAAAATCTGTTTAATCATTATAGATCATTATTACATAAAAATAATTGTTTACAAAACTATAATGAGAATGATGATGAAAACATTCGAATCATTAGCAATGCATTTAAATCCAGAATAATTAGTTATAGGGTTTCAGATTACCTAATAACTATATTAGTATAAATGATTTTATGTGTTCTATAAAACATAAAATAATCAAATTAATACAGCTTCAAACAGAATCATTTAAAGCTGTTAAAACAAATTTTGAATTGTTTGGTTTATTCACCAAATATGATTTGAAAAATGAATCAAATGTTAGTTCAATAAAATCATTTAATACTAAAAATGCAATTTTAACGGAAGCTACTGATTTGAATGAGATATTTTCTCAGATTGTTTGCACCCTCAATACTCTGAGTGAGGAGTTTCAGGAGAAAGAGTCTGGATGGGCTATGGACAAAGTATTGTTCATTGAAGTGAATTTTAATAAATATAGTCCAATGAGAGGGTCCTCTTACATACCTCTCCCAAAATTTTTTAAAGATAAAAAGGCTATAATCAATGTCCAAAATTCAGATCAAGCCTGCTTCGCCTGGTCGATCATGGCTAGCAAATATCTTAATGTAGCAAATCCTCAACGGTGTAATTCTTATCCTCATTATAGTTCTATCTTAAATTTAAGTAATCTTAGTTTCCCCATGCCATTAAAAGACATCCCACAATTTGAAAATCAGAATAATATAAGTGTAAATGTGTATGGGATAGAAGGTAATCAAATTGTGGGACCTTTATATTATACAAATTCGAAAAAATCACACCACGTTAATTTGTTGTATATAGACGATGGTGTAAATAGTCATTATTGTTTTATAAAAAAATTAAATACGTTAGTGCACAAACAATTATCAAAAAGAACAAATAAAAAATTCATTTGTGATGGATGTTTAATTTTTTTTCATACTGAAGAAAAATTAAATATTCATCTACAACATGGATGTAACAAAATTAAATGTGTGCTCCCTAATAAAGATAATGATATTTTAGAATTTAGAAATTATAATCATAAATTACAAGTCCCATACGTGATATATTGCGACTTCGAAGCAATATTAAAACCAATTGATTCGTGTACTCTAAATCCTATAACATCATTTACTGAAAATATTTTAAAACATGAACCCAGTAGTTTTGGATATTACATTAAATGTTCATATAATGATAGTAAATCTAAATTTGTTACATACAGAGGTAGTGATTGTGGAAAAATTTTCATTGATAAAATAAAAGAGGATTTAGAAATTATATACAATGACCTACACATAAATCGAAAAATGAAAAAACTTTCCTGCACGGAGCAATTAAATTACAATTTATCAAATCAATGTCATATTTGTAACGGTGATTTTAATGATGATGAAAACTATAAAGTTATGGACCATTGCCATTTAACAGGAAAATTTAGAGGTGCTGCGCATACTAAATGCAATTTAAATTATAAGATAGCAGATTTCATACCAATATTTTTTCACAATTTAAGTGGCTATGATTCGCACTTTATCATAAAAGAATTAGGTTTTGATACGGAACAAATAGATTTAATTGCTCAGAATAAGGAGCGATATATTTCATTTACAAAAATGTTCAAAATTAATGAGATTAAAAAAATTAAATTGAGGTTTGTAGATTCATTTAAATTTATGGCAGCTAGTCTTGATAAACTAGCTAACAATCTTAATGACTCTCAATTCGATGAAGTTAGAAAGAGTTTTTCTAATCAAAATGAATTTAATCTTATAAAGAAAAAAGGTGTTTTCCCATACGATTATGTAGATAGTTTTAAAAAATATGATGAAACTGAATTACCATCCAGAAATCATTTTTTTAACAAATTACAAAATACTGATATATCTGATGAGCAATATAATCATGCTCTAAATGTATGGAAAACATTTAAATGTAAAAATTTAGGTGATTATTCCGACTTATATTTAAAATCAGATGTACTTATTTTAGCCGACATATTTGAAAATTTCCGGAAAGTTTGTATGCAAACATACGATCTAGACCCGGCCCATTATTTCACAGCCCCAGGTTTAAGTTGGGATGCCATGCTTAAATTCACCAAAATCAAATTAGAATTATTAAAAGACATTGATATGATAAATTTTATTAAAAAAGGTATTCGTGGCGGATTAACACAGTGCTCCAAACGATATGCTAAAGCAAATAACAAATACATGAAAAATTATAATAATGATATAGATTCTAATTTTCTTGTTTATTTAGATGCTAATAATCTATATGGCTGGGCTATGAGCCAATCACTCCCTTATGCTGATTTCAGATTTCTTGATTCAGCAGAACTTGATAAATTTAATTTCGATCATTTAACAGATAATGAATCAGAATCAGGTTATATTCTAGAAGTTGATTTAGAATATCCTGATCAATTACACCAAAAGCATAACGATTTACCATTTTGTATGGAAAATATACAGCCACCATACGAAAGTGCAAAACAAAATAAATTAATTGCTAACCTAGAACCTAAAAAAGCATACGTCATTCATCAAACAAATTTAAAGAAATGTATTAAAAATGGACTAATATTATCTAAAATACATAGAGTTTTAAAGTTTAGTCAAAAACCATGGCTCAAATCATATATAGATTTGAATACCGATCTTAGGACTAAAGCTCTAAATGCGTTTGATAAAGATTTGTATAAATTAAAAAATAATAGTGTTTTTGGTAAAACAATTGAAAATGTTGACAAGAGAACAGATGTAAGATTAGTATCACATTGGGAAAATATTGGAAACAGATTTGGAGCAAATACTTTGATCAGCAAACCTAATTTTCATTCTTCAGCAATATTTGACGAAAATTTGGTAGCTATTCAAATGAATAGATTATCGGTTACGTATAATAAACCCATTTATGTGGGTTTCTGTGTTTTAGAATTATCCAAAACTCTAATGTATGATTTTCATTATGATTATATTAAGACGAAGTATGATGATAATGCTTCACTTTTATATACTGATACGGATTCATTAATATATGATATTCAAACTATGGATTTTTATGAAGATATCAAGCCTGATTTAAATGAGAAGTTTGATACTTCTGATTATCCATCCAATAACATATATAATCTTCCATTAGTTAATAAAAAAGTTTTAGGAATGTTTAAAGATGAATGTTGTGGTAAAATTTTGACAGAATTTATTGGGATTAGAGCAAAATCATACTGTATAAGCTTAGAAGATGATAATGAAATAATTAAGAAAATAAAAGGTGTAAAAAAAAATGTAGTTTCAGATTCGATATCATTAAATGATTTTAAAAATTGTTTAAATAAAAATGATAATATAATTAGATCACAATTAAATTTTAGAAGTATTAGACACAACCTATATACTCAATTGTTAAACAAAGTAGCGTTATCAAATTTTGATGATAAAAGATTTGTAATTCCAAATTCATACAAAACTTTGGCATGGGGTAATAAAGAAATTGATAATTTTTATTTTAATTAGTTTAATAATACATTTTATATTTCTTAAATATAATATATATAATACATTTAATGTCTTTTAGTTTTAAATTAAAATATTAAACCAAAATTATATATTAAGTAGTTTTAATAATTAAGAAAATTTTAATCGGTAATAAAAAAAATAAAAAAAAAAAAATATAAAGTTTAAATTAAATCTGTTTTATTTATCCACGAGTTATGTGATGATTCAAAACCTAGCCACTTAACATAAACTTGATTACCTTTCTTCTTCAAAACTTTCTCTACGAGGTAAGTGTCAGGATGATGTGTCTTTTGCAGCTCTTTTTCATAAAACCGGCCTGATATTAGCTGTCCCTTATAATCCTCAAGTAAATACGTTACAGGAAATTTGTTGTTAATACTAACAACTTTAAATATTTCAGTAGTCCAATTTGGAGTATAACCTTTTTCGAAAACGGTTTTAAATTTGCTAACTCGAACGAAATCCCCAACTTTAAATTTATTTTTTTGCATTAACTTAGGATATGTATACACTTGTTTTAAAATTTGTTTTTCATTTGCCATAGTAACTTCTACAGGTGCTAATTTAATTGTCCTATGTTTTTTATTGTTGTAATCTTTCACTAATTTTTTTAAAATATTCAGCCACTTGTAAGATCCTTGAAGACTAAATTTCCTCCACATATTTTCCTTAAGAGTTCGATTAAATCTTTCTACTATACATGCTTTTATTGGACTAAATGTTGAATAGTGGTTAATATTTTTCTGTTTCACAAGCTGTTTGAAATCTTTATTATAGAATTCAGTTCCCATATCCGTTTGTAGATTCTTTGGTACTCTTTTACTCTCATTGAAAAATTTTTTTAAAGCACCAACAATCGTCTGTGATGTTTTTTTCTTTATAGGCTCAACCCAAGCAAATTTAGAAAAAGCATCGATTACAGTTAGAAGATATTTAAAACCAGCATTTTCTCTTGAATATGGAATCATTTCCACGAGATCTGCTTGCCATAAGTCATCAATACCCTTAATTTTAACATGTCTGCGTATAAAATTTTTACGTGCTGGCTTATGCAATTCATTCACTATTTGAATCCGACTCATTTTATGTAAGTGGATGAATTAATAATGAAAGCATATGAATTTTGGATTGGTATATATAAAATATTGTTTCCTCATAATGTTTAGGATTTATTTAAAACGAGAGATATCTTGGATTATGATCACTATAACATTCATCAAAATGAATGATCTTTAACATAATAAATGTTAGCTAATTTGCCCATAGTGTTGAAAACAGAGAAGTAGCGGAGTCGAAAACCATAATAAGATTGTTTTGAAATTAAATACTTTTTCTAAATAATTTTATATATAATATTGTTTTATTTATTTATTTATTTATATAAAATGAACATTATATCTATCAGTTTTTACCATAGTTAAGTGTTCTTTACACAAATGGTTTAAATTTTGTATTTCTCGATCATTAAAAACGTTGAATCGCTCCGGCATAAATATGATGTTCTCATCAGTCTCTATTAGGATTTTCACGCCATATCTCGTGTTGACTGATTTGACTTCTTGTACCACGTAGTTTCTACCCACATCCAGATCTTCAAATTTGGTTATTTTTTTCTCAGCAAACCTTGGCACATTGTTGAGTTTTTCTAAAAGTTGTTGACGAATATCCATGGTTGGTTGGTTGTTAACAATCTTATGCTTACTATCAAACTGATAATTTTCAAAGAAGCTCACTATAATTTATACTTATTATGGTTTAAGTTGACTTTTAAACACGCGCAGTTTTTTCCAATCTTACCACATCAGCATAAATATTACGAAGTATCGATTAAATACAAACCTTTGTCATCATATCAAGTTACGTTCAATGATTTCAACATCCATATTCGTAAAATAAGGTCAATAAACATGTTTAATCATGGTTAATCAAACAAGTCAACATGTATATGTACATCACGTGCCCCCTCTGAAAACATCATTTTCAAATATACGAGAGTTTATCTAGATCTAGTATAGATTTGTACATTGTTCGAGTCACACGCGAAAAGTAAAAAACCTCATTTAAATGGATTCACCAGTACATCGAGAGGAACAAGGAGATACATGCGGTTTATACGGGTTAGAAGGTGGAATGAATAAGGTGCAGAGTCGGCTAAAATCATTCGAGAAGTTATGGAACAAATGGTTCATCGATCCATTAGAACTATCTCGAGCTGGATTTTACTACACAGGCGTGGACGACTGCATCAAGTGTTTCAGCTGCAAAGGAGTTCTCGAGGATTGGAATATCACCAATGAAATATGGACGGAACATGCATTTTGGTTTCCCGCATGCCGACACGTTAAAAACATTAGAGGTGAAGAGTTTATCGATAATATTCAAACCAAATGGATTCAAGACGGTGTAATTCATTGTAAAAATAATATTTAAGAAATAAAAAATTGATTTGAAAAAAGTATAAATTGTTTTTATTCATTAATTTCTTAGTGTACGAGTACAAAGTTCATTTATTAATTTTTCCTTACATAAAACTGGTATTTCATTAAACAATCTTGAATAATTAAAATAGTTATATCCTGTTACTGGCGGTATAAAAAAATCCTGTATTTGTAGAGAATATGTTAGCTGATCGAAACATTTTTCTTTGTATAAATAGAAATAATTAGCAACATCAGTCCGTACTGTTTCGCTCCAGATAATGATTGATTGCAAAAATGATGATAAAGATGAGCAGCGTTCCCATTCTTTGGAATTTAAAACGATTTTCTTCCCTCCACTCGTAAATATAATACGTCTCTCATTATTTCTGCTGGTTAGCTTTACATCACAATTTCCATTCGTTTTTGGTAATTCAGCAAAGGAAATGTTACCATTGAAGTGGTTGTTTATTGTTGGTAAATTATTGAAAATTGTAGTCGTCCACATTTCAGCACTTAGTGTATGAAATATTGTATTTTTGAACAAGATTATAGTAGTTTCAAAAGTGTTAATATCATAACCAACATTTAGATAACTTGTATGTTGATCATTTAAAAAATATGTATGAGACAACAATAAATTAGGTATGGTTGCCATCTTTTTTTTAATTAAATTATTAACGCTTTTTACTTTAAGCATATTGTTTGTGTTTCAAGGTAAATGTAAACTAGTTTTTCATAAAAATAACTTCCATATTTATACTCTTCAAGAGTGGTACTATCCCTTTCATACATGTTAATAAAATCATATTTTATTCTTCTTATCGATGAACTTAAATAACCTTTCTACAAAATTCCTAAAACGTGATGAATCATGTTTGTTTTTGTTCTTGTAGTTAAAACCTTAGGAAATTCTTTTTTAAAAAGTTTCTTTATTTTTACATCATTTTCAATATGGTTTTTAACATTAAATAATTTTATAAATTTTTTCATTGAGTTACGTTTACATCTATTTAACAAATATACACAACAATATTGGCCACAAACTCCGGTGAATAAACTTTGTAATTGTTTATTATTGTATGTAATGCATTTACTGTTATATTTTAGAAATCTATTAATCTCAGGATATTTCGTTGGTGATCTTCCGTAAGAATCAAAAAATTCTCCACATCCATTTGATGGAAAATAAACAGCTAACCAATGTTGCCCTGGTTGATTTGATTTGTCCGTATTAATAACATATAAAGCAGGTTTTGATTTAACCCTCTTTGGGATTGTGTTTATTGTAAAAACACCTTGAAAATACTTCTTAGTAAATTTATGTGTTTTCAATGCTTGTTGAATATCTAAAGTAGTTGTTGTATTGGCAATCATCATGTGTATTAGTATAAACTAACTTTTTATTTAGGATATAAGAGGTATTTATATTATTAATAATTCGTTACAATATTACGATTTTTATCTATTTCTAGAGTTGTATCATATTCCAAGTACACTAAACATGTTTTAGTTGTCTTAAGAGCTTCCCCAAATCGTGCCTCGAGTCTTAAACTTCCTTGATTCATTAGAGAGTTGCATGATAAAGTACTTGACATGTCCGAAGTTAGATCAAAAGCTAACAGGAAATAGCCATTCTTGAACATTTCTTTGGTAATCAAATTTCCTTGAGGTGTGTGTAAAATTCCACTCGATGTAAATATTGTTGAATACGCTCTAGCGTAACTGGACCCATCTGCAAAATTCATTTCAATCGGTGCACTAGGAACTTGAACCCCATTTATATAAATTGCGAACGATGTTATTTTATTATTTTTAAAATTATATGGATTCTTAGATCTTTTCCCAGAATATGCATCATTATCTACCATTGTAAATATTAGATTTGTTGGGAGCTGTCCTAGAACAATATTATCTAGTGAAATTGAGTTTCCTCCGGTGGGAATTGTAAATGATTTAATTTCGTTACGCTTATAGTGATATTTTGCTGTTGTATTTTCAAGCATTTTATGGTGTGCAATTAAAATATTTGGATTTACATGAGCATGTCTCAAGTAAAGTGTAGCTTCTGTAATTTTGACAATCGAAGTATCTGTATCAGCACCGAGTAAATAAAATTCCGGTTTATTCAATGTTAACGAAATTCGTAAATCTACATTGTTTAATAATAGCAAAGGTTGATTGAGCATGTCAGCATGCAATTTTCCATATACTTCTACAATTCCACTGTTTTTAGTTAATGCTGTTCTTAATTTTAATCCATCGTTTTCAGCAAGATTATCAAGATTTTTTGTCTCCAAACTCCATCCTGATAATTGCAAATGTGTTTTGTATGCATCATCACCATAATTTAATAATTGTTCTAAATATGCTCGATAACTGTAATTCCCATCTGTTGAATTTATATTCTTTCCGTTTAAAGAAATATTGACTTGATGAAACAGGGAATGCAGCATATTGTTAACTAAACTAGGCTGATCTTTGTCGGCCTCTACATATAATTTGCCATCATTTTTAGTTACTTGAAATTTCAGACATAAATTTATTGATGATAAATCTAAATATGAATCACCATGACTGTAACAAGCAAATTCAATAACCGACTGATTTTCTAAACTGGTTATAGGTTTGTATGCTACTTCTTCATTTTTTAAAATACTTGTTTGAATTGAAGGTGGTTGAAATAAATCTAGCTCCGATTTCATGCATTCTGTAAACGCCATTATATAAAAATATCAATAATCCGTTTCTTGTTTGTTTTATTTTTTAATATATTTTTTCTCTTTTTCACGCTGTCACGAACAACTCTCAACTGTTTACAACGGCTTTTCAAGCAGCCTTTTATTGATTTTTTAGCTCCTGTACCAGACATTTGTTTAATTTTGTCTGCTGCTTTATCTCGTAATTTATCAACCACTTGTATTGATCTATCACGAAGTATTTCATTAATCGGCTTTTGTGTCTGAAGAATGTCTGAACCAACTTGAAGTGCTTCACTTGTTAAGCCATGAAGGGCTGATGTTAATATTGGTTTTAAGTAACGGAATATTCCGCCGAAAAATCCTCCTAATCCTCTTCCCTTTTGATATACTCTTTGAGATCGTAATAGTGGACCAAAATCTTCATTGTTATAGCCACCACCGCCGGATTGGTTAGCGTAGTACTTTGCGTAATAGTTATCCATTTGTAATTAATGAAATCCGTAAGATACCTCTTTATATACCTTTGCGAAAGTGAAGTACTAGGTAGGTCATAAAAAGTCCATCTTTAAAATCAATTTGTTCACCAGTTTCATCAGTTATTAAAATACTGATCTCTGATATATTATACTTTTCAATGGGGCAATATTGAACATTATCTATTTGATATGATCGAGATATGCCTCTATCAACGTCTGTTCCTAGGGGATGCATATACAAGCATGATACAGATGCATCCCCAATAGTTCTCGGTTTGATTATATTACAATAAAAACACATGTAAAATGGAAATGGATTGATCTTAGTCTTCACATCAATATAATTATCTTTAATATTTTTTATTTTAGCTTCATTCTCTTTGGTTGCTTTGAAATTTTTAATTTCCATTTGTAAAGATTCTATAAACTCTGGCCATCTCGTTATTTTAATCTGAGAAAATATTACATCAAAAAATTCCACAAGTGTGTACTCTTGATGACATTTTATTAAAGGGTTAACACCTTTCAACGCTGGTAGCTGAATATATGGTTCTTCTTTGTTATAATTGATTCTAACTAATTCAGTTGATGAGTTATACCGATCAAAGAAATTAGCTTCTTCGATTGGTTGATGAAATTTAGGAGTAGTTGCATATAAAAATATTATTAATTCAACGTTTAAAGGAAGTATGTATTTTGATGGCGTTTTAATTGTAATTTTTGTTTGTTCACTTATGGAAGTATGAGCAACGTTAGTTAGACCAACATACCATTTCTCATTAGGATCCAAATTTATAGTGTTAGGAAGTTTAACCGTGAACCTCGATAATGAATTGTTTGGGTAATATTTTAAAGAACTGTTACTTAAAAGAGTTACGTGTGTGAAATTATCCATCACTGTTCTCATTAATAACTAATTAATTAATAAATAAAAACACCGATTTTATCCTTTATATAACTTTTTATTTTTATAATTTTTATTTCATTCTTGTCCAAGGATGTTTTCGTAAGCGTTCTTGTTCACTACGTTTTATTGTTTGAACTGTTAACGTACGTTCACTTTTCCTCTTAGGGGGGTCCTGAGATGGTTGCATTGATCCTTGTTTTGGAGGCTGAAGATCTTTGCGGTTTTTAAAAATATATTTTTTTGTTGGAACAGAGATTGTTGCACCGTCTTTCATTTCAAATGTTCTGTACATGTTAGAGTCTGAAGAAGCTCTTTCCCGCAAAATTTCTTTTGGATCAATATACTCCTCAGAAACAATCCTATCATCATCATCACCATCATCATCATCATCATCAACATCAAATACACCGTCATTATTTTCAAATATTTCTTCTGTGTCTAATTGTGTAAAATCTGGTTTAGTTTTTTCATCAACATTTGTGTACACCTCTTCAACTTTAGGTATATCAGTTTGTGTACCAATATCAAAGCCTTCTGATGATGAATCTGTATTTGCTTCTTGGTCTGTATAAAAAATTCTTTTAGTTTGAACTCCCACTCCTTGAACATGACGTATTGCTGGTTGATGCCAATTAAATTTATTCTTATAAGCATTTTTTCTTTTCATTGATGAATATGTTAATAAGTTCTGCCTATATAGATGCCACTTATTCAAATCAGTTAGTTTGTTGTTATGTAGAATTGATTTCATATTTTTATCTAATTCCGATAGTTTACTATCATCAATTAAATATTTTTTAATTTTTTCGAAAATTTCTGGTTGTATAACAATCATCCGTTGTAAATTACTCATGATGACTGATTAATTATTTGGCCTATCAATCCTGATAAAATAGTACCGATTAAAACGGGTAAGAATCCACCTTTTTGTACAAGAATTTTACGCTTTGAAGAGAGACCCAGTTTTGGACAAGCCAAGCTGCGAAGTTCTCTTTTATACTTTTTTAATTTTGTTTTACACTGTTTAGAAATTCTATTGTTTCCATTTAATGTGTTCAGTGATATTTCACATAAAGTTTTTATAACTTCCGGGGGACAGACCTTAAGTAGCGCTTTTCTCGTTTGTGGGTTACACTTTTTTAGCACATGTAGAATATGTTTGTTTGCCTTCAATCGTTTCATTTTTTATACACACGTTTTTATTTTCAAATAAAATAGTTGGACAATAACATGTAAAATAATCTTTTTTTAAGATATCTGTACGGAAACGAAATAAATCATTGGCTGACTGTGTTAAATCAAATAGTAAATAACCGTGAGCTCTCGAAGTAGCCTCGTTATATACCCTCATAAGTTCTGCTGTGTTTTCAGGGTATATTTGTCTTGCTAGAGAACAAATCTGAGATCTATCTCTGGGATTTTTAAAAACTACCAGATATTTACAATTTAAAGAAATATCTCGACAATATTTTGCTTGGTGAAACACATTCTGAGTTACTAAAATAACTGACAAATTATTATGATGTGAACCTTTGGTAAAAAGTTCGCAAATATTTTTATTATAAGCTTCTGTCATTAGATCATCCAATATTATGATACTTCCGTCTTCACAATTTTCGAAGGTGTCTGGGATATTTTTTATAATTTCTATTTGATTTGTTTCGTAGATATCTTGTGGTATCGCTTTTGAGTTTCCATTACACCATACAATTTTATTTACTTTTCTACCATCATTCAAATGTTTTAATAAATTTATAACGAAAGTAGTTTTTCCACACCCTGATGGTCCCGCAACCATCATTGTAAACGGTCTAACAATATACATTATTCTAATGTATCATACAATAAATACGTGCCCTTTTATAACTTCTTAATAGAAAATAATTTTATTTTCGTTAAATGTATAGTTTAAAAAGATGATATACAGATAAAGTTGGTAAAATAAAAAAATTATGATCAAGATTTCAATGCCAAGGTTAAATTATAAAATATTAATACATATAACGTACTATCCAATTTCAATTATGCAATTTTTTTCTTATCTTCTTTTCTTACTTTATGCTGATTACATTTTACAATTTTTATTTATTGTACGATGAACTAGTTTTTTTTTTTTTCAATGCCAAGGTTAAATTATAAAATATTATTATAACTTTGTAGTATCCAATTTCAATTAAAAAATAAATATTATTCGTTTAAGTTACAAACCATGTTTACAGAATATACATAAACTTTGAAATGTGACATCTACAGATAATGTTTTAAAAAATAACAATATACAGTTGAATACATGATTTTGGATAAATTCATATAGAGTTTTAGTTATCGTGGTTGATAATAAAACTGTATATTGAACCAAGTTACAAACCATGTACATAAAATAAGCTTTTAAAGTGACACCTACAGATAAAGTTGGAAAATAATAATAATTTACAGTTGAATACCTGATTTTAGATACATTTATATAGAGTTTTAGTTATCGTGGTTGATAATAAAACTGTATATTGAACCAAGTTACAAACCATGTACATAAAATAAGCTTTTAAAGTGACACCTACAGATAAAGTTGGAAAATAATAATAATTTACAGTTGAATACCTGATTTTAGATACATTTATATAGAGTTTTAGTTATCGTGGTTGATAATTAAACTGTAAGAAATGTGCACCATCTATCGAAAAATTAATTAATATTAAAAAGTTCAAAGCTTAAAGTTTATGACTGTGCTGCCATCTAACAAAATGTCTTAAAAAAATATTGTACAGTTAATGTACAGTTGAACAACGGATTTTTAATAAAATTATATACTTACGTTTACATTTTATATAGAGATTTAATTATCGTGGTTCTACTGTAATCTTCATATTAAAAAACATATGTAATCGTTTGTGTTGTTGTAATTTACATATAAAAATCCACCCCATTTGGGGTGTTCCAGGACATACGCTTTTACACTACTTACAAATCATTTACCATGCAGTTTTGTACCTCTCGGAAAGAAATAGAAGTATATGAAAGAGCAGTATTGTCTGCGAACGCTACTGGCTGCCCTTTGAATTCCAAACTAAGCAAAGAGTTAATATAAATGATAAATAAAATAGGCCCTAGCACCGAACCCTGCGGTACACCATTTAAAACTTCCAAATAATTACTATAAATATCATTAATTTTAACACGTTGCATTCTGGAATCCAAGTACGACTTAAACCATTCTAATTCCTTACCTCTAAATCCAGCATAATATAACTTATTAACCAAAATTTTGTGGTCAACAGTATCAAAAGCCTTGGTAATGTCTATGAACAGAGCTCCACATTTTTTATTATTATTTAAGCCATTGTAAATATTGGACAACAATTTGAGAATCGCGTCCTCTGTATTTAAGGATGCTCTGAAACCAAATTGATCATTATTAAAAAATTGTGTCTCTTGCAAGAATATGATCATTCTATTTTTTACTAATTTTTCAAAAATCTTTGAAAAAACTGATAGCAACGAAATAGGACGAAAATTTGACATGTTTGAAGTTTCCCCGCTTTTGAACAATGGAATAATAACAGCATTTTTAAGTTTAATTGGAAAGGTGGCGGTACCAATACTAAAATTAAAAATAAATGTGAGTGGATCTATTATATTAAAGCAAATTTTTTTAATTATTCCATTACTAAAACCATCCTCACCGCATGATTCAGAATTTTTTAAACTGCTTATAATTTTAAACAATTCAGAAGATACAACCGGCGTAAAAAAGAAATTGTTTGTTTCAAAATGATTTGAAAACATCAGTAATTCTTTCTCAGACTCACTTAAAGAGTTAATTTCAATATTATCTTGCTTCAATTTAGCTGAAATAGTAGAAAAAAACTGATTAAAAATGTTTGCTATTTTTGAGTCGTTAGTATGAGTTCTCCCGTTAGAGTCCAAAATTTCGTAAGTTTTTATTGTATTCGGAACTTCCTTAATTAAACTATTAATCGTACGCCATTGAGCTTTAGGGTTACTTTTATTTTTTCAAACAGTTTTTCAAAAT
This sequence comes from Tipula helvola, assembly GCA_963556165.1. Taxonomy (NCBI): domain Eukaryota; kingdom Metazoa; phylum Arthropoda; class Insecta; order Diptera; family Tipulidae; genus Tipula; species Tipula helvola. The sequence goes on along the minus strand of OY744481.1, from coordinate 342,056,164 downwards.
ACTGCTTCTTAGATTGCTTAATGCTGGCAACAACAAAACTTTTTTGTTTTAGAAAGAGCCTTTCCAGTTTTACATTGCCCGGATGACGCCTATGCTTTTTATAAAGTTTATTTTATATGCTATCGCTTTGCAAAGACCACTATGAATCCAATTTTGAAGTTTAACGGGTTGTGATTTTAAATTACAAGATATTTTACAAGACTTAACATGATTATTTAAAATTGAAAGAAATATATCAAAAGCATTATTTACATTTGCTGATGTGTAAACTTTGTCCCATGATTCATATCTTAATCGATTATTTAGTTTATCATAATTTACTTTTGTGAACGATTTCGACTGATTATTTTGACTATTATTTGAAGCGGTTAATTTTTTTAAACTTAAGCAAATAGTTGAGTGATCAGCGACTGCGAAATGTTTAACAAAAACACTAGCTGAAAAATTAAAATTTATTTTATTTCTAACAAAAACATGATCCAAGCAAGTAGAAGAGGTAGGTCTAGTTATATCATTAACAAGAGACTTAAAACCATTTGATGCCATTAATAGAATGTAATCATTATTCACACGAGATTCAACCAATAAATTTATGTTAACATCAACCAAAATAAAAATATTCTTTTCAGTCGATTGATACACAAATGTTTGAAGTTCCTCAATAAAGAGGTCAACGACAACACCATGTAATCTATAGAAACAGACAAATGTAATACTTTCGCCCTGAATATTTAAGTCAACCTTAATATCGTCTGCACTTAGAAAATTCAAATTAACAACATTAAACGATATAGAGTTTTGAACATGAAGGTAAATGTATTGCAACGCCTATTTCTAAATCTAAGATTCTATTTACTTTTCCGAAATTGATCATCAATGGATCTGCCATTAAATTTGTTGATAAAGTTAATGATCTTGGCCTAGTAATTAATAATAGCTTCACTTGGAACAATCACTTTGTATCTATTTGTCAAAAAATTAATTCAACTCTTTTTAAGTTGCGACTTCCGCTACATTTTTGGCCCCAAAGTCTTAGGCTTTACTTGATTAAGTCTTTGATCCTGCCTCATAATATTGTATTGCGATGTAATTTATTCTAATAATCTGCACCAAGTAACTTTGAATAATTTCAGTATATTGATTTTATACGAATATTTTGTAAAATGTGTATCTATTGAAATGTTTCAATATGAATTAAATTGCTGTTAATGGCAATATGATCAGATATGTTTTAAGCTTTTCAAAACTTGAAAGCACTAAAACACTCTAGCCTAGCTCTTATTTAATGATCATAAACACTCTTTAAGTTGTATGATTAATTCTATTAAGCTCCTTATTGATCTTAATCGAATTGGTTGTAAAATGTGTAACTAAAACAAATGCTAAGAAACAATACAGATGACAGCAATTTAATCATATCTTGTTTTAAGCTTTTTAAAACTTAAAATCCCGTAAACTCTAACCTATTTAATAATCATAAACACTCTATACGCTGATAAAATATTTCACAAACATAGAAGTTCTGATTGAATATCGCGAGTAATTCAAATTTTAATAGATTTGACAACAACAATTTTTTATTTAAGATTTTGACAACAACAATTCAGTACATTGATTTTATTCGAATTTGTTGTAAAATGTGTATCTAATGAAATATTACAATATGAATTAAATTGATATTGATGGAAATTTAATTATAGTATGATTTAAGCTTTCCTAAACTTGAAAGCATAATACATACACATAAAACACTTTATTATGATCACAACATTTATTTACAAAATTTTTAACAAATTTTACAAAAATTAATTATAATTTCCCCATCTAAGATGGCATCCTCAGAGTTTTTATGATAAAAGTACTAAAATTCAAGACACCATTGTTTGTATTTATACTCCAAAATCATTTTGTATACTTGAATAAAATAGAGTGCATCGGTCCTTGTTCCGCATTCATTATTTCTCCTTCCAATTTGCTGATCTCCATACTCTCCAAAACATCTAAACGTCGTCGGTCATATCATTCATGTACTAGTCTAATTTTTTGTGTGTTGAAAGAAAGAGTGGTTGTTGTCTTGCATATGATCGGCGACCGCTGCTTCTCCTATTCTTCTATTTACCATTGCATTTAGGTGTTCTCAATTTACGCCTTGTCTGGCATAAAAATTGTTCCTATTTGGTTTGAAACATCTTTACCTTGGTAATCGCTCTCGTTCATTGGAATATTGAGTAGGCTAAATACCATACTACTAAATGCTGCTCTTTTATGTTGATGGGAATGATGTGAATTTACAGGAATATATCTTAGTGTAGTGCTTGGTTTTCTGTATGCTGAATGTTAAGTTATTGTGTTCGGTTCTTTGAATGGAGATATCTAGAAAGGGGATTTTGCCATTTTCATCTTCTTTCTCGGGGGTAATTTTTATCGTCGGGTGAAACGAATTTAACTATCGCAGGGTTTCTTCGAGCTTTCTTTTGTTGACAATGCAGATAATGTCATCGACATATCTAAACCACATTTTTGGGAATTTTTTGTCAGTCGATATCTCAGTTTCGAAGCGACACATAAACAGGTTAGCTATAAAACTAGAAATTGGGTTTCCCATGGCTACTCCATATTTTTGTTTGTAATATTTGCCTCTAAATTCAACATAATTTTGATTAATGCATAACTTTGCTGCTTCTATATAGCCGTCGATTTGGTTTTTTGAAATGCTAGTAACCAATCTTCCAAGTAACCAATTTTGTGCTAGTAACCAATCTTCCACGTATTCCAAAGCAATTATATTCGGTATACTGGGATAGAGTGATGTTACATCAAAAGACAATAAAATTTCGTTCCGTGTTATCGTTTTGTGTTTTATCTTTTCTACCAACTCAACAGTGTTATTTACATCAAAACCTTGTGGCCTTTTTATTTTCCTGAATTCATTTATCAACTACTTGGCGATATTCTGTGTCGGCGATCTGATATTGGATGCAATCGGGTGCATTTTATTACCAGGCTTATGAGTCTTTGGTAGAGCGAAGAGTAGTGGTATTCTGGGATTTGACACCTTAAAAATATATTTTAATTTTTTATCCATTAATAATTCAGTTATATGTTCTTGGTTATCGCATTCGTTGCTTTACACATTTTTGAAAGTGGTGATCTATGTATGTCTCTCTCGTCATATTCTGTTTTGTCAATGATTATTACAGAGTTGTTCTTGTCTGCTTTAGTAATAATGATGCTCTCGTCTTTCTTTAATTTTTCCAAAATATTTAGGTGTTTGTTTTGTTTTGCATGCCTGGTTTGATTTGATGAGACGGTAGCACTTACGTTATACCTAATTTCGTTTTTTGCTTCGTTTGGTAAATTTTTTATTCCTACTTCAATATCTGCTATTACATTGGTGATGTTTGGTTCGGTTTTTTGCGTGAAATTTAACCCAAGATTTAACAGCTCTTCCTCTTCTTGTGTTAGGATTTTAGATGATTAATTTTGAACGAAGTTTGGCATGACCTCTACTACTTGTTTTTTTTATAATTGGGCGTTCTCGTTTCAGTTTTAAGAATTTTTTGCGGATGTTAATGTTCTCGCTTTCATTTTATGGCTTACTATTTCCTGTGTTCTGGACAAAAAATTGTTCCAGCAAACAGGTTCTATTTTGTTAAATTTTGAGCCGTCACCGAGAGTTACATTTATTTTTCAGGCGTTATGCCACACAAATGAAGTAGAGATTCAAAATTTAGTCGATAATCTTGATGCACATACATCAATAGGATATGGCCAAATCAATGTAAATCTTCTTAAAGAACTGAAAACTCTCATTTCACCTTTATTAATGAAGTCTATAAATAAGTTTGATAAAAGTCGATTTTCAAATTTCATGAAAAAAGCGAGAATAACGCCAATATTTAAAAATGGTGATAAATATTCTGTAGATAACTATAGACCGATCTCGGTCCTGCCGATCCTTAGCAAAATATTTGAACGTATTATATTAACCAGATTAACAAATTACCTTTAGGAGCATAATATAATACACAAAAAACAATTCGGTTTACATCGAAACTGAAAGAGTGACTGCCTGCAAGTTTCTAGATTAAGTGAATGCTTTTGATTGTGTGGACCATCGGATACTATTGCGGAAACTTGATTACTATGGGTTTCAGACCAGCATTACAAAATTAATTGAACGCTATCTATCTGATAGACTATGCAATCTGGCAGGATAGATGGTTTTACTCAAATAAACTTGGTGTTAACTTTGGCGTTCCGCAAGGGTTTATTTTAGGTCCCATTCTGATTTTACACTACATAAATGACATCCTTAAATTGGATCTGTATTGCATGATTCAGCCATTGATATAGCTATGATATAGCAATTACTTATGTTGCAAAAACATTTCAGAACTTAATCATCAAATGCAATCTTACCTTCATGAAATATTAAGTAAGTTTTACAATAGTAAACTAAATCATAATTGGAACAAGTCAAACTTCATTATTTTTTATCATTGAATCAAACCATTAAATATTTTTGATAAAATAATTTCACACACTATACATAATATTAAACGACCCAAAACTACTACCTATCTAGGGCTTATAATTAACTCGCAGTTATCATGGAAAAATCACGTGAATAATATTAAATCAATAATTGCTCCATTTGTCGGAGCACTTAGGAGAACCGCACGATAGTTACCCGGAAATTTGTCTAACTACCTACATACAGTTACATCCACTCACACTTAATTTGTTTAATTCAAATCTGGGGTTCAGCTAGTAAATACCTATTACGTGACCTACATACACTGCAAAATAAATCTTTGAAAGCAATCAGGAATCTGCCAGCCGATAAGCCCTCAAAAACGTTATTTAAAGAATAAAATTACCAATTAACAAACTTATAGAATTTGAGTACCTTAATAAAATTTATAAGAAAAATCAAGTCTTAGAAATTCTTAGAGAATTTTAAATATTGCTCTGGAAAAATATTTATATTTTATTTTAACATTGCGTACCAAACAGTGAATGTTTGGAAAATGGTAAATGATCTAGAATAAATGAAACAAATATTATTAAAAGTAAGTATGATATATGCGACCCCAACATATCGTATAATAATCAATCGTTCGAACCGATAAAGCTTGGATCATGGGAGGTTTTATAATTTTGTTTCGAAATGTCATTTTCTTTCACATGGAGTTATAGCCCTGAATTGTTTTGTTTAAGCTAGCATGAAATGTGTCAATTTAGCTCATCAAGAAAATTGCAACTTAACGGTGTTAAAAACTAGGTATTATTTTTTTTTTTCATCCTACAATAAATAATTATTTGTCTTTTGACATCTACTTTATGTTTTTTTTTTAATATTTTGGTAAAAGGCCAAAAAAAATACCAGAGAGCATATTCGTTCCAAAAATTTGAACCGATTTCACATCACAAATAATACAACAAAAATGTATGAAGATGTACAAGGGCTAAATGTATGTTGCCCAAACGCCGCATGACTCATTTCTCATTTTGCGACCAGAATCATATGTCCAACAGTTTCAAAAAATATTTGTTAAAATTATTTTAGTGGATTACTACACCCTCTACCTTCGGCTGCTAACCACTTTCATTTGCCAAAATTATTAATTAATATTGATTGTACAATATTATCGCTTTTAGAAATACTTGGTCAAGTAAAAAATAAGCTGCTGTATTTTCATACATAATTTATTGTACAACCATAATATTGTTATTCCGACTATCAAATACCGTTAGTTCAGCTTAAATAAAATAACGGGTGTATTATCTGTTTTAAACGGTAACAAGTACAAAAAAAAAATCGTCTAATGTTTATGAATTTTAAATAACAGGTAAGTACGCGAGTATATCTTACCTTTCAATGTTTATTATTATACGGTATACATCTTTATTTAGATAAGACGTGTAATAAGGATATGGTATTACATGCTACTATATACAGATTATTTTCGACTCTCGGTGTATTTCCACTACAAAAAAACACAAAAAAAATGTAAAACTGAAATTTCCTAGGAATACAATAATAAAATCCACAAAACAGCGCTAAGCAAATTTTTCAGTGTTTTTTGTTGTTGTTTTTTTCACTTCTGCTGAAACATTATAAAAACACACAAAATTCATGTTTTTGGGGATATAAGAAACCAACATAACATAACATTGATGTTATCTAGAAAAGAAAACCTTATATATACATGAATCGAACATAAAATCCATATTTATTGTGTATATGTGCTCTATATATAGTATACAATAGTATGTTGTGGGTTTGGGTTATGCCATTTCGTTTTATGTACAACATCCATATTATTTTGTTTTAGGTTAAATACTGTATAGTATAGCGTTACAGAGAGAAGCTAGAGCTTTATAAATATGCCTAGGAACAAAAATAAACAATTTCGCTTCGTGTATACGGATACTTATCTCAACAACGTGATTTTTGATTGTTATTGCAGCAACAGCAGCATAAGATATTTTTGGTGGTGGTGCGCTATTTGAATATTTTAAGGCTTAATGCAATCGTATTTTATCAACAAATAGCGCACGTTTTACTTTATTTTTTCTATGTTCTGCCGTTGAGATAAATTATCGCCTTTTAATCTTTCAACTATTGAATATATATATTTGGATATTCATATGCAAATTGAATTTGAAATGTTCATGCTCATTATAGGTCACATTCAATAAACATGATGGGATTCGTGAGAGATTTTTTAAATGCATAACGAGTCGAAATTATAGGAATAAGTTTTCCTATATTATATTAGGTCTATAAAATGTTAAAAATGCATAAAATATATTTGATTGGATTAGAAAGAGGGATGCAACTGTTGCAATAATTCAATAAGTTTATAATATTTGAGTTGCTAAAACGTAATGGTAATGTGATTATCGCTCCGAATCAGTCACAAATAGAATTTTTTCTTTATAATGGCTTTTCTGAGTAGTATAAAAATAAACCATAATTAGCGGTCGTTGGAAAAAGCGCTGCGCTTTAACATTAAAGCATAATGCAGTGAAAAAGCCATGTCTGAGGTGGTTTCTGTTATTAGTTTGAATAATATTTCTCAAACTGTATATATAGTTTCCCAGAAATGGACTGAATTTTAAATTCAGAATTTGGACACTATTTACACAAAGTGAGCTGAATTGACTGTTGGATTTTGATTATCTAGTTTTGTGTGAGGTTTTCGATGCAAAAGTCTTATTTGTCGCAGAGAAATATTTTAATAATCAAATAATTAAAATTTCAAACTTATGTATCACTGGAGTGATGTTATCCAAGTATTAGCGTTCTAAATTTACTTACATTAGAAGCGGCCTTGACAGATGGGTGAATATTATTCGTTTTCGTGACTTCGTTTTACATGATTTTGGATTATATCATCTCGATATAATGATATCATCCGTACCATGAATGGATTCACATATTTGGTTTATCTAGAGCGAGAATAAGATGGGCCCCAAGATAGAGCTTTGGTGAATACCAGATGTAATTAAAATCGAGTCGCTAATATTTTCATGATATTTCACCGATTGACGCCGCAAATGTAAATAGGAAAATATAAGTTGACAAGCACTTCGGAAAAAATTTAATTCATAGCATAATTTAGATATCAACATTGAATGATCAACCTTGTGAAATGCTTTAAAAAAGTCTAAAAGAGCGAGAAAACTCGACTGGTGGGTATTTAGTAAGTTATGACTTGTCACATACGCGTTAATCTGTAATTGAATGACATTTTCAAAAATTTTAGACAAAGTTGGTAATAAGCTAATCGGACGAAAATCATTTGCAGTAGCCAGAGAACGTATTTTAAGAATCGGTATAATAAAGGCAATTTTTCATGACTTAAGGAATACAGATTCAGTTAAATCAGAGTTCACAAAGTACGTTATGTGAGGCAGTCGTTCGGGTATATTAGTTTAATGAACCTAAGTGCTATACCATCCGTTCCAACAGCAGTTCCTCTTCAGAAACATTGCGAAAATAAAATGTGTTATGATACGTGTTGAATTGCAATATATTAAGACTAAAATGTTCATCACCATCGACAAAAACTGAACCAAAATGCAAATTAAACTCACAGGAATTGATTTCGTATTTCGGTTCCACAACTGGTGGGTATGTGTAAGTCTTATAATTTCTCCAGAATAATTTACTTGGTACCTGGTAATTGAATTACTTCGGTCTAAAAAGACCAAAGTATTGAAATCCTGTCAAAAATGATGAAAAATTTGGTTGGTCCAAAACCGCTTTTCTCGACGTTTTGAAAGTCCCTGAGTCCGAAAAAGCAAAAAAAAAAAGGTCCGTCCGTCTGTCTGGATGTCTGGACCCGATGGTATCTCGAGAACGGCTAGTCCGATTTGGAATTTTTTTTCGCCAATCTGTTTCTATGGTCAAGGCAGAGATTTGAAAAGCTTTTAGAGACTGTACGTCAGAGGGTGGGGTTCCTGCCATACGAATTGACCCAAAATACCTTGTTTTATAAATATTTACGATTTGTTTATATAATATGCTAGTTTAATTATTGAATTGGGCATTGAATTGGGAATTTATTTGAAGGTGAAGCTAGGAGTCAATTTACGGGTTGAGTTGAAGTTGAGTTGGAGTTAAGTTGGGGTTGGATTAAGATGTAGTGAGTAGTTAACAAATTTTTTATATGATGGGGCTTGCCTATTTATCACCCGATTATTATGAAATTTGACATGTGTGTCGGAAATGGGAACCTAAATTGACTTTTGGATAAAGCTCTGGAATATGGTCAAGTATGATGGAAGCTGCCTGTTTATCAACCGATTAAGATTAAATTAGACATATATGATGAAACTTGCCCATTTCTCAACCGGTTACGATGAAATTCGACAAATGTATTGGAAATGGGATTCTAAAATGTTTTTTGGACGAAGTTCTGGGATTCTAAAATGATTTCTGGATGAAGTTATGGCATATGGCCAAGTATGTTGAAACTTGCCCATTTCTCAACCGATTATGATGAAATTTGACATGTGTAATGAAAATGGGAATCTAAAATGAGTTTTGGATGAAGTTTTGGAATACGGCCAAGTAGGATGAAACATGATGCTTTCTCATAACATGTGAGTTGAAAATGGGATTTTAAAATTGTTTTGGATTGTGTTCTGCAATATGATGAAACTTGGCTATTTCTCAACTTATTAATATGAAATTTGACATGTGTGTTAGACGTGGTATTCTAAAATGGGTTTTGGATGAAATTCTGGAATATGGCAAAGTATGATGGAAGTTGGCTATTCCTTACCCGATTATTATGAAACTTGGCATGTGCGTTGTAAATGGGATTCTAAAATGATTTCTGTATAAAGTTCTGGAATATGGTTAGTTGCACGGTTAGAAATGTCAGTATAATTTTGTATACTACTTTCGGTCTAACGTTCTAAAATACCATTTTTCGTGATAAATTGGATGTCTATACCCATGTTACTGAAGCTTTTGACCTGTTTGGCTGTTGTTGTATAAGTAAATAAGTATATGTTGGTTAAAATAAAAATCAATACTGTCAAAATTGTCACACAAACTTTATGACACAGGTGAATGCTATCTCCATTGAAGATACCGAAGACCGAAGTTCTGATCACTTCGTGAGGTTTCAGCCCTATATATTTTACTATTGAAAAATTTGCATTTAGCAGCCCTAATCATATACTATTAACTTTGTTTCTTTCTCTGGTATACTCTAGTCGATTAGATTCAATTTGAATAAAAAATCACGAATATTGCGGAACTTGAGAATATCATGCTGTAGGTGACCTTACATTATTTTCATGTAACTGCGATCTTGTTGAGTGTTGCATACGCTTCAAAAAGCCCATTCACGTAGGGATTTAATACTTAAAGTTGCTCTTTTACATCACACGAGCAATACAAGCGTGGCCAGCCCATTCACAAGGACTTCTCAGCTTTGATTAATGACTAGCTATCAACATTAATAAAATCTCTTACATAACCGTATTGTTTAGTATTGCTAGTACCATAAATAGAAAACGCATATTAACCGTAGAACATGTCATGGGGTGTAGCAATACCGGGCGTTAAAATTTGTGTAGTGGTTTTGAAGTTACTAGGTTGATTGACAAGCGCTAAGTCGATTGAGGTGGCGGAATTGCCTTGTGAAGTTGGTCGGCTTCTTAGAGATTAAGTTAAAGCCAAAGGATGGCATCACTGATTTTAGTTTAGTAGCCAATGGTGTCGAAACGAGAACATCGATAATGAAATCCCCGGCCACGATAGCTTCACTTATCCATTATATCGCCTGAAACGATTTCCAGTTCATCAATTTTCTCTCGTTGAAGTGGACGGATTGGATTGTAAATCACACCAATAGCAAGTTTTTATTATTTGATTAGCTATTTTAATAAACAAGATGTCAAATGGACCATTACTTGCATTGGAACAATAAATTATTTTAGGTCTCATAAGCATTTTGACATAAATTGCAACGCAAACCATGCCGACCCTCGTGGTCTTTATGGAATATTGTAAAGTGATCACACTGAAAATATAGGCTAGAATGTTTGGACTTTAGCCCAGACTCAGAAATAGCAATTACATGCAGAGGAATATTTTTTACAATTAACGTAATAACATTCACAGTATTTTCGATTTGGCAAATCAGAAAAATACAGATGCCAATCAGTCATAATATATCTACTGGCAAAAACAGAAATATTATTGCTCCCCCTTTACTTTACAAAATCAATCAGCTAAATAAAGCGAGAAAATTGATGAGCTGCACGAAGAGATCCTCTTAGAAATAATTCAAGAAGATTTAGAAAATCAAGAATATATTAAAAACTGAAGACTATAGGTTACAACAGGCAGTAAATAAGAAACTTGAAAATATAACCAGCAGCCAAAAGAATACAGTTTAAAACAAATTGAGATACTACTTAAGTTTAACGGGGACTATCGAGAGTGGGTTGGTTTCCATAAGCCTTCTCAAAATTAGTGCGTCAGTTTAACTGATAACCACAAAAAACCTGAAAACTCATTTGAAGGGAGTTGTGAGCAAAGTCATCCAACATTTGTAGTCAACAGGAGTCAACTTTGAAAGCGCGATGGAAATACTAACTGCCAGATATGAAAATAAAAGGTTACTAGTAAACAATCATATCAACGATATTCTCGCCCTACACAATATACAACTGGGACATCGTCAGAGAAAACTTACATCCAATAAAGGAGCTGAAATCACCAACGGATTTCTCGAATTTCTGGTACATAGATATCAAGTGCTATAAACCTTACGATTACCAAAAATAACACCAGCAATTGATAGCCGTCGCCACAACCACAATAAACCTGCAGTCATGAACCTTGTGTTCGGATATTTACAAATTTGGAATACTGCCACAAGTTCAACAAAATGAGTCACATACGACTTCAAGAAACATCTCACCCAACCAACAGTGCGACAAAAACCTCATGGCACAACACGTCTAGAAACCGCTCTTGTCAAAACCACAAGGTTTGATGGGAGGGAAGGGCTTTTAAGATTGCTAACTGACACCGGCTCACAAACGTCATTCATAACAACAGAAGCCAAAGAACCAGTGCGGATGTCCATGGTGTAGGCGGACAAATTTCTGGGAAGATTAACAGTATCCTAAATATTATATCCGTCAGCATATTCAATTGAAATTGTGGTTTAATACTAGCCAAGATAAGCAAAAATCTGCCAGAAACGACATTTAATTTTAAAGAGTGGAAACTATTGAACAAGCTGCTATTGGCCTCTCCGAACTACAATATTCTAGCACTTGACATACTGTTACGAAACAGACACTGGCACGTTTGCTCGGCTAATAAAAATACTCAGCGAGGTGCAGATAATAGGTTTTTTTTTTAAATGTAATAAAAAAATTATTTTTTTCAATTCATTTTCTTTTCAAATATGGTTATTTTATTAATTAAAAAAAATTATAAAAATCAAATTAAAACTAAGTATACTTAAATTAACTTTCTGCCAAAACTGCTTGCCGTTATCTCCTCACGTTCACCATTCCAACATTTGTAATAATAATTTTTTTTGGTTTGTTGATGTATATCTGGTATTTTGTTTAACTTAAACTTTTTATTGTATTTTATTGTTTTATTTTATTTTTATTTTTTTAATATTTGTATAACCAGTTAGTTAACTACTGGGATACAAATCTAAACAAAACAAAAACTCTAATTACTGTTAGGTTTTTTAGTTTAATTAATTTTACTTTATTAATTTTATTATGAATACTAGCCGCTTTTTGGTGGGCTATGTCACTAGTATTCTTTTCAATCTATATTTTACTTTTAATTATTAATTTGTATTTTTTAATTTTATTTTTAACAAAGAAAACTCCGTACTTTTGTACTAAAAAGACGGTTAATTATATTATTTATAAAACTCCGTAATTTTGTATTTAAAAACAACGGTTATTTTTTTTTATTATTTTTTCATTAAAACAACGTACTTTTATACTGAAAAGACGTTTTACTAATTTAATTTTAATTTTACTTTAGCCACTTGCACTGAGGACTATGTCACTAGTCTCGTTTTCAAAATTTATCTATCCTCAATCAACTCGATCAGTGCTTTATATAGTAAAATCTTTGCGCCAAAAAAAACTAATAATCATACAAAAACAATAAAAACCAATACATAACATAAACTACATAATTCATACTAATTCTAAAATAAAAACTAAAAAACTATACATTCTTATGCTAACGAATTACTAACGAAAGGATATTCGTTTATTTTGTTTTGGTTTATGATCACCAAATTTTGTTCGTATTGATGATATAACAAGTTTTTTTGTATAGGTATTTCCTTTGTTGTCTGGTCTATGTCTAGTTTTTATTATTTTATGATTTTTCGCTTACAGACTAATTTAATTTTTTTATCTTTACTTTTGATTTTATTTTTTTATTTTTTTTTTTTTATTTTTTATTTTTATTTTATTTATGTACAAACGACAATTATAATCCTAATTATAATTGGCCGTTTCATTATCCCGCCTCCCCGGGTTAAACTTTTAAATGAGGAAAAAACTTCCTCAACCAAAATTCAATTTTGGTATGAAGCTATTAAATTATTGTAAATATTTCAAAATTATTTGAGTCGAATTCTTAAAAAAACAAAAGAAAAACAGTTTAACAAATTCATATATAAATACTTGGAATCTAAATTCAATAATATGTATGTAATTATATTGTAATAGTAATAAAATTGTTTTATGAATTTATTTACATTTGTTAATTTGAATATTCTAACTTCTTAATTTGGTTTCAAATCTTTAGCATGGTATGTTATAAGTCTACCCGTTTCTTCATCTTTGATTACATATACATTCGAACCTTTCCGCTCCACAATATAAGCTTTTAACCATCTGGGTAATAATTTAGACATGATATGTTTTGATGCAACGGACAATGTGAAATTTCGTCTCCATACCACATCCCCTATATTATAATTAATAATCCTACTCCTTAAATTGTATCGTTCAGCTGTTTTGAAATGAGAATTTTCCAGCTGTTGAGCTACTATTTTTCTAATTTTATTTAATTTAATAATTTGTTGTTCTAAATTAATTACTGGAAAATAATTTTTGTAATCGTTACCGTCTATTATCATTTCCATTCCAAAATTGAGAAAAAATGGAGTACATTTGGTAACCTCATGTACCGCTGATCGAATAGCTACACCTATTTGTGGAATAAATTCGTCCCAATTTCTATGATCACTGGTATTTATAAATGAACGTATAGCCGTACCAATCACTTGATTTACTCGTTCGACTGGATTTCCTTGAGGTGAGTATACTGCGGTTTTATAATGTTCTATATTGAAAGTATCAAGGAATTTTTGAAATTCTTTTCCTACAAACTGAGGACCGTTATCGGAAATTACTGCTCGTGGCACCGAAAAAATGTTAAAAACATTTTCTTCTAAATTTTTTTTTAATATTGGAAATTTTGAATTCCTAACTGGAAATATTAATGGAAATTTTGAGAAAACATCTAGAACAACTAATAAAAATGTATTACCCTTTTTTGATCTTGGGAATGGACCCATGTAATCTATGCTGATTAACTCCCATGGACGAGTTGATTTCCTAAATTTACCCATCGGCGGTGTTAATGTTATATGTGGTGATTTGGCTGATTTACAGACATAACATTTGGAAATAAATTGTTTGACATCATTAGTCATCCCAGGCCAATGATATCGTTCTGTTAATCGATTAATAGTTTTAAAGTTTCCGAAATGCCCTGCTTTCGGTTCGTCATGAAATCTTTTAATTATATCCTGTTGTTTAAATTTGGGTACCACCATTTTCCATACTGATTCGTCAAAACCGAATCTATCCGCCCCTTCACAAAATTTGTATAAATCACCATCAATAATTCTGTAATTGCTATTCTCTTCAGAATTATTTTTCACAGATTCAAAAAGTTCGGAATACCATTGATCTGATTCCTCATTTATAGTTTCTATGCATCGGGAAAGTGCGTCGGGAATAACATTTTCTTTCTCTGGTCTATGGATGACTTCGAAATCAAAATGTTGTATTTTCAAAGCCCACCGTCCAACTCGGCCTATCGAATCACCTTGCCTTAATAGCCATTTTAAAGCTGAACTATCCGTTACAACAAAAAATTTACTACCTTCTACATAATGACGCCATTTTGTTACAGCAATTAATATACTTAAACACTCTTTTTCTAATATCGTGTAACGTTTTTGGGGTTCGGTTAATTTTTGTGAAATATAAGCAATTGTTATTTCTCCTGAAGGGGTTTTCTGGGTCAACTGAGCTCCTATTCCAATATCAGATGCATCAGTGCAAACGAAAAAAGGTTGATTATAATCAGGACTACTTAAAATAGGAGCATTAATTAAAGCCAATTTAATTTTTTTAAAAGCTTCTTCTGCTTCCTCGGTCCATTTTATTTTGATTGGTTTTCCCTTTAATAAATCCGTTATGGGTGCCAGAATGGTAGAATAATTTTCAATAAAACGCCTATTCCATCCTGCTACACCTAAAAATTGCCTTATTTGTTTTACAGTACTTGGTCGGGGATAGTTATTTATCGCAGAAATTTTATCTGATGATATTTTGATTCCAAGCTCATTAATAATAAATCCTAAATATGCGAGTTCTGGAACACAAAATTTTGACTTTTCTAAATTTATGGTTAAATTTGCGTTATTTAATCGCTCACTCACAATATTTAAATATTTAACATGAGTGTCGAAGTCATGTGTTGCTATTATTATATCATCTAAATAGGTCCACACATAAGGTGCTAAATCATTGCCTATAACTGTATCAGCCAATCGTGCCATGGTTGATGGTGCTCCAACAAGTCCAAATGGCATTCTTGCAAACATATACAGTGGCCTTCCTAGTATTGCAAATGCAGTCTTTGCTTGTGATTCTTTTGCAAGAGGCACTTGCCAATATGCATCTGATAAATCTAATGATGATAGATATTTAGTTCCGGATAAACCAGATAATATAGCTTCCAAATGCGGCATTGGATACGTATCTTTAGTTGTTAAATCATTTAGTTTACGAGCGTCTAAACACATTCTAATTTTCCCATTCGATTTGTGGGTAATGGTCATTGGGGAACGCCAAGGTGAATTAGGACATGGAGTAATTACTCCTAAGTTAATCATTCGTTGTAATTCGCTATCTGCTGCTTTTAATACATGAGGTGAAATAGGATAACATTTTTGAGCTACTGGTTTATTATCACCAGTATCAATTATGTGTGTCACAAGGGAGGTACACCCGAAATGGTTTTCGGTAGTTATAGGAAATTGTTTTTTAATATTTTCTATTATATTGCTTTGGCTATTCGTGAGAAATTTAGAGGAACAAGTAGTTGAATCTATCTTGAAATAATAAACTGACGGATGGAGGTTAAATGACTGCCAAAAATCCATCCCTAAAATTAAATCTTGCTTGATTTCTGGAATAATAAATGCGGTTAAACTACGATGAATATTATTAAATGTAATTGGTAAATCTACCACTTCATTAGCCTCTAAAGATTGACCATTGGCTACCAATACTTTTGAAAATTCCTTACGTGGAATTAAATTACATTTTTTTATAAATTCTTGGCTATCTTTTCCTAGAACAGTAGATGTTGCTCCCGTATCGAGTAACCCTACAATATTTATTTGATTGATTTTTATGTTTAGGTACAATCTATTGTCACCAGTTTTCTGTACAAACATAGTAGCAATTGAAGGTTCAAGATCACTTAAATTTTCGTTTTGTGGTTGAACGACTTGATTTTCTGAATCGGTATCAGTTGTAATTAGTTCAATTATTGGGCTACTTTTACTTTCTGGTAATTTACTGTTTACTTTTTCTTTTTCCTTTACGTTTAGTAAATGGGGATGGCAAGTATTACAATCGGAATAGATCACATTTTCCTTGCCACATCGATAACATAAATAACGTGCTCTTCTAGGCTTAGTACAATTATCGGTAGAATGATTATTTGAGTAACAATTTAAACATGAAAAATATTGTTTAGAATCTAAATTCTTTTGGGGTAAATTAAGGTTTTTTTGAAAATTATTGTTTGGTTTGTTAAAATTCTGATTGCTAAAATTATTTTGGTTTTGATGAGATTGTTGAAATTTTGTTTTATTAGTTTGGGAATTAAAATTGTTTCTAGGTTTAAATGGATATTGAACTGGATTTGAACGGGAATTTATAGGTGAATTGAAACCTAAAACATTGTTATTTGTACGATTATTTTCTTGATTATTCCTATAATTATGATTTTGATTAAAGGGTTTATGCGAAGTACAAGAATTATCTTCAATTAAATTTACTTGTTCAAATTGTCGATGTGTTTTATTTACTGAATTGATTCTACAAATAGCTTCCATTTTTTCTATATCCCTACACAATAAGGTTAATTCTTCCATCGATGAAATATTGGAAAGGTTTCTAAACCCTAATCCACGAATATAAGTTGGCCAAAGATTTTTGTAAATAAATTTTATTTTTTCTGCCGTATCTAACGGTTTCTTTAATTGCTTAAATATTATTTCCATGGAGGCTCTAAATACTCCAAATGGTTCTGATCTATTTTGTTTTCTGTTCTTCAAATATTCTAAAAGTTCATCGTCAATATCGGGATTATCATATTCCCAACGAAGAGCATTTACAAAATCCTCCCAATTTGGAAATTGCTCTATATAGGCATCATGCCATATCCTAGCATTACCACTTAACAAAAGCCAAATTGAACTCAAAAGTTCTCTATCAGAAATCCCCTGAGCACCTGCCATTTGTTCAGTTTTTTTAATGAACTCTTCTACATTTTCTCGACCACTAAAATTAATTTTCCATTCTGTTATTGGAATTGGTCGCCATCGTCTATGAAACTGATCATTATGGAATTCTTGAGAAAATTGACTAGGTTTAACTGAATTAAAAGAATGGTAAGGAACACTTGAAATAAATTTATTATTTTGATTGAACGTTTCATTTTCATAACCTGGTTGAATTTTTTTCGATCCTGGATAATTATATTTTTGATTAAATGGAGGAAAATTATGAACTCTCTTATATTGTTCTGCACTAACCTTCGGTACAGTACCGTTATACTTTGGAATTTCATCAAATTCATTATTTGTATATCCTTTAAAAGGAGTTGAATACTGATTTAAATTCATATTTGAACTAGGTTGATAATTTGAATTTGGAACAATTGGTTGTTGTTGTCGATTATTAAAAGTATTTTGAACATTATGTGAAACTTTTTGAAATTTCTTGCGAGAACCATTTAAGGGATACATTTCAAAACTATTAGAAATATCGTCTAATTTTGAAGATGAATGTTCCACATGAGTAGATTGTATCGGATTTAACAAATCTTGATTTTGTAATTGTTTTACAAGGTTATATCGAACTTGACGTAATCTACGTTGAATTCGATTAAGAGTTTCCTTCTGAACAGGAAGTATATCGATTCTGTTAAGCCTATTTTCTAAATGCTTTAAAACTGATAAATATGCTGGTGCATTTTTTTCTTCGATCTCATCTAATCGTTTTAACACAATATTACTAACTTCATCTAAATTTTCGTCGGTATATTTTGTATGCAAAATATTTTTATTTGAACTTTCTAATTCTACTAACCGAGCTAAAACTTCCTCGGGATTATCTTCTAATGATTCCATATCGACATTTCTAATTTCTAACTCATATCTAATCTCTTCCGAATTAAACAATTGAAAATCCATTTTTAAATGTATAATTTAAATAAATCCAAAAAAAATTAAGTAAATTTAAAATGAACAGCTAGTTACTATTATTATAATTCAAAATCCACATATCTATATATATATTCACACAAATCGTTGAGCGCCACTGATTTTTAACCGAAATTCAATAAAAATCAGAAAAATTTAGTTTGAAGATTTACAATAATTCAATATTTACAGATATTGATTGCGTTATAATTAAAATTTAAAAAAAAATGAATTTGAATTTTAGGAGTATTTATTCCTCATTAAATAATTTTTTTTCCTTATTTTTTATTACTTTTATTGTGGCCCCACGTTGGGCGCCAATTTTCTGTTACGAAACAGACACTGGCACGTTTGCTCGGCTAATAAAAATACTCAGCGAGGTGCAGATAATAGGTTTTTTTTTTAAATGTAATAAAAAAATTATTTTTTTCAATTCATTTTCTTTTCAAATATGGTTATTTTATTAATTAAAAAAAATTATAAAAATCAAATTAAAACTAAGTATACTTAAATTAACTTTCTGCCAAAACTGCTTGCCGTTATCTCCTCACGTTCACCATTCCAACATTTGTAATAATAATTTTTTTTGGTTTGTTGATGTATATCTGGTATTTTGTTTAACTTAAACTTTTTATTGTATTTTATTGTTTTATTTTATTTTTATTTTTTTAATATTTGTATAACCAGTTAGTTAACTACTGGGATACAAATCTAAACAAAACAAAAACTCTAATTACTGTTAGGTTTTTTAGTTTAATTAATTTTACTTTATTAATTTTATTATGAATACTAGCCGCTTTTTGGTGGGCTATGTCACTAGTATTCTTTTCAATCTATATTTTACTTTTAATTATTAATTTGTATTTTTTAATTTTATTTTTAACAAAGAAAACTCCGTACTTTTGTACTAAAAAGACGGTTAATTATATTATTTATAAAACTCCGTAATTTTGTATTTAAAAACAACGGTTATTTTTTTTTATTATTTTTTCATTAAAACAACGTACTTTTATACTGAAAAGACGTTTTACTAATTTAATTTTAATTTTACTTTAGCCACTTGCACTGAGGACTATGTCACTAGTCTCGTTTTCAAAATTTATCTATCCTCAATCAACTCGATCAGTGCTTTATATAGTAAAATCTTTGCGCCAAAAAAAACTAATAATCATACAAAAACAATAAAAACCAATACATAACATAAACTACATAATTCATACTAATTCTAAAATAAAAACTAAAAAACTATACATTCTTATGCTAACGAATTACTAACGAAAGGATATTCGTTTATTTTGTTTTGGTTTATGATCACCAAATTTTGTTCGTATTGATGATATAACAAGTTTTTTTGTATAGGTATTTCCTTTGTTGTCTGGTCTATGTCTAGTTTTTATTATTTTATGATTTTTCGCTTACAGACTAATTTAATTTTTTTATCTTTACTTTTGATTTTATTTTTTTATTTTATTTATGTACAAACGACAATTATAATCCTAATTATAATTGGCCGTTTCAATACTATTGGGCCCAGACTATTATACTCAGATCATGAAGCCGCAGTTCGTAAAAAGAAATAAAAACGAATTAGCAGCGCAGCTCATAGAATTTGGATGGGTCATCTTAAGAAGAATATCAATACCCAGTAAGACAGGAGAGACAAAATATAACTCGCACTCAGTGCTCCATTAAAATCAATGATGCAATAAAGACGATCTGAATTACCTGGAACTACGTTTTAGACACTTTTGAGTTGAAAATTTCATCATCCGAAAATATACGAGAGCCGACAAAAAGGCACATATTGGCAGAAGTTGTCAAACTATTCGATCCACTAGGATAGTTTGCACCGATAATCATCCAAGCAAAGTTATTAATCCAGCACCTATGGTTGGCTGGTGTTGAATGGGCTGAAACACTAAGTATTGAACTAAAACAACAATGTATGCAATTCAAAGAAGGTTTGAATGAGATCGAAAGTGTAACCATATTTTGTAGATGGATAGGACACAGACAACAAGGAAACAATTAACTCTATGGATTCAGCGATGCATCAGAGAAGGCATTTGAGGGGGGGTTGGGGGCAACTTAGATATCTTAAATGGAAACCCCCATTTTGTATTACAGATTCAGATTCTACGTCAAAAAATACGTAAATTTTTTTTGTTTGAAACATTTTTTTGTTTTCGGTGCAGACGGCTCTGTAATTGATTTTGGAAAAAGTGACAATTCGAACGACTAATCCTAAAAATTTAGAACGACCGTTTCCTATTGTTTCCCGTTAAAACAAACTTATTTAGAACAGAAATAATCGTTTCTCTTGCGATAAACACAAAAACATGCAAAAAATTTGTGCACATTGGAATTTTTTTTTTTTCTTTTCGAACAGCAATTACAGCGCCATCTGCCCCGAAAACAATAACAATTTTCGAAACAAACTTTACGGATTTTTTGACATAGAATCCGAATCTGTTGGGGGTATCCATTTAAAATATCAAAGTTACTTATACCTCCACGCACAGGGGGTGGGGGTGGGGGTCGAGTTTAGTGTCATTGAATAGCTTTTTCAAAAATATTAAACACTTATTATTTTGTTCGATGCGGTGTTGCCATTCAAAATATTCGACTGTCCCGGTACATATTTTACACCCTGTATAAAATGTATCTTTGACCTCTAGTTTACTATGGAAAAGTATAGTTATGCCCCTTATTATTATTATTACTATTACTTGAGGGCCATGTGGGGGCTCAAGCCACCCCGCATTGCGACCTAAAAGATCTTTTGTGCATTAAGCCCTACTTAATTATCCGTCCAGTCAATATTGAAGCTCTTAATGAACCTGATAATACTGCCTAACGGTACGTGATACATACTATCTGGGCTCATTGCTCTCCCTCCTAGATGTTTTAATTATCCGTCCAGCCAATATTCAGGCTCTTAAAGAACCTGATAATACTGCCGACCGGTGTGTGATACATACTATCTGGGCTCAGTGGCCTCATTGCTCTCCCTCCTAGATGTAATAACATTTACTTCTGCTAGAAGAGCGGTAGCATTGGGACTCAAGGACATCGACAGGGCAGACCCACTCCCATATATTCCTATCCATGCCTCGTCTACCATTTTGATTTTACTCTTGCGAGTTGCTGCGACATACTATCTGGGCTCATTGCTCTCCCTCCTAGATGTTTACTGTTGGAAGTACTTCTACACGCGATACATATTATCTGGGCTCATTGCTCTCCCTCCTAAATGTTTACTGTAGGAAGTACTTCTACACGCGTTACAAACTATCTGGGCTCATTGCTCTCCCTCCTAGATGTAATAACATTTACTTCTGCTAGAAAAGCGGTAGCATTGGGACTCAGGGACTTTGAGAGGGCAGACCCACTCTCGTGTATTCCTTCCCGTGCCTCGTCTACCGTTTTGATTTAACTCTTGCGAGTTGCTGGGAATAAAAAAGTCGCCTGTAGGTCACCCAGGTTTACTACAGGAAGGCTAAATAAAACTGGAGGGTGCCTGGTATCCAGAGTCCGCATATATAGACTGATTAACCTATCAGCCATTCATCCATCGGCATATGCTGTTCCACCTTAGATTAGGGATTTTTTGTCAAGGTTTTCTCCTTTAGCGTCGTACTTTAGCCTGTCAACAAAGGCCACATTCAGCCTAATGGTTACAGTTACCGGTGGTTGCCACGAGGAGGCAGTACGTACACCTGCGCCTACTGGAAGTTTACGGAACCCCTTCCAATAGACGCCTAGTTAGTTATACCCCTTATAGATAATTATAATTTATTTGGCTCTGAATAACTAACTCCATATACTTTACAGTAGTTCCAAGTAATTATATTCAGCGTTTAGTACATGATATCAATTGTCGCTAATTTCAATTTAATTTCGATTCTTTTTTTTTTACATTTGGCACCTTATTTCTATTTCGGACATGGTACTTCGAGTCAGATTTTAAGCCATTCTGCTTTCGTATCGACTGGCAATTCGTCATCCCGCTCTAATTTCTGCAACCTCAGTTTCTGAAATAAGACCTTAATTTGAATTCTTAAGATGAGCCCTAAAGGATCAAAAATTCAGTTTGCTTCGGATAGTAAGCTTCTTTTGGTATGAACCTTAAGTGGATTAATATGAGCTTGGAAGATTAATATGTCGGTTGTAAAATCTTATGCTATCACTGGTAATTTGATGGACTCATCATGATTTGATAGGTGCCTTATGCGTTCATTGTCGTGATGTTGAATTTCTTCTCGAACTAATTTGTGGTTTGAAGACATTTTCCACAGGTTAAACCCTTCACTGCTCAAAACTCGAGGAATGCTGCTTTTTAACTCCTGTAATTGTTGTAGGGTAGAAGCACCCGTCATCAGATCATTGAAATAGATGTTCGTAGTGCGCATTCGTTTCTATTAAGATGGGCCAGTTCCATCAGACATCTGGTGGACGTAAACGACGCAGAAGCCGTTCCATATGTGACCGTATTGAGCGCAAATGGTTTGATGCTTGCTTTTCATCTTGCCATAATATCTAGTGACGCCTTGCATATTTTTTATGAATGACCCCAGGCGGTAGATCTTCTCTATATCGCCGACAAGTACGAATCAATGTTACCGAAATCGTTACACAATATCGAATAAATTCGATAGTATTGAAGGCCCAATTATTAGGTTTTCATTTAGAGAACAATTACCATGACATTTCGGCGACGCGTCGAATAATTCACGTGATTTTATAGTGAGGCTGCTATCTTTCTTTAAACCGTGATGAGGTAAAATGTACATTCGTTGCAGATCCAATAGATGTATGTCAACTTCCATCATGTGTACTGGTGGCTAGTATTCCTTCATAAATTCGCAGTATAATCGCGTTTGAAGTGGTCATCAACCTGCCATTTTCTTTCCATGGAAAGCAATCTGGATCGCGCTATGTGGTACGTTTGACTTATTTTCTTCTGGTTGTTTTTGAATGGTAGCTTGGTGATAAAACTGCCTTCCTGTGTTCTGCCTTCCTGTGTTCTGGTTCTTTAGATGGAGGAAGCTCTTTTCGGTTTCTCAAAATCTACGAGGGTTTCGACGATATTCAATGCCGTAGTGAATGACTTAATTTGTTCTGTTTTATTGTTGAGAAGATTGCTGTTTCCAATATTTTCGATTATCGCGGGTTTGTGGAAATTTGAGTCCCTTTAATTCATTGAGCTGATTGATACTCACTGGATTAGCAGATGTTGACGATGTTATCTTTTAGATTATAAACACTTTAAATAATTTCATTGTTTTGTTGCAAAATCATGATATTAAACTCATTTGAGCTGCGCCATTTGATTTACACGACGTATAGGAAGTTAGCACGAAATTTCCATCCCGAAAAGGCTTTTTTTCAAAATATGTGTCTCGGCTAAAATTTAAGGAAATTGTCATTCCATCCAGAAAAAAACATTGAAAACTCCTACCCAAATGTGATTCATCCCGAAAAATAATTATAAAGAAATTTATTAAGATATAAAAGTATTATAGTAAAATAAATATTAATTGATAGTTTCATTGGGCACAATTTACAGTATGTACATTTATACTGAATAAACACTAAGGGATCAAATTTCAATTTCGAAATTTCTTGTGCCGCTCTCAGAGATGTCCCCGTGAAATGATGTATGGTGTCTGACTTATCAGCACTTATGCAATAAGAAAAAACTGCCCTCATTGAGAAATCACGGGGATTACGGGTGAAAATGAACCGAAACGTAAATGTATTGCGAAACATAATACTTACATACAAGGAAACCCGTCCAATTTCGAAATTTCTTGTGCCGCTCTCAGAGATGTCGGTGTAAACTGCAGATATTTTACTCATGGTGTGTGAGCAACTGCTACAATAAGCTGTAGTAACTGTCATCCAAACATTGCACTATATTTGTAAAACCTTTGTCGACCAGCTAGCACATATCAACTAAAATATAGTTTCTATCTTCAAAATAAATCATAGAGCAGTTTCTGCACTCTAATTGCAGTGCAAGGCTGGTGAAACTGGGTAGTAACTTGTCTGCCACATTCAATATGTTACATATGCAGTCTTCCTTTTCTCCGAAAACGTCAAACAAAATTTGTTTCCTTGTTTTATATGCCAGATCTAAATCATAATTAATAATGCTGCGAAAATGCACTAATAAAATAATTTAGCTGCTGTGCTGCTGAAGCCAACCCTTGAGCTAATGCATCAAAATCACAAGTATTTACAAAATAATCGCAACAAACCATCCTCATTTAGAGCTTTGGAACATTTGGTTAAAATTTCCATGTTGTTTATGGCTCGATCTTACACTGTTAAGCTATTCAACCGCGAAAGTTTTGACAAATTGAAGCTAGATGTATGTTTAGGGGTTTCTGCATCCGTTCCTTTACGCTTCCATACAGAAACACTATTTTGTAGGTCCTTCAAAGTAACCTCTGATTGCAACATACTTAAACTTAATTTATTTTTTAAAGAAACTTTAGGTATATTGCAATAAATTTGCTTCTTAATCGTTTTGTTCCTTAAATTAATTTCCCTTAAGAATCGACCTGCTTTAATTGGAATTTTACCCAATTTATTCGATGTTTTAATCCTTCGCTTTATAATGGCGAAATAATTTTCTTCATCACAGTGGTGCAATAGTCATGTATTTTTTTAAGGCCAAAGTTAGAAACGTTGGTTGATACAAACTATTTTCCCCACTTAGTGTTGGTAAATTGTTTGTTTCTTTAATAATGTCGTCACTTAATCTTTGAAATCTTGATATAAAGGGCTTTGGACATACATGGGAAGTGTACCTGTCTTTGGATGCTCCAAATTGTTTTTTCCACTATTATCATTTGAATTAAAACTAATATTTCTCTGTAGAATGATTGTAGATACATTTTCCATTTCTGCCCATACTGCGCTGGTAATCAGTTTAGTCGATAGTAAAATGGTCAAACTTTTCCAAATTTGTTTTAAGATGCCATAATCCGACTCCAAAAACATCGATGCAAATACCTCTATAATTAATGTTTGGTTACTTTTTGGGAAATGACTGTTAATATCATTTGCCAAAGTGTGTGACAGGTGCGAGCAACATAAGTAAACTTTCACTATTTCGTCTATTTTCTTTGGCGTATTCTTATTATTTATCCAGGCGTATGTTGTGTTCAGATAATCTACAATGTTCATGTTGTTAAAGGCGGAAAGTAAAGAATTTAGAACGCTGTATTCGCCTCAGTTTTCATTATTTCCATGATAATATCCAGAAAGTCATCGGTGTGGTTGTCGTTTTCTTTTAATGCCTCAGACCTAATTTTTCGTAGAACATCGTATGACTTTGCTTCTATTATAGTGTTTCGTTTTTTTACAAAGTCCGCATCTTCGACATTAGCCAGTTCCTCTACTAACTGCTCTACATATTTTGTCAATAAAATCTGTCTCATTTGTTTTCTTTTGGTGGCTGAGATATTTTTAAATTTTTTAAAAGGATGGACCATAGTATCACTTGAACTAAACACATTAAATTTACCTAATGCCAAATTATTATTAACTAATTTGAAAGTACGACACGCGGTTTATTTATTTCTATGCCCACAATACGCCCTAATTGTTAAGTGATTTTTGGATAGGTCGTATCCTCTTATATTAATAAGGCACCCGGTTGATTTAGTCAAAATATCGGAAATGATAACGGTGTATTTCGCCGAGTCTAATTGTTTCTCTTTAAACGAAAATATTTCATTCCAAACGTTGATTGGGACTTGTATTTCGTAATTAATTTTGTTTTTTGATTTTAAAAGGATTGTGGCTTTTAGTAAACTCCTACTGCGGCAAACAAAATTTTTGTTCCTGATTTTTTCGTTTTGAATCAATTCACTAACTTCAATAAGATTGTCTGAATCACTATTTTCAGTGCAACTATTTTGCTCTTTGTTTTGAGTTGAGTTACGGTTTACCACATTTTCGCAATGGTCTACTAAAATGATTGGTTCCGATTCAAAATTGAAGTCTATTTAGTTATATTTCCTATTTCATTAAGAGCTGGAAAAGGTATCTCAATATAACTTTTAAATTTTTTACGCCAGATATTATAAATTTTTGCACGGTTCGTAAAAGTGTTTGTGATTTTAAGATTCAAACATATATTTTGCATATCAGTATAATTACGTTTAGATAATAATGTTTTTGGAAGGCAACTGACATTAATCGCCCTTTCTAGTGATTCCATATTTACAGCACTTTTCTTTGTTTTATAGTTATACTTACTATTATAAACTTGCCGTTTTGCCATATCTAAGAAAAAATCAAACAAAACTATACTATTATAGTATCGAATTTAAAATAAATCGCTTAGAATAATTGAACGATTTACTAAAAATATTTTGCTCAAAACTCTAGAAAGTTTTAGGTCAAATGGTCGCTTAAAGCATTAAAGTTTTAAAATATACCGCAAAAATACTATAAAGTTTTACATAAAATAAATCACTTAAAGCACTAAAAAGCTTTGCGTAAAATGCCTCGCTTAAAACACTCGAAAGTTTATTTAAGATATATAGCTTAACCTTTAAACGGCTGAATAGGTACAATTGTAACTTTTGCGTTTTAAATTTGCGAGAACTTTGTTTTTATGAAGCGCCGAGGGTCAGAACTCCGTGACATCTCTACGTTTTTGGAATAGATTATTTTAGCATAATTTTCATAAAAAAAAATTCTCGTTTTTCTAGTGAAAATGGCTCAAGTGGTTTTTACAACATATTTCGGCTGGATAGGTACAATTGTACCTCCATGTAATTTATATGAAAATACTGCGAATAGAGATAAAATAAAAAGTGTTTTTCAATAATAATTTCATTTTTTATTTATTATTCATAAGGAAAAATGCATTGTTTTGTGGAAGGTGAGTTTTAGGCTGCTTGGTTGCAGTAAATACATGTAGTCTTATTGGGTATACTGTGTTCATCACATGTGGGTTTTGCACAATAAACGCATATTTTTCTCGTTTTTCGTTGTTTTTGGTTTAATTCTCGGCAGATATAGCAACTACCGCAAATAGGGCTGGATCCTCGGCTTCCATGAAGCTTTTGGCTGCTAGTTGGATTTTCTATAACTGTTAGGCGACGGTGAAGGACCATTTCAATCGCTGATTTTACGTAATGATTCTTCGTCATTTGTTGATTTTTGCTGCGCGATTCAACTGCAGACAAGCATATAGTTCATGTGCTAGATCCTTTAAAAATTTTCGTCGGTGATCATTCGCTCGAAATCTTGGACTATGTTCCCGATGGATTAGGCATGCTGCTAATGCAGCCACATCGACCATGTTGTAAAAAAACGCTAAAGGCCATCGTTTTGTTTTCCGTTTCACGGTGCATTCACTCAGCATCTTGTCCATCGTGTCAACCCCGCTTTTAGTTTTATTATAATATTTGATATTTTCCGTTTTCCATTGTTGGTCTCGTGAATCTCATTTGTTCTATGTATCGATGACAGAAGAATCACTCATTTGTTCTTCTTTGGAACATATAAGCACACTGTTGTATCTTTGTTGAATGCAAAATTAGTCGAACCACATACTCTTTGTTCCGCAGGCTGCATATTAGCAGGTAATAATGTTTGCTTCTTCGAACCGTTCCTACTAATGTCATACTCCATGAGCTCAATGTTTTAGCCAATTGCACACTTGTAAAAAAGTTATCGGTTGTGATATTTCTTCCAGATCCTTTGTATAATGCAACCAAATCCAAAACAGTACGCTCACCAACATTTGTTGGACGAGGACAATCGGGTAGCTTTCCAGTGTATATTATTATATATATATGTATAATATTTCTAATTGAAGCAGCTTTGTCAGTTTTAAGACGTTCACTTCTTGTATTTTGATTGTCGAATCTAATAAATCAAAGCAATAATTTAATTTTATCACGACGCATAGCTGCTCTATTGAGTGGTAAGGCATTTAATGCCCACATTTCGTCAATATTCTCCTTATTGTTTCTGTGAACACCAGCGACAATCAATATTCCCAAAAATGTGTATGTGTCTTGATCGTTAATTGGCATAAATTCTTTGGTTGATGGCCACTTCGAAACGTCAGGAAACTTTTTTTTTAATTGATTGTTATATTCCTCCACCACTCGTTTTCCTTTTCTATTGGTTTCTCGCCAAATAATGTCACACAATTTCGCAAGACAAAATCGATTTCAGGGTATCTTTCGCCGTATATAATTTGCTGAAATTTGCAGGGCCACCTTTTCGTCGTAGAATATTACGTGACAGTGTTTGTGCATAGGGTAACGGAGCGGTGTACCATGTAGTTCAATCCTTTGCAACAATAATTTCATTTTCATCCACAAATAATTGTTCAATTTCAAGACTTTCGTCAGAGTCAAATGGTTCGACCATTTCTATAACAAATTCCTGTTCATTATTCGATTCTTCGTTGTCTACAGTTTGGAGTTCTGTAATATATTCATCTTCGTCTGATGCATTGTATGGTTCTTCTCCAACTTCAGAACTATCAGACTATTCTAATAAATTTCGCAGTACAGCAGACGTAAGCCCATAATATACAAATAACAATCATTTTTATTTAATTTTTACAAAACTATAAACAAAATATTTGTTATACGTTTGATTCCGTCTTCTTCCCTTCGCGAAGACTCGCTATTTGATCCAGCATCACTATTGGTAATATAAAAATCCATGTATATTTTTCTTTTAGAGTTTACAAAACAAAATTGCGCTTACTACTGATGAATATCCTAGTTGTAATATTATTTTACTAATAACCGTTACAATATACAAAAATTTATTTTTTTCTATATTTAATCATAAGCCGGAGTCAGAATACTGATACACTCAGAAATAATCAAAACAATATGAGTATGAAGGATTAACTAATGACGACAATGCATGTCACTGTTTACAGCAGTACCGTTATGTTATTTTATATGCGCATTTACTTTTAATATAATAAATTTGTATGTAAACATAATAAAATATCATATTTTTATATTTTAAGCAATATTAAAATACAAATTATTATCATTTCCCAAATAAATTATATGAAGGTACAATTGTACCTATTCAGCCGATATATGTTGTATTTTTCTTCAGCCGGATAAAGGTTAAAATAATAAAAACCCTTACGTAAAATAAATCGATTTAAACACTAGAAAGCTTACTTAAGATATGACGCTTAACACAATTAAAAGTTTCATCCAAAATAATCGCTTAGAACACTAAAAAGTTGAAATAAAAATAAATAAAAATAAATATATGGGCAGTTTTTTCTAATTGCATAAGTGTTGAGAAATCAGATACCATACATCATTTCACGGGGACATCTCTGAGAGCGGCACAAGAAATTTTGAAATTGAAATTTGATCCCTTAGTGTTTATTCAGTATTTAATGTACATACTGTAAATTGTGTCCAAAGAAACTATCAATTAATATTTATTTTACTATAATACTTTTATATCTTAATAAATTTCTTTATAATAATTTTTCGGGATGAATCACATTTGGTTAGGAGTTTTGAATGTTTTTTTCTGGATGGAATGACAATTTCTTTAAATTTTAGCCGAGACACATATTTTGAAAAAAGGCTGAAAACGGAGATAATGATGGATCAGCAATGGCGGATGATTTTCCAAATTCGGCTTGATGACCAAATGCTGATGGGTTGTAATCTTGTTGAATGGCAGCACAAAATAAGGCGGATGTGTAACCTTATTGGTTTCTTCAACAAAATTTCACAAGATAAACACTTTTTTGAAATATAAATTGGAATATTTTATTTCTAATGAAGTGTTGGATTTACTTTTGGTTTAATTTCACTATTTTAAAATACAACTTGTTTTCTCGAAGGCTCGATTTGTATTATTAGAAAAATTACAATGATTTGCGTACACAATGATTTTCAAATTTACAATCCACAAAAAAAGAGAGGAATATATCCCGCTTAATAATTTATAGCATTATTCATAATCTATCTGGCAATAGAGCTACTAAAAAGTTACTATAAATTACTACATTATAATCATGCTTTATAAAAATGGTGATACAGCAATACTACTGTTTATTGACATTTACAATATAAACAAATATGGAAGTGGTGCTTATAATGAGTATTTGTGTGATTATTAAAAAAGGTAAGCAATTTATCTTAAATAAGAATAATCAGATGATTTACAATTATTGTATAACTTAAAAAATGCAAATATAATTGTGGTAAATTATCTGACCTTTCTTTTACAATTATATAATTAATTTTTAAAACAATAAACAAATTTCAATTTTACTTTACAGTACATATGACAAAATCAGCCTGGGATATAAATTCTATGCGGAACAATATTTTTAAGTTAAGTTTTAAGTTTTAATTCAATTTTGGTTATATAAACTAATAATTCTAATTCATAATATTTCATTCATTTCAGAGATTAGCTGAGTTTAAACAAAGGCCTTTTCGGGGTGAAAATTTCGTGCTAACTTCCTATACGTATTTACTCGCATTTCTTTGCCCAATTCCTGTAATAAGCGTCCTTCCGTTGGTACGAGGTAAGCCCAACTTTTATACAAAAGCTTCTGTTACGAAAGTAGCTTGAGAAGCCATATCTAAAGCACCCGAAAAGGGCTGCATATACCGCTGCTGTCGATTGCGTTTATTATGGCAGTCGGTAATACAGCTACTTCTTCAATTTGGTTGGTTTTCTCTTGGTGATTATACGAGGTACAATTAGCTGTTTGCTCAGTATCATTAGAGATGTCAGGTTGGTAAACTGCTGCTTCACTGGATTAAGGCGACAGATTCTCATTAGTACGCATCAATGAGTGATGTTAACGGGAACAATGACGGCACCTGGTTCTGGAACGGCACTCATAAACGGTATGATTCGAATTAAATCATCTTTTGTTCTTCCCCAACAAGCAACTACGACTTTCTGTGGACAATTGTTTGAATTTAGCGCACTCGATTAGTCGATGGTCGCTTTTATTGCAGGCAATACATTTCGGATTGGTTATTGCTGTACAGGCTCTCTTTGGCTTGGGCTGTGTGGCTTGCTTCACTATTCGTATTTGATCATGTCTCAAGGACTCCAGAGATTCAATTCGATTACCAAGAAACTCAAACAATATTTTTAATATCTAGAAGTTTTCTAATGCTGTTCTATCTAAGGGGCTGCTCGACGAACTTACGTATATGGTAAACTCATTTATTGTGTATAGCTCACGATTATATCTTTGCGTTAATTTTTGTTAAAATAATTTGTATCACGGACCACTGAACAGTTCACTTAATTTGTTTGCTTCATTGTTTTATACGCAACTTTAGCAACACATAATTTAGTAGGTTTATCAATATAAAACAATATGGCTTTTACTTATGTGTGATTATATGCGGTGTGCAAATTATTGCTATGCTCTGTAATGTTATGTTGTGCTCGTTTTGATGGTTGCTATACATTTAGCAATTCGGATCAGAGGCTTTGTGCGAATTCGAAACAACAATAAAGCTTTAAATGGCTTAATGGCTTAAAATTCGGCACGATATAAGCGGTACATCAAAAATTAAAAGTACAAAGATGGATAGCCACCACAACTACCGTCAGTTTGCATAGGTTCTGTGACGGAAGAGAGTAGGCTGTAGACTTGAGTTAATGGGTGCAGTACTTCTAAGCCATATTACGAAACAGATTGCAGGCATCCTAAAACTAGAGATATCTTCCATCACACTATGACTGGACTCAAGAATCGTCCTAGGCTGGCTGTCCAGTCAGCCACGACGATGGACAACCTTTATAGCTAATCGTACTTCTGAAATGATAAGCGAGCACAAAAGATGCTACTGGAAATACGTTTATGCAAAGGATAATCCTGCAGGATATGCCGCGAGGTAAAACATATTATGGAATTTCGATAAACTAATCTTGGTGGAAGGGACCAGATTGGTTGCCTCAAAACGAAGAGAAAACTTCATTATTGACCCACACTACTGCAATCCAGAAGGATAGCCAACCAGATATTGTATTCGATTTGACAAATAAATTCTCCGATTTTTTTCAAATTGCAAAAAACAATTGCTTATATTTTACGTCTTTTCAACAATTGTTGGTCAACTCAAGCAAAACACCAATTTGGAGCATTGACGAAACTGGAGATTGAGCAAGCCAATCAAGTAGTATGCAGAAACGTACAAATGATGAGCTTCCCAGAGGTGTATACTTCATTATTAAACAGTAAGCCGATCCCAAACCGGAGCAAAATGAGGGCGTAGAACGCGTTCCTCGAGTATGCACAAATCATGCGAATTAGAGAAAAATTGATAACGCTGCATTGTCGTATAACGCAAAGCATCCGGTAATATTATAAAACAAAACTCGTTTATCGATGCTAATTACTTGCAATGGAAAGGATAACAGATCCTCATCCAGGATCAAATGGTCTAACCAGAGTTGTAGTAATGAAACATCCTAAAACACCACTTCGTCCTCTTCGAACTGAGCATAATCAAAATCTAACAAGGAAACCAATTGAAGATGCTACAATAGGCGGCATCAAAATGGCAAAACTCAAGGTCTGCAGCCAGAAGGTTACACTAACCAAGATGATCTATGCACCACTGCTAATATTACTAATTACATTCAATTTATGTAATTCGAGCTCACTACCCTTCAATATCACAAAGTTTGAAAATCAACCAGGCATATATTTTGAATCCATTGGAGAGCTCAATCTTACAATTAACGACTAAAACGTAATAGTGTGTTACAATCTAACCAACTATTATGTACGGTCAAACGGTAATATATGTACGTCATAAACCTAACTTGAAATTTATAAACAATACAATAATCATCTTTTTCATCGCCTATAAATTTGAGAATCTGTGTTTTAAATAAGTAAGACAATAAATTGTTTTTTAGCGATTTGAGAAAAAAATTATTTAACTGGGTTTAAATTTTAATTCATATTTCATCGTCAATCGAAATCGCGTTTTAAAAACTCGCAGCTTAAACACATTTATTTTAGTATATACTCATTCGGCGGAAAACAGTGAAATGTTATACCATAAATCGCTATTTATATTTTAATTTTAATGCATAAGGGTTTCGATAAAATTTTTATAGATTTATTTGAATTCACATTGACTACCCCCTGCCGGCAATAATTTAATTCGTCTTTTTGTGTTTTCCACAAATCAACTTTCAATTTAAAATAAAATGCATAACCCCAAATATTGTACCGTAAATCACAATATGGTTTTTTTTTTATTTGGCAGCTTTATATTCTATTAATCCGCTCATTTCAATTTCAGATTAAATTAAATGATCGCGCAACAATCATTTTGTAATGTGATATGAACGAACTATATGAAAAAACCAAATTGTGCAATTTACAAATAATAATCAGTTTTTTCGCGCTATTTTTATTTTTTACTTTTGTTTATTTTAATTATTTTCATTTTCATTATATTTTATACGTATTATGTAAATGTATAAATTTAAGTTTTATTCTTGCAGCTAGTTTTTGTATAAAAGCTCAATTTTTAATATTTTTCGTGTTTTGTTACTGTTTATTGTAGTTGTACAAAGTGTTAAGCTTTTGTTTGTTTATTTTGAAATTTTTTGTTTTGTTTTGTGTAATTTTCTATTTAATAAACATTATTTTGTTTTTGCTGTTCGTTTTTTTGTTTTATAAAATTTTTAATTATTTGTAAATTTATTATTGTTAGTATCATGGTATTAATTTATTTTTTGTAGAGAAATTTGTAACTTTTTTTAATTTTTATGTACACAAAAAAAAAAAAAATCGGTATTTTATGAAAAGATTTATGAGCTTTGTGTTATATTGCAAGAAGCATTTTTTTTTTTATTTAGAAATGAACGATGTAGAATAAATGCATAAGCTTTGAGTTTTTAGTATTTTTGACTTCTATGCGGTATTATTTTATGCACCATAGTCTTTAAGTTTTTTTTAAACAGGAAAATCTCCATGTCACAAATGTTAGGTATGCATGTATGTTAAGGATATTCAAGTACACATACATTTTAATGGATTTTCTTGCAAATAAATGTTCTTCTACTAGAAACGTTTGTCTAAACTTCTTAAAATATTCCGACAATACTTCTAAAATTGGGTCACGTTACTTGGCTCAACTGTAGAATTAGGCAAATGTGGCAAGTACCAAGCTGAAATAAAATCAATAATTATGGAACTTGCCTGCGAAATTTGTAAATATATGTGAAATCCACGCTACCGTGCAGATATATTTTCTGCTGCGATATTGTAATTTATATAAATATATAAAAATCATATGTGGGTTCGGAAACACTAACTTTCCTGCACAACCACTCACTGCCATCAACTTGCGGTTGTAGTAGTAAATAGCTCTTGGTCTCTCATTGATAATAAGAGCGTTTGGCAGCAGGTGGCTGTGCATAGGTGGGAGTGAGTGGCGAATAACATATTGTTTCCTTCTAAGACTGAGAGTGCTACAGAATATTGTAAAATAGATTAACCAATTGAGTGGTAGAGACAATTTTCTAAAAAATTCCAGATGTGGAACGTTTTTATTTCCGATATGTAATTAGTTCAGAATTTTCTAGAATATTCTAAAATGTACTAGAATGTTTCAGAATATTTTTAAATATTCTAGAAAATTTCAGAATGTTTAAAGAATGTTCTAGAATTTTTTAGAATTTTCTAGGGTTTAAGAATATACCAGAGTTTTATAGCTAGTTCCAGTTGTACTGGAATATTCGAGAACCTTTTAGAATGTTTCGGAATGTTCCAGAATTTTAAGGAATATTCTCAAATTTGCTAGAATGTTACGTAATTTTCTAGAATATAGCAGGTGTTCCAGAATTTTCCGAAATTTTCAATTTTTGCTAGAATGTTCCGGGACGTTCCAGAATTTGATACGAATACCCCCACTGCTATCCATTAGTAGTTGTAGTGGTAAATATCACTTGGTCTTCCATTGATAATAAGAGAGTTTGGTAGCGGTGGCTGCGCGTGGGTATGAGTGGATGGCGTAAGTCTCTAACACATTGTTTGTTTCGTTCTTCATTAAACCTAGAATGCTATTTATTGTAGAATAGACTAACCAACTGAGTGGTGGACAGAATTTTCTGGAAAGTTCTAAAATTTCCAAAAATTTTCTAAAAGATTTCAGATGTTCCAAAATATTTAAAGTTCCGCTATGTAACTAATTCATAATGTTCTAGAAAATTTCAGAATGTTTTAAAATTCTCCAGAATTTTTTAGAGTTTCAGGTTATACCAGAGTTTTACAGCGAGTTCTAGTTGTACTAGAATTTTTAACAATATTCTAATGTAATTCTAGAATATTGCATGTGTTCCAGAAAATAATGGAAAATTTTCGAATGCTCCAGAATTTTGTAGAAATTCCCGTAATTTTCAATTTTTGCTAGAAAGTTCCAGAATTTAATACGATTTTCTAGGAAATTACAGAATATTTCAAAATGTTCCAAAGATTCAACCACCCACTGTTATCCATTACCAGTTGTAGTGGTAAATAGCCCTAGGTCTCCCATTCACAATAAGGGAGGTTAGTAGGAGTGGCTGTGCGTGGTGGTTAGTTGGTGGCGAAAATCTCTACCCCATTGTTTCTTTTGTTTCTTTATATGACCAAGAATGCTTGAAAATATTGTAGAATAGATTATATAATTGTGTACAGAATTTTCTGGAAAGTTCTAGAATTTCCTAAAATTTTCTGGAAAATTCTAAAATATTTTTAGTTCCGAAATGTAATTAGTTCAGGATGTTTTAAAATGTTTCTGAATTCTCTAGAAAATTTTAGAATTTTTAAAGTATGTTTTAAAATTCTCCAGAATTTTCTAGAGTTACAGAATAAAACAAAATTTTATTGCGAGTTTCAGTTGTACTGGAATATTCGAGAACTTTTTAGAATGTTTCGGAATGTTCTAGCATTTTTAAGAATATTTTCAAATTTGCTAGAATGTTATGAAATTTTCTAGAATATTTCAGATGTTCCAGAAATAACTAAAAAATTTCGGAAGGCTCCAGAATTTGGTAAAATTTTTCGGAATTTTCAATTTTTGCTAGAATGTTCCAGGACGTTCCCGAATGATTTTCTACGAAATTATTGAATATTTCAGAATGTTCTAAAAGGCTCAAATACCCACTGCTATCCATTAGCAGTTGTAGTGATAAATAGCCCTTGGTCTCACATTGATAAGAATACAGTTTGGTAGGAGTGGCTAGTCGTGGATGGTAGTGGGTGGCGAAAGTCTCTAACATATTGTTTTTTTTTTTTCTTCATAACGCCTAGAATGCTATTTATTGTAGGATAGATTAACCAACTAATTGGTGGACAAATTTTTCTAGAAAGTTTTAAAATTTCTTGAAATTTTCTAGAAAATTTCAAATGTATAGAATTTTCTTAAATGTTTCAATACTAGAGTGTTTTAGAATGAATCTGCATTTTCTAGAAAATTTCAAATTGTTTAAAGAATATTCTAAAATTTCCAGAATTGTTTAGTAGAGTTTTATTGCGAGTTCCAGTTGTACTGGAATATACGAAAACTTTTTAGAATGTTTCGGAATGTTTCAGAACTTTTAAGAATTTTCTCAAATTTGCTAGAATGTTACGGAATTTTCTAGAATATTGCAGGTGTTTCAGAATTTACTACTAAATTTCAGAATGTTCCAGAACATTTAAGAATTTTCCGGAACTTTCAATTTTTGCTAGAATATTCTGGGACGTTCCAGAATTTAATACCAATACAATACCCATGCTATCCATCAACAGTTGTTGTGGTAAATATCTCTTGGGTTTTCATTGATAGTAAGAGAGTTTGGTAGCGGTGGCTGCGCGTGGGTAGGAGTGAGTGGCGTAAGTCTCTAACACATTGTTTCTTTTGTTTCTTCATAAAATCCAGAATGCTGTTTATTGCTGGATAGGTAAAGTAACTGGGCGCTGAACTAAATTTTCTAGAAATTTCTAAAATTTCCCAAAACTTTCTAACAAATTTCAGATGTTTCGAAATGTTTTAAGTTCCATTATTTCTAGATTGATCCAAAATTTACTAGAATTATTCAGAATATATCTAAATGTTCTACAAAATTTTAGAATATTTAAAAAATGTTTTAAGATTCTGTGAAATTTTATAGAGTTTTAGGTTATACCAGACTTTTATAGCGAGTTCCAGTTATACTGGAATTTTCTAGAATATTGCAGGAGTTCCAGAATTGACTAGAAAAATTCAGGATGCTCCAGAATTTTGGAGAATTTTCCGACATTTTCGATATTTTCTAGAATGTTCCATGACGTACCAGAATTTAATACGATGTTCTAGAAAATTACAGAATAATTCAGAATGTTCTTAAAGTGCCAACTACCCACTGCTATCCAATAGCAGTTGTAGTGGTGAATAGCCCTCAGTCTCCCATTGATAATAAGAGAGTTTGGTAGTGTTGGTTGTGCGAAAGTCTTTCACACATTGTTTCTTTTGTTTCTTTTTAAGACTTTGAATGCTTAAGGATATTAGAGAATAGATAAGCCAATTGAGTAGTGGACAGAATTTTCTAGAAAGTTGTAGAATTCCCAAAAAATTTCTAGAAATATTCAGATTTTCCTACATGTTTCTAGTTCCGAAATGCAATTGGTTCAGAATTTTCAAGAATGTTACAAAATTTACTAGAATATTCCAGAATATTTTTGAATTCTCTAGAAACTATCAGAATATTTAAAGAATATTTCAAAATTTTTAGAATCTTTTATAGTTTCAAAATAAGCCAGAATTTTACAGCGAGTTCCAGTTGTACTGGAATATTTGAGAACTTTTAAGAATTTTTTGGAATGTTCTAGAATTTTTAAACATTTTCTAAAATTTGCTAGAATGTTACGAAATTTTCTAGAATATTGTAGATGTTCCAGAATTGAATAGAATATTTCAGAATGTCCCAGAATTTTGTCGAATTTTCCGGAATTTTTAATTTTTGCTAGAATGTTTCAGGACGTTCCATTGCTATCCATTAGCAGTTGTAGTGGTAAATAACCTTTTATCTCCAATTGATAATAAGAGAGTTTGGTGGCGGTGGTTGCGCGTGAGTGGCGGAAATCTCTAACACATCGTTTCTTTATACGACTGAGAGTGCTACAGAAAGTTGAAGAATTGATTAATTTACTGAGTGGTGAGTATGCTACTCCTTGAGTGGAGGATTGATATGCGAAAGAGACGATAGTTTTGTGAGTAATGTAAAATATTTTAGAATTTTTTAGAAGTTTCGGAATGTAGCAGAATAATCTAGTATTTCCTAAAATTGTCTAGAAAATCCCAGATGTTCCAAAATGGGTTAGAATTTTCCAGGATATTAAAAGTTCTAATTAGTTAAGAATTGTTTAGAAAATTCTGGAATTTTCCAAAATTTTCTAGAATGATTCTGAATTTTCTACAATATTTTAGAATGTGAAATAAAATGTGAATAAAATTTCAGAATGTCTCAAAATGTTCTAAAAAGTTCCAGAATTTTCTAGAATTTTGGAAAAATCTTCAGAATTCTAGAAAGTTTGACAATGTTAGTAAATTGAAGGAGAAGAAGAAAGTAGTAGAATCGGTATTCATTTTAATATATAACTCTTACATGGCCATGTAACACTTAGGTAGTGAAGGATAACGTTCATTATTTTAGATTCAACTTTGTTAAGGTTACATACTACATCCGTGGTATACATAATATGCAATTTTTAAACAATTTAAATTCAGAACTCAGCCCTTCAGCCTTTTCTTAATCTAATATTTCGAGATATGTCCTGCAATGTTATATATTAATCTAATTCTTCCGGTGTATGGCTGCGGCTACTAGAGTTATGCTGTGGCCTGCTAGAGTTAACAAAATTTGGTTTTGGCTTATCTTTTGTTTCGGGCATTAAGGCAATACTTTCTTAAAACAAGAGGACTTAAACAGAACTTTTGATCGTAGGTTTTAGAGTCATATAAGTGATTATGCTTGTTCGTTTTGGTAAAATAGTTTATGGGTATTGTAAAGTCTAATATAAATGTTGCTTGAATAAAAGTCTTAGACTTGTAGTTTAAATACTCTAATGACTAGGACTTATGGCTACAAAAAACAAAAGATTTAAACGTGAGGCCACGATGAAATCAAAATTGAAAATAAATGGGTGGTTCCGTACAATTTGATCCTAACAAAACAGTTTAAGACCCGCATATAAACGTTAAACACTGCAGTTCTGTAAAATCGATGAAATACGACTGCAAGTATGTCACCAAAGGCAGTTTCAAATTAGTCGTTACATTTTCCTCAATGAAGCGATTTTGCGAATTTTAAGTTGCCAATACACAATCGAGATTGTATGTATATTTAATTGTCCACCTAGAAAATGGATAACGTATGTATTTTTTGCCAGCACTTTACCAAGCCAAGCTACTGAACACAGGTTTTGTTGAGAAAAAAATTCAGTCCACGAAAATGTGGAACGCCAACACGGTGGAGAGTATAAGAACGAGATGATATGGCGGGTTTGCACGGTGCATCCAATAAGAAACGTTGAGTGCTTCTATTTGCGTGTACTGCATCATACGATTAATGGTTCGGTATTTTTTGAAGAAATCTCGACGGCTATATTTTTGAACATAACGCATGCCAGATTAAGTCTACTAGAGAATAGCAACCACTAGGAATTTGCTGTGAGCGAGTCAGCGCAAATAACACTAACAGATCAAATACGTAAAATATTTGCCACTATATTAACAACATGTAAGCCATAAAACCTTAATTCTATATGGCTGAAATATCGGGGAAGTTTGAGTGACGATATCCTGGTTGAAATACTATGACAAAACTCGGATTTGGAATAAAGCTCTAATATTGCTGGAAGATAATTATTTAGCGATGACATAACAAACCCTAATAAAATGTCACGGCAAAGTCGATATTACGCCACGATCAGAAAACTATTAAAGGAAAACAGTTACAATGTTGGCGAGTTGCGATGTTACATCCAACACAATAGAACCTAAGTAGGTAATTCAGAGTCAAAAACAAGCGTATGACATAATAATGAACTAATATATCTGAATTTCTGGCTTTCTCCAAAACTTTAGAAAAAACATGAGTCTAAAGGGAGGTGGCAGCACGTAAACGAAAATGAAATTAACAACAAATTAGAGAGCACACATCTCCAAAATCATCAAATTCTTGCGCTCTGTCGTCTCTCGCATCATGAAAGACACAAAAGTGTGCAAGAATTTGTTGTTTTGCGAAACTCCTACAAACAGGAGAAAACATCTACCGGAAAAATCCGGCAAACCCATCGTTGGACCTGCTACATCCATACAAATTTAATTGTAAGAAGTTCTTGAAGACTTGAAGACGTAGTAACCTGCACGGTACATTTATTTAGACGACAACGAACTACTTAAGTAAAACTATTGGGTGTTTGTGTTATTATAAATATTTTCAGAAATATCACAAGTATGATCAGAATGATCTGGCGCATTTCGTTTCGATTGTGCTGTGGTTATAGCTGCAATTATTTTAACGAATTCAGATGTGTTAAAGCTTTTACAATTTTTTTAGACAACTGATGGCATCTACTTTTTGATTAAACTTTCCTGGTTTATATTCTATTTGATAAGAATAATCATCTAATTCGAGGCGTTATCAGATTAACCGAGAGGAAGCTTTCGGATTTTTTTTTCAGCCAGATGAAAGGACGAGTCCTATTTTAACCATATAGATATGGATGAATGCGTTGCGTAGCAGAAACTATTGTCAATAGTTCCTCTCCCTGGTTACGGTAACTTCTTTCGGCATCGTTATGCCAATTGGTAGATGTTGGTAAAGGTAATTCATAATGATCACAAAGAAAGGTCTGGTTTAACACGTTATGAGCCCTAGATAACTGATTTCGGTTCTTAAAAATTGGGATTTGTTAGTAGTTTCGAATTATAGGAACCAATCTATGAAAACGTCATCTCGTCATGTCGAAAACATTTTGGACCGTTTAGTTCCAATAACAGCGTGTTCGTGAGTCGCTGAAATGTAATTGGAGTAGCCTTCACACCAATTGGCATTCACAGAAAATAGAAATTACCGGCATTGTTGCTAAATGCTGTCTTTCCTTTATCATCAGCGTGCAGTTTAACTTGATGATACCCATTTTGGAAAATCGAGCTAAATATGTTGCTTTGCCCAATTGGTCTAATATCTCTATTATGTCCGGTAGAGGGAAAAATTCATCACTAGTAATGTGATTAACGCCATTTTTGTTCATCAGCAGAAAATATCTTGGGAATAATCAATAACTACCAACTAAATTAAATTGAGCCTTCGGCATCAAATGTAAATTTGTTTAGCTTATTTAGCGCGTTTCATAACAAAAATTGATTTTTTTAGCACGTTAAATAAGTAAAAGCTTCCAATTTTTGTTTTTGTGTACTTAAAATTAAAGCTTAGCTTTAGCAAAATTATTGTTTTCTAAGGTGTAGACAATGGCACGTTTTCCCGGCTAATCGACATAATACAAAAAGGAATCGATAAAAATTTCCAAGATAAATAAGAACAATTCTATTTTCCGATCATCAATCAACAAATTAAAGAAACATTTAAAGACTTTTCTTCCTGAAGAAAAATATGAGAAGAAGAACCAAGAAGAAAGATTTTTTAGTGAACAAATCAAAGTTATCAATAAGAAGAATATGTCTCTTTTTGACGACCTGTTTGACTTAGACAGTTACACCAAATTTTTATTTTCGGTGTAAACACTTCACTCAATCAATTGGTAGAAAATTATTAATTCGTCGGAGTAGATGAGAAAAAGAAGAACAAACAAAGAAGCCTTCTTTGAGGACACACACATATATAAAAAAAATAGTTCAAGGCCACCCTGAAAATCTCAGGCGACCAGTACATTTAGAAGTAAATAAAGAAGAAAACTACTTAGTTACTATAACTTACCCGGCTTTTTCTTGATCAGGTCTGCTACTATATGTATGTTTGCCGACATGTGATGTCGCTTAGACCACTCTTATTGTCACAATACAGCACATACATTATCTTTGTGTACTCGTATATTAACCACCGAATACTTAATTTATTTTT
Organism: Tipula helvola; assembly: GCA_963556165.1. Classification (NCBI taxonomy): domain Eukaryota; kingdom Metazoa; phylum Arthropoda; class Insecta; order Diptera; family Tipulidae; genus Tipula; species Tipula helvola. Next base: position 342,013,712 of record OY744481.1, on the reverse strand, counting down.
CCTTTCACTTTCACAACACTATAGAGATATACAACTTATTATATACACACACATAATGTACTTTTAATTATTTATATTTCATTTACAGACAGTTAACACTTTTTATTAATATTACACATCACTTTTTGCACTTTATTTTTGTTTTGTATCAAGATCGATCAAGTCTTTAAAATTATATATCGAAATTTAGCATCACCACGCTTTGCTATTTCGTACACGACTGCTTTTTTGTAACAAAAATTCCCGCTATGAATCATGCGATCGTTCACTTTTCGTATGATCATCGTTTGCTTTTTGTTGTTTGTTTTTTAAATCGTATATCGTTCTCATTCTGTTTCGTGCTTTTATTTTCTTATCCAAAATTTTGTTTTAACGGGTGGGAAATAACTGCTAAAATTCTGCTAAACGAGTTTTTGTTGTTGTAGTTTTAAAAACCACTCCGATTTCTCATACTGTAAAATTTGGCGCAAATATACTACAATAGAACGTTTTAGATATAAATGTGGTGGTAATAATTAGAACCCCAATAATTATAAGAGAAGCATTGTTTTAAGATTACATCGTTATTTATTTTCCTGGATTTTCTTTGCAGTAATTCGAATTTGGGAGTTTATATCGGTATTTGTTTTAAGCTTTATCAATTCGGGTTTGTTCATGATGGTCGGCGTTTTGAAACTTTTTATGTTTGTTGATGTGAAAGTTTAATTTAAATTAAAATGTTCAAAATGTTTAACCAAAATTGGTTAGCGTTTAATATTCTAAAATACATTAAAAGCTCGGTTATTTTGCATTTACAAATTTCACAATCTGTATAGTCTATTTGGAAAGTGTTACAGCTCTACGAATTATTTAAAGCTCTCTGACCAGAAAAAAACCGTAATCAAGACATAATGCTTGTAAAAGCTTAAGAATTTCATGATTGTGGATATCGTCTATATACAGGTGAAACTCACTAACTATCATTTTCGCGAATGACTTTATTTTAAAATTACACGATAAAAATTTGACAGTGGATTTAACCTCCAAACCAGTTATATTATATTCAAACTTTTTCCTCAATGAGAGACTTTCAAATTTTGCAAATTTTAAAAAACGAAGCTTTCAGAAACTGTTTAAGAATTTAATGAAACGCCTAGCAAGCTTTTATTTTAAAGATACATTTTCGCTTAGATTGATAAGCATACCGAGGAACAAACCAAAAACAGTTTAGTTAACGATTCCTTTTTGTAAGTGTTTGTAACAATTATTATAACCCTAGAGTTGCAATCTGTTTAAATTTTAGCTGTTTAAAATTAAAATGTCTTAGTTGATTTCAAAGTTTGCTCTTATTTATTCTAGTCCATAAATTAAATATTTAGTAGAAGTCCAAAAAGTTGAATGAACGTTCTTAATACTATAAAGTTTATAGGATTACTTAATTGTCATAATGTGTTTTGTAGTAATTCGAATTTGGAAGCTTTTACGATCAAAATATTACCATAAGAAATTAAAAGCAATTAGTTGAGAGATTTATGTACGTGTATGATTTCAGATTTAATAATTCGGATTTGTTCATGTTGTTCAGAGCATTTTGGAGGTTTTACATTTTATGACGTTAAATTTAGTTGTTGGGTGGAACTTTAATTGAAGCTAAAATATTTCAAGCGTTTTAAATAAAACGGAAACCAATTTTGTTTTTTGAAAAACGTTTACTAATCTAAAATACTGTAAAAGCTTAGTTAATTTATATTTATAAGTTTCAAATAGTGTGAGTTTCTGATGAGTTATCGGATCTTTAGAAAATCGAAAGCGTTCGAAGAAAGTATATTTACATTTAAAAGCTCAAATCGAAGTTAACACAGGTATGAGATAAACTTAAACCAAAATGTAATTTTCGTTAGATTCAAAAATTATTAAATAGGAAAAAAGGGTTTGATAATCTTAGGTACTCGCTCTAAACATCGATCACTGAATTGGATTGGCAATCTAGAATTTTTGACCATAAATCATTTAATCACAACAAAATTGAAGACAAAATTATTATCAAATATTTTTAAAGCTTTTAACGATTAAAATATGAAAGCACAAAATATTAAAATTTCAAAATAAATAAAGTAAACGGTTAAAAAGTAAGGGTCTACTGAGCTTTTAGTTTAAAGAGATATTTTCGCTGTTAAGCTTTTAGATTTCAAGATTTATATTTTTTAATTTTGGAATTAAATTCGATTTATAAGCGTTCGGAAGAACAACAAATAGTATAAACTAACAATAGCTTCTTGTAAGTGTATATTAACAGTTGAACAGTAGAATTATGTTTTAATATAATTAAAAGTTCTAATTTTTGGTTTACAATTAAAATAGCGTAGTTGATTTTAAGGCTTTTAAGGCTCTTATATTTTCTAGTCTATAATTTTAAAATATTATTTAAAAGCAAAACAAATAACGATCCTTACTCTATAAACTAAACCATAAATGAGCTCGTGTTGACCAAATTTATTTGGATGGCTTTGGCTTCAAAGCTTATAGGACTAACAAATTCAAATTTGTTCACATTGGCTAGCAGCCTGGAGAATTTTTATTTTATAATGTTAAATTTAGTTTTCTGGTGAAAGTTTGATTGATTAGCTTGGCAAACTTGAATAACTACGTTTTTTGGTTCTTTTTGGAAATAAAAGAGTTTGCTATTTTTATGTCAACGGTCACTTGAATTATTGGCCTAGATTTTGTGATCGTAAATCATAAACGCAACACAATACACTTAGATTAGACAAAAAGCTCTGTTAAATCAAACTGATTCTGATTTATATCTGGGCAAGTTTAACTTAATCTCGAAAGAAATCCAATTCCATCTCGAGCCAAGTTCTAAATTTTTTTAATTGTTTTCAAACTTTTTCTCTTAATCTTAAAGTTAATATTGAGGATTTATTTAAATTTATTATTAGATTTCTCGTAAGTCTCAATATTTGATTCCATATAATGATGCGCTGAAAAAATTGATATAGAGCTAATTTTGTAGGGCTTTCAACTCATATAAATTTTAGAAAATAAAAAGGCTGAATAATCAAAATTTTAAGATAAGATGTTAGTGTTGAATTTGAATATTAAGATGCTAGTGTTGAATTTGAAAATCTGATTCGATTTAAACTAAACGCATAAAACTTTTCAAATTTTTTTATTTAGTTGTTTAAAGGTTTTTAATGAGCTTTATGATAAATTTTGTTAAAATAATTTTTTGTAGATGTTAGCAACAGTTTTCTTCGTTTTTAAAAAAATAGGAGTACCCAACGATAGTTGAAGTTTCCGAAAATAACTTATTCAAAACCTTATAAACCTTCAGCATTTAACAAATGCATTTCATTCAAACGTCTTCTTAACCCACAAGCTTTTCGCCTAAAACAAAACTTGAAGTATTAATAACAGCTTATTTGGTAGAAAGCTCTAATTTCAAGTTTCAAAATACATAACAAAAATCTGATATTGAAACATTGCTTAAAATTTAGAGTAGAGCTTTATAAATTGGTTATCTTCCGTAAATTACAGTTCATGTCAAGCCATTTGATTGATTTCTGAAAATCGAAACCTTCTGGATAATGATATTTGCATTGTTATAAAGGTTCAGTCTAACAACCTTAACCGAAATTTAATCTTTTGATACTTTTAAAAATTATAAAACCATTGAAGTGGTCAAAGTGAAATATTGTTGTCGAAGTTTTTACACGTAATAATACAGGAACATCTCTTGAAATTTATAGCCTTGCAAATTAAAAAAAAATGTAGATGTTTAATTTAAATTTGAACTATTATGGCTCTTTCTGAAAAGCATACTAAAAGCTCGTGGAACTAAAATGGTCTGATAATCTTAGGGAATCGCACAATATTTCGATCACTTGAGTTGGTAAAAACAGAAAAACATATTTTCCAAAAAACTAGCAAAGCTTTCAACAATTTAAATACTATAAAGCACAGTAACTGTTGAATTTTTGAGATATTTTTCAATCGCCTTAAATTGATAAGTGTTCGGAGGAACAAAATAAATATGTTTAAGCAAACGAAAGTTTTTTGAAAGTTATACAACAGTTGAATGGTGGAACCACAATTTATTTTAGTATAATTTGGATTAAAATTAAAATAATTTATTTGCATATCTGGTTTGGCGCATTCGTAGCATTCGATTTATCGTCAATTATTTCCGAATTTTCGATAATAACGCCTTCACAATATTCTCTTAAAGCATTTGGGTAATTGAAGCTACTTCGAACCCCAGAGTTTTATAGCAAGTTACAGTTGTACTGGAATATTCGAGAACTTTTTAGAATGTTTGGAAATGTTCCAGAATTTTTAAGAATATTCTCAAATTTGTTTAAATTTTACGTAATTTTCTAAAATATTGCAGTTTGTTTCAGAATTTACTAGAAATTGTTCGAATGATCCAGGGTTTTGTAGAATTTCCGGAATTTTCAATTTTTGCTAGAATATTCCAGGAAGTTCCAGAATTTAATGCGATTTTGTAGAAAATTACAGAATATTTTAGAATATTTTAAAATGCTCAATCACCCACTGCTATCCATTAGCAGTTGCAGTGGTAAATAGCCCTCGGTCTTTCATTGATAATAGAAAGCTTGGTAGCTGTGGCTGCGTGTGTGTAGGAGTTGGTGGCGAAAGTCTTTAACGCATTGTTTCTTCATTTTACCTAGAATGCTATTTATTGAAGAATAGATTAATCAACTGAGTGAAGAATTTCCTGGTTAATTCTAGAATTTCCTAAAATTTTCTAGAAAAATTTAGATGTCCAAAATCTAATTAATTCAGAATTTTCTAGATTGTTCCAAAATGGACTAGAATGTTTCAGAATGTTTCTGAGTTATCTAGAAAATTTCATAATGTTTGAAGAAAGTTCTAAAATAGCTATTCTAGAATTTTCTAGAGTTCCAGAAGATACCAGAGTTTTGTTGCGAGTTCCAGTTGCACTGGAATATTCAAGAACTTTTTGAGGAATGTTCCTGAATTTTTAAGAATATTCTCAAATTTGCTAGACTGTTACAGAATTTACTAGATAATTTCAGAATGCTCAAGAATTTTGAAGGATTTTCGGAATTTTCAATTATTGGTAAAATGTTCCAGGAAGTTTCAGAATTGAATACGATTCTGTAGAAAATTACAGAATGTTCTAAACGGCTCAACCACCCACTGCCATCCGTTAGTAGTTGTAGTGGTGAATAGAAAGAAGAAAAAAGAAGAATAGAATTTTTTAGAAGTATCTGAATGTACCAGAATAATCTAGTATATTCTAAACTTTTCTAGAAAATCTCAGATGTTCCTAAATGTTTTGGAATTTTCCAGGATCTTAAAAGTTCTAATTAGTTCAGAATTGTTTAGAAAATTCTGGAATTTTCCAAAATTCTCTAGAATGCTTCTGAATTTTCTACAATATTTTAGAATGTGTTAGAAGATTCTAAAACTGTTCAGAACTTTCTAGAACTCCAGAATATTTTCTAGAAAGTTCCAGGAGTATGCCAGAACTTTTTAACATGTTTCAAAATATTTCAGAATTTTCTAGGGTTTTCAATAAAATTTCAGAATGTCTCAAAATATTCTAAAAATTCCAGAATTTTCTAGAAAATTTTAGAATTTTGGAAAAATCTTTAGAACTCTAGAAAGTTTGACAATGGAAGTTTACTACTGACGGAAAACTAGAATGTAGTAGAATGTGTATAAAAATTAGTTTTAATGTATAATTCTTACATGACCATGCACCAGTTAGATATTTTAAAACATAATGTTTGGTTTATTATTTTAGATTCATTTTTGATAGGGTTTTAAACGTCAAAATATCAATCAACAATTTGGCAGCACGTTAACTAAAATCAAATTAACACTAAATATTAAAGCACCCGTCTTTAATAAATCATCAAATTCTTCCGCTATTTTATCTCTCGCATCATAAAAGACACGAAATAGTGCAATGATCAATAAAGAAGGGTTTCAAATTCAAGAATTTGTTTCGATAATTTGTACCTTTATCATCTTATCAAATTGTTTATAATACTCGTTCACAGTTGTTTCGGGGAGATGATATTGTTTGATGTTAGTAGGTTGCGAGATTTAAAATGTAGAACATTGTTTAAAAAAAGTACAATTTCCATACGAAACTTGGTCTCGTTTTTCAGAAACGTTTCACCCCATATTGTTAAGTCGCCTAGTATACATGAAGTAATATTTCAATTATCTACTGGTGTAGACAATGTATGTAAACAATTCATTAAATAGGCTGGACAATGTAGACAATTCGTTGACAATACATGCCCAGCAGCCAACTGAGTAAAAGTTTTGATTAATTACAAGAGTGATTTTCATTAAAATAAATTTTTAAGAAATTAAACTTTGCCGCCTTCATCAACATAAACAAGAGACCAGACCACTATATTTATATAAACATATTTAACCTATACAATTTAACATTATGTGCATATTTCAAAATATGTGTTTGTTTTGCCGCCGTTCTATGATAATTTTATGTAAATTACACAACAAACCCGATTATTGCAACAATGATAACTGCAATTACGTACTCGAAGTTGCATGAGAGGAAATTTTACTCTTAAAATCTTTTAAATTACCAAAACTAGAAATTTTAGATATTAAGCAAATTAATGTTTGACAGATTTATATAAATACCGATTAAATTGACCCTTCGGCGTCAAATGTAAATTTGTTTAGCTTATTTAGCGCGTTTCACAACAAAATTGATTTTTTTAGCACGTAAAATATGTATGTGAAATCTTCCAGTTTTTGTCAATCAATTCGTAGAAAATTATTAATTCGTCGGAGTAGATGAGAAAAAGAAGAACAAACAAAGAAGCCTTCTGTGAGGACACACACATATATATAAAAAATAGTTCAAGGCCACTCTGAAAATCTCAGGCGAACAGTACATTCAGAAGTAAATAAAGAAGAAAACTACTTAGTTACTATGACTTACCCGGCTTTTTCTTGATCAGGTCTGCTACTATATGTATGTTTGCCGACATGTGGTGATGTCACTTAGACCACTCTCATTGTCACAATACAGCACATACATTATCTTTCTGTACTCGTATATTAACCACCGAATACTTAATTTATTTTTCCTTTCACTTTCACAACACTATAGAGATATACAACTAATTATATAGACACACATAATGCACTTTTAATTATTTATATTTCATTTACAGACAGTAAACACATTTTATTAATATTACACATCACTTTTTGCACTTTATTTTTGTTTTTGTATCAAGATCGATCAAGTTTTTAAAATTATATATCGAAATTTAGCATCACGACGCTCTGTTATTTCGTATACGACAACGACTGCTTTTTTGTAACAAAAAATCCCGCTATGAATCATGCGATCGTTTACTTTTCGTATGATCATCGTTTGCTTTTTGTTGTTTTTTTTTTAAATCGTATATCGTTCTCATTCTGTTTCGTGCTTTTATTTTATTATCAAAAATTTTATTTTAACGGGTGTGATGTGAAATAACTGCTAAAACTCTGCTAAACGAGATTTTGTTGTTGTAGTTTTAAAAACCACTCCGATTTCTCATACTGTACAATTTGGCGCAAATATACATATGTACTACACTAGAACTTTTAAGATATAAATGTGGTTGTAATAATTAGAACGCCAACAATTATAAGAGAAACATTGTTCAAGCTTCATATTTTAAGATTACATCGTTATTTACTTTCCTGGATTTATTTTGTAGTAATTCGAATTTGGGAGTTTATATCGGTATTTGTTTTAAGCTTTAGCAATTCGGGTTTGTTCATGATGGTCGGCGTTTTGAAACTTTTTATGTTTGTTGATGTGCAAGTTTAATTGAAATTAAAATATTCAAAATGTTTAACCAAAATTGGTAGGCGTTTTGTATTCTAACACATTTAAAAGCTCAGTTATTTTGCATTTATAAATTTCACAATCTGTATAGTCTATTTGGAAAGGTTACAGCTCTACGAATTATTTAAAGCTCTCTGACCAGAAAAAAACCGTAATAAAGACATAATGCTTGTTAAAGCTTAAGAATTTCATGATTATGGAGATCGTCTATATACAGGTGAAACTCACTAGCTTTCATTTTCGAGAATGACTTTATTTTAAAAAAATTTAGTAGTAAATGAGCTTTATTGAATTTTTTAACCACGATAAAAATGTGCCAGTGGATTTGCCTCCAAACCAGTAATATAATATTCAAACTTTTTCCTCAATGAGAGACTTTCCCAATATCGATTGAGTTCAGTTGTCCGCAAATTTTGCAAATTTTATAAAACGAAGCTTTCAGAAACAGTTTAGGAATTTAATCAAATGCCTAGCAAGCTTTTATTTTAAAGATACATTTTCGCTTAGATTGATAAGCATACGGAGGAACAAACCAAAAAACATTTTAAGCTAACGATTGCTTTTTGTAAGTATTGTAACAATTATTATAACCCTAAGTTGCAATCTGTTTTAGTTTTAGTTGTTCAAAATAAAAATATCATAGTTGATTTTAAAGTTTGCTCTTATCTATTCTAGTCCATAAACTTCAATATTTATTAAAAGCCCAAAAATTTTAACGAACATAAAGCATAAAGTACTACTTACATAATTGTCATAATCTATTTTGTAGTCATTCGAATTTGGAAGCTTTTACGATCTAAATATTACCATAAGAAATTAAAAGCAACTAATTGGGAGATTTATGTAGGTGCATGATTTCAGATTTAATAATTCGGATTTGTTCATGTTGTTCAGAGCATTCTGAAGCTTTTATATTTTATGACGTTAAATTTAGTTGTTGGGTGAAACTTTGATTAAAGCTAAAATATTTCAAGCGTTTTAAATAAAACAGCAACCAATTTTGTTTTTTGAAAAACGTTTACTAATCTAAAATACTGTAAAAGCTTAGTTAATTTATCTTTATACATTTTAAATATTGTGAGTTTCTGATGAGTTATCGGATCTTTAGAAAATCGAAAGCGTTCGAAGAAAAATCTATTTACATTGTTATAAAAGCTCAATTTGATGTTAACACGAGTATGACATAAACTTAAACCAAAATGAAATTTTCGTTAGCTTTAAAAATTATCAAATAGGATTTAACAGGTTCCACTAAACTACTAAAAGAACAAGACAGAAAAAGGGCTTGGTACTCGCTCTAAACATCGATCACTTACTTGGATTGGCAATCTGGCATTTTTGAAGTAACTAAAGCAAACAGTTTATGGGTAAGGACTAAGGGTATACTGAGTTTCTAGTTTTTAAGAGATATTTCCGCTGTTAAGCTTTTAGCTTTCAAGATTTCTATTTTTTTAATTTTGGAATTGAATTCGATTGATAAGCTTCCGGAAGAACAAAAAAAAATATTTTAAGCTAACGATAGCTTCTTGTAAGTATAGTAACAGTTGAACGGTATAATTCTATTTTAATATAATTTAAAGCTCTAATTTTTGATTTGCAATTAAAATAGCGTGGTTGATTTTAAGGCTTTTCCTTATATTTTCTAGTCCACAACTTTAAAATATTATTTAAAAGAAAAACAAATTGGATGATAACGATCTTAACTCTATAAATTTAACCATAATTGAGCTCAAGTTAAATAAATTTATTTCAAAGGCTTCGGCTATAGGTATAGATTATAATACTAACAATTCAAATTTGTTCACATTGTTCAGCAGCCTTCAGAATTTTTATTTTTTTATGTTAAATTTAGTTTTTCGATAAAAATTTTGATTGAATAGCTTGGCAAACTTGAATACCTACGTTTTTTGCTTCTTTTTGAAAGAGCATACTAAAAACTTTTGGAAATAAAAGAGTTTGCTATTTTTATGCCAACGGTCACTTGAATTATTGGCCTAGATTTTGTGATCGTAAATTATACTCGCAACATAATACACTTAGACTATATATACGAAAAAGCTCTGTTTAATTGAACTAATTCTAATTTATATCTGGGAAAGTTTAACTTAATCTCGCAAGCTGTCATATTCCATCTCGAGCCAAGTTATAAAAATTTTTAATTGTTTTCAAACTTTGTCTCTTAATCTTAAAGTTATGATTGAGCATTTATTTAAATTTATTATTAGATTTCTCGTAAGTCTCAATATTTCATTCCATATAAAATTACGCTGAAAAAATTGATGTAGAGCTAATTTTAGAGCTTTCAAAGTTTCAACTCATATCAATTTTAGAAACTGAAAAGTCTGAATAAACAAAATTGTAATCGCTAGAACGTAAGTAATTTGTTTTGAGCTTTTGAAGAAGATTGCAAAATATTGAAATGTAAGTGTTGAATTTGAGCTTTTTCGTAAATTTTGTTGAAATAATTTTTTGTAGATGTTAGCAGCAGTTTTCTTCTTATTCAAAACCTTATAAATCCCTACCATTTAACAAATACATTTCATTCAAGTTCTTTCGATACCTTTAAAAATTATAAAACCATTGAAGTGATCAAACTGAAATATTGTTGTCGAAGTTTTTACACACAATAATACAGGAACATCTCTAGAAATGTATGCCTTGCAAATTTCAAAAGAAAAGTAGCTGTTTAATTTGAATTTGAACTATTATCAAAGCAACCTTGATTATACAAGCCATAATCTAAAAAACGAAGCTTTTTTAAGGGAATTAGAAACGACGGAAAAATCAAAATTTCCATAGTAAAACACATAAAACATATGGGAAATCACTTTTTTTCTGAAGACAAATTTGTCAATGAAAACGTTACAAATTCTTAATTATGATTTCTGAAATATTTTCATAAATGTTTGAATTTCAACATATATAAATCTCGTTTAAGTAAATCGTTTTCATTTTCTTGTAATAATTGATTTATTTAAACCAAAATATAAAAAAACTTCATAACAACAGCTTTCTGGTCAAATTAAAAAGAAAAGCTTACTACAAATCGTGTGCATTAAGTCAATATATATTACATAGATGGCAGTGATGGCAGTACAAATTTTTTAAAAATCGTACCAAAAATTGCCACCTGGGGAAATTTTAAGTTCAAAAATTGTAGGAAAAGCAAAACAATGTCTCAAAATATTAAGAACGTGTGATAATTTTGTGATTAAACAACTTTTTTTCGTATTTTCTGTATAAATCTGAGACATCTAACGTACACTAGTAAAACTAAAGATAAATGTAGCAAGTATTATTTTAATTCGTCAGAGCCAACTTTGATGTATTTTTCAAAATGAAAGTTCGAAAAATATATTTTAGAAATAATTTAATTTTAATATTTCTGCAATTAATATTTATTTAATACCAATATACCCTTCTTGTTAATTTCTGCTAAAGATATGTAGAACACTTTTGTATAAACATTTTGTAACATTTTTGCTTTTTTCATTGAAAAATTTGAAGCTAAAAAACACCATTTTTACTATGGATTCCTATGGAAATCAGTGAAAATTTATACCACTAAAAAAGCTTCACAAAAATACGTCATAATGATTATGGCTCTATACCAGAGCCTTCTAAAGTATAGAGCCATAATCATTATGACGTATTTTTTGGAAGCTTTTTTAGTGGTATAACTTTTCACTGATTTCCATAGGAATCCATAGTAAAAATGGTGTTTTTTTGCTTCAAGTTTTTCAATGAAAAAAACAAAAATGTTACAAAATTTTTATACAAAATTGTTCTACATATCTTTAGCAACAATATACAGGAAGGGTTTATTGGTATTAAGTAAATATTAATTGCAGAAATATTAAAATTAAATTATTTCTCAAATATATTTTTCGAACTTTCATTTTGAAAAATACATCAAAGTTGGCTCTGACGAATTAAAATAATACTTGCTAAATTTATCTTTAGTTTTACTAGTGTACGTTAGATGTCTCAGATTTATACAGAAAAATACGAAAAAAATTGTTTAATCACAAAATTATGACACGTTCTTAAATATTTTGTTAATTTGTTTTGCTATTCCTATAACTTTTGAACTTAAATTTCCCCAAGTGGCAATTTTGGTACGATTTTTCAAAATGTTTACTGCCCACTGCCATCTATGTATATTGGCTTAATGCACACGATTTGTAGTAAGCTTTTCTTTTTAATTTGACCAGAATGCTGCTGTTATGAACTTTTTTTTATATTTTGGTTTAAATAAACCAATTATTACAAGAAAATGAAAACGATTTACTTAAACGATATTCATATATGTTGAAATTCAAACATTTATGAAAATATTTCAGAAATCATAATTAAGAATTTGCAACGTTTTCATTTACAAATTTGTCTTAGGAAAAAAAGTGATTTCCCATACGTTTTATGTGTTTTACTATGGAAATTTTGATTTTTTCGTCGTTTCTAATTCCCTTATAAAAGCTTCGTTTTTTAGATTATGGCTTGTATAATCAAGGTTGCTTTGTCTATACTCTAGAAGGCTCTGCTATTATGCCTCTTTCTGAAAAGCATACTAAAAGCTCGTGGAACTAAAATGGTTCGATAATCTTAGGTAATCGAACAAAAGTTCGATCACTTGAATTGGTAAAAATAGAAAAATATATTTTCCAAAAAAAATGGAAAAGCTTTTAACAATTTAAATACTACAAAATACAGTAAACTATTTAAGTTTCCAGATATTTTTCAATCTCGTTAAATTGATAAGTGTTTGGAGGAACAAACTAAATATGTTTAAGGTAACGAAAGTTTTTTGAAAGTTATACAGCAGTTGAATGGTGGAACCACAATTTATTTTAGTATAATTTGGATTAAAATTAAAATGATTTATTTGCTCTTAAAGAATTTGAGTAATTGAAGCTACTTCCAATTTGATCGGTTTCATTAATCTTTTGTAGGCTGTTTGATTTTTTAAAGTGCTTATTTTATATTTAGTAAGGTTAGGCAACTTTACAGTGAAAAAGAGCCCTTATTCCACGATTCTCCAAATATTATTGGCATAAGATACCAAGAGGACTCCTGCTGAATTGAAAATGTTGATGAGATCAATGATAAATCATTGAGAATTTGATACTCAACTTGCTGTTAAACACCCAACCCAATGGAACAAATACAGGTGAAACAAAAAAAATTCTTCAAAGCTGAACATATCACACTGATAAATGCAGCAACTGCTCTTGGTGCATTTACAGTTGGATTAAGAGATCCCATTCGATTATTTGGCTTAGCTGCGAAAGGCTATATCCTACAAAAGGCAATTTTAAAGACTGTAGAAGAAAAAGCCTCATTTGAGTTTAAAATTGTTCAGAGTAATATAAAAGCAAATCACAGAAATTACGATGTTAACTGTGCCATAAAGTTGGGCACTCTCCACCAAACTCTTCTACTTGTCTTCACCAAATTTTCAACAATCTCTGTCTAGATGTTTCTTCAATAACGCAATTGACTACTGCTGCAGGAAAAACAGCCTTATACAGATTAATGAAATACAAAAATTCGTTGAAGGAAAATATATCGTAATTCTACCAGGCTTGGGAATTCCTCAGGACAATTTAAAAGCCTTAAAATTTGGTAATACATTTTGTTCACCTTTCAAGAAAGATATTATTCCATATCGCAAAACAATAGCTGATTTAGAGAATGACATTTCTTAATTAGACGTGACTATACACACTTGTTAACAGTTTAACAAATTTTAAATTGCTTGGCAATTCAATTTTTCACTAAGAAATTCTACAAGCTCACAAAGCTAAATGGTTTTTATGTGACAATAGTGTTTCGTGACAACTTTTAGTTTAAATACCGTTTCAGCTAATTAATCTTTTTTATAGAATTACTGTCGGTATTAACCAGTCTAGTATCATCAGTGATGTGATCTTTTTTGTAGAAACGCATAGAAAACCTAGGAAGATTATCATTTAGAAAAAGAAGTAACCGACAATTAATTATATGGTTAATAATCTGTAAATAGTGGTTGTCTGGAGTGAATTTGGAATCGAAATAATACCCGAATTGCATTTAAACGTTGGGTTGGGAGAAAACAAAGCAGGATTCCAAAATATAAATTTATTTTATTTTACTACGATTTTATTAACTAGTTTCCTTCTCTGTCTGTTTGTTTATGAAGTCTATAAATTGTCTACAAATTTTCTCCATTGTCTACGTATCGTCTTTATTGGGGGGAGTGAATAAAAACTGAGTGTGAGTGTTCACTCAATATTTTCAAGTGAACACTCACTTTCATGTGAATAAAAAAATCTCTTCGTTAAGTTTCGTTAAATAAAGCACTCAATATTTTACGTAATGGAGAGAATACTCAATTTTGATGTGCATACAAATAATTTGACGTTTAAATTTTTAGAGAACGCTCATATACATTTGAGTGTAGTATTTATCAGCCTCAACATTTTTCATTACATAAAAAACGAATATATTGAAGTAAATACCCCTATTCCCTTGGTCGTGCCACTTCATTCGACGTGACAATTGTCGTGTTACTTCAACTTTAAATTTGTATTCTTTTAGTCGATCGAACTGATAATATAAGTAAATGCGTTGATAAAGGATGTTTTTCACTTCAAACGATGATTCTCGCATCAATCGACTAAGAGAATACCAAAATTTGATTGTCGATAGAAGTGACATGACTAAGGGAATAGGGGCGAAAGTTTACATGTTAAAATGGATCAATCAGAAGATTTAGTTGCTGATAACAGCGACGAAGAATTTATTGAAAATGTTAAGATGAAAAATACACTTTTACCAGATTTGGATTTTGTTAAATTTTTACAAATGCATCCTTGTTTAATGGACAAAAGCCAAACACCAATTATGAAGGCGAAAAAAAATAAGGCTCTTGCTGAAATGGAAAATCAAATTACTAATTTTGCTGGAAATTTTATCCACTCATTTCTTTTTTCGCATATAGAACAGCACACCTGCCAAATAACTTTGCATACAGTAGTTCTATGAATACCTATATCTTCACCAACACCAACTTGGAACCTGGTGTCTCCAACATATCTTAGAAATGTTTTCATTTTTTCTAGATTAGGAATAGAACCACCACGAGTTTCCACGTTTTCTTGTAAAAAAACATTTGTTAACCACTCAACGGTTTCCAATTCTAAGCGATATAACGATTTAAAATTTTCACCTGTATCACCAAAATGCCGAAGATTATATTTTTTTAAATTTTATTTTGCTTAAAAAAATCGTGTTTATAAATTTAGCGTGTTTTATTCCGCAACACGTTTGACATTTCTGCACTCTAAAGTGTAAATTTCGTATGAGTGAATGAAATACGTATAAGTATTTTTTTATTCACACCAAAAAGAATGTTCACTCAAACAAGCTCACTCCACTCCAGAGAGTTCAATCAGAGTGAACACTCAGTTTTTATTCACTCCCCCCATTGTCTACATTGTCTACATCGAAGACTATCTTGTCTACTGTATTGTATAGATTTGCGTGTAGACAATTATAAAAAAGGCGTAGACGCTCGTAATTAATTGTTGATAGTTTAATAGGCATTCTTGGGAGTCAGTTAGGATTAAAATCGTCTCGTGAACTTACACGTACAAGTGTTATGCAAACATTTATGTTGGTATAACTGAAAAACATTTAATGTCCAAATTTTTGTTATTTTCTTTGGATTGCAACAATTTGACCGCAAGGCTATTTCAATTTCGAAACTAAAACCAGGATAATTTCTCAACAATTCAGTTTTTCGTTAGATCAAGTATTACAGGTTTCAAAATCTATTATTAGAGTTATGAATCATTGAAATTATCTGAAAATCATTTTAGAATTTCTAAATATAGAATTATTTCTATAGAAGACATCAAAAAATAACAATCGAAGATCACCTAAAACGATTGGGTTAATCATACTTATTGTTAGTTGATCTTTTTAATTCCCAACTGGTTTTTTTTAAAGGGGATTACCCTAAATTTTTCCGATCTGGCGAAAATTATTTTTAACAAAATTAACAAATTTTGTATATTTGCTCCCAACGAAAGTTTCAATGATTAAAGTTGAAATCAGATTTGAGTCGATTCCCTAAATTTTGGTTTCGTCTTGGGATTCTTAGCCATTTTAAAAATGAGCCGCTCAAAAAAGTTAACTGCAAACCGCATAAAACTGAGCTTTGAATTTGCTAGTCCTTATGAAATGCTAAATATCGAAAAATGGAATTCAAACAAAGAAGGCTGATTGATAAAACTTATTGAAAATCTAATTCTTAGTTTTTCAACGAAAATGAAAAATTTTCCATATTGGAAATTGGACGTTTTTTATGGTATAGTTTATAGAGCTAAGATCGTTATCATCCAATTTGTTTTCTTTAAAATAATATTTTGAAGTCGTGGACTAGAAAAGAAAAGGAAAAGCATTAAAATCAACGACGCTATTTTAATTTTAAATCAAAAATTAGAGCTTTAAATTATATTAAAGCATAATTCTACAGTTCAACTGTTACTACATACAAGAAGCTATCGTTAGTTAAAACAATTTTTTTTGTTCTTCCGGAAGCTTATCAATCGAATTCAATTCCAAAATTAAAGAATACAAATCTTGTAAGCTAAAAGCTTAACAGCAAAAATATCTCTTTATCTAAAAACTCAGTGGACCCTTTCTCTTAAACCGTTTGCTTTACTTAATTTAAAAGTTAAATACTTTGTGCTTTCATCCGTAATATTTAGATCGTAAAGGCTTCCAAATTCGAATTACTACAAAACACATTATGAAAATTAAGTAGTACTATAAGCTTTGTAGAGTTAAGAATGTTCGTTCAACTTTTTGGACTTTTAATAAATATTTAAACTTATGAACTAGAATAGATAAGAGCGAACTTTAAAATTAACTATGATATTTTAATTTTAAACATCAAAAACTAACAAGGGATGATCCCGAACCCGAAAATTCAAAAAATTATGAAACTTTGGGAACATGTTGATCTCATATAGGTATATAGTACTACGCAATTTTTTTTTTCTGCGGAAAAACACTCTGCCTGGGTGAAATGGATTTTTGAAAATTGAAAATGTTCCATTCTCCCTCTGCGCATAAAGCCTAGTACGCTGTTCAAGTGAAATGAAATTTTCACTGGTCTCCAAAAATTGGAAGATAAATCTGATGTAAAAATTTAGTTTGCAGATTCTCGTAAAATATTATATCAGATAGGTATGTAACTTCAATTGCAATTTAAAATCAAAATTACAATTGACTGCAACAGGCGATTGAAAAACAAGAAACTCAAATGATAAAACGTCAAAATTTAGCTTCACATTAATCGTTCGGAAAGATAAAAATGAAGTGAAAAATGTATAGAGGTAAAATAGAGACATCTGTATTTTAGTACGAAAACCCCCATTTCGCTAGCTAAACTGCGTAGCACAAAGTGAAATTTAGCGGTGAAATTTTCGTTTTCGTTTTCGCTTGTGTCATTTTTATATGAAAAATTTCATTTCACTTCAGCAGCGTACCGGGCTTACTCGCTAACGATAAATAGTAGATAAACAGTTTTTGCTTGCTTTAGACGGCAGGACGGTGGACATCGAAATAACTAAAATTTTAGAAATGCCAATTTTTTATCTTCATTAATGAAAACACAAAAAATATTTGTTTGGATGTGTTTTATTAATAGTCCATTCATTGACGGTTTTTCGCTAAGAATTTTTACGGGCAATACCGATTGACGTGAAATTTGGGCAATATAGAGAGTGGATCAAGGAACAAAAGTTATAGGTATTGTGTCGAAGTATGCTTTTACGCTCGGGGTAGATACCACCCCTTATTGGGGCTGGAAATTAGTACCCTCAAAATAACCACAGAAATCGATATGGGGATGAATTCTAAGCAAAAAATGGTCCATGAAGTTTTTCGACAAATCAATATTTTTCGAGTTATTCGCGATTGAAAATGTTGATTTTTCATCTAACAAATACAAGTTTTGGGTCGATTTTTCACGAATAACTCGAAAACATTACGTTTTATCAAAAAATTATTAAAAACCAAACTAAAATAATAAATCGATCGTCTAATTTTTGTTTCTTTAGGTGCAATACGAACCGAGTTGGGGCTCGTTGAAGGTGACTGATTGTTCGCTGAAAACTAAATTCGAAGCTTTCAACGTTTAATAACGGAAAAGCTACGAATTTCTGGAGGAAAACTTGTTAGGTTTTTTTAAATTACTTGAAAAGCCCTTCAAAATGCGCTTTGGTTGTCTCGTTTTTTCGAAAAAAAACCAGCAATGACAAACATACTCCAGTTACAATGTAATGTACTTTATTTAGGTACTAACAATAGATTCTATAAATTTGAATGCCTAGATTTGAGAAAAATTTTAATTCAATTTTTAAAAAATGTTTGAAACATTTGGAAAAAATTTAATTTTCCCACAATAACTCAAAAACTAAAAAAGATACGAATAAAATGCAAAAGTACAAAAATTGAGGTTTTTTTGTAGATTTCTGTGGGATAAAAATTAATTGAGATATCACCGTTTTACATTCGCATTTGAGTGCTAGGACCACCTACACCGAGCCCTTTAAACACAAAGAAACTCCAAAACGAAGGGTTCAAGGAAGATTCAACTTTATAACCCTTAAAATTCACTGCAAATTGGGTTTTGGAGCGGTTAGAAATCTTAAAAATTAAGGAAGTTATCGTTAGAAAACCAATCGCGTTTTTCGTTGAAATTTTTGGATTTCTCTCAAACGCATTTATTAGATCAAAAATTAACATTTTCTATGGCGAAAACCTTGAAAAATATTGCTTTATCAAAAAAATTGCATATAACATTTTTTGCTTAGAAATCATCTCTATATCGGTTTCTGTGGTTATTTGGAATGTACTAATTTCAATCCCCAAGAAAACCACACATCGGCACTATAATACTTCTGTTCCTTGATCCATTCTCTACTTATAGTCCAAATTTCACGTCAATTGGTCTTGTCCGTAAGAATTCTGAGCGAAAAACCGCCAATGACTGGACTATTAATAAAACTCATACAAACAAATATTTTTGTGTTTTTTATTAATGAATATAAAAAACTGACCATTCTAAAACCTTATTAACTTCCATGCCCACCGTCCTGCTGTCTTATTCAAGGTAACACTTTTTATCTACCTCTTACCGTTAATGAGTTAAATGAATTATACGCAGAGGCAGAATGCAAAATTTCCAATTTTCAAAAATCCATTTCACCCAGTCAGAGTGTTTTTCCGCAGAAAAAAAAATTGCGTAGTACATATACCTATATGAGATCAACATGTTCCAAAAGTTTCATAATTTTTTGAATTTTCGGGTTCGGGATCATCCCTTGTAAAACAATTTGCAACTCTAGGGTTATAATACTTGTTACAACACTTACAAAAAGCAATCGTTAGTTTAAATTGTTGTTAGGTTTGTTCCTCCGTATGCTTATCAATCTAAGCGAAAATGTGTCTTTAACATAAAAGCTTGATAGGCATTTCATTAAATTTTTAACCAGTTTCTGAAGCTTCGTTTTTTAAAATTAGCAAAATTTGCGGACAAATGAACTAAATCGATATTGGGAAAGTCTCTCATTGAGGAAAAAGTT
Organism: Tipula helvola; assembly: GCA_963556165.1. Taxonomy (NCBI): domain Eukaryota; kingdom Metazoa; phylum Arthropoda; class Insecta; order Diptera; family Tipulidae; genus Tipula; species Tipula helvola. The sequence continues at coordinate 341,994,215 of OY744481.1, read as the reverse complement.
TGAATATTATTTTGCTGGTTTCTGGTTTGGAGGACAAATCCACTGTTACATTAATTTTATCGTGGTTAAAATCAAAATATATTACTAACGAAGAACAAATAAAAATGCAATAAATGTCATTTACCACTAATTTTTTCCAAAATCATGAAATTCTTAAACTTTAACAACCATTATGTCTTGATTACGTTTTTCTCTGGTCAGAGAGCTTTAAATAATTCGTAAAGCTGTAAAACTTTCCAAATAGACTATACCAAATGTGAAATTTGTAAATGCAAAATAACTGAGCTTTTAAAGTATTTTAGAAAATTATACGCTAATCAATTTTGGTTAAATATTTTGAATATTTTAATTTGAATTAAACTTTCACATCAACAAATATAAAAAGTTTCAAAACGCCGACCATCGTGAACAAACCCGAATTGCTAAAGCTTAAAACAATCATCGATATAAACTCCAAATTTCGAATTACTACAAAATAAATCCAGGAAAATAAATAATGATGTAATCATAAAATATGAAGCTTTAACAATGCTTCTCTTATAATTGTTGGAGTTCTAATTATTACCACCACATTTATATTTTAAAAGTTCTAGTGAAAAATATTTGTGTCAAATTTTAAAGTATGGGAAATCGGAGTGGTTTTTAAAACTACAACAAAAAAACTCGTTTAGCAGAGTTTTAGCAGTTATTTAACACCCGTTAAAACAAAATTTTTGATAATAAAATAAAAGCACGCAACAGAATGAGAACGATATACGATTTAAAAAAACAAAAACACCAAAAAGCAAACGATGATCATACGAAATGTGAACGATTGCATGATTCATAGCGGGAATTTTTGTTACAAAAAAGCAGTCGTGTACGAAATAACAAAGCGTCGAGAGGTTAAATTTGGATATATAATTTTAAAGACTTGACCGATCATGATTTAAAAATAAAAAGTAAATGCAAAAAGTGATGTGAAATTTTAATAAAAAGTGTAACTGTAAATTAAATATAAACAATTAAACGTATATTATGTGTGTATATGAGCAGTTATATGTCTCTATAGTGTTTTGAAAGTGAAAAAAAAAACAATAAATCAAGTATTCGGTGGTTAATGTTCGAGTACGCAAAGATATTGTATGAGTGCTGTATTGTGACAGTGAGAGTGATCTAAGCGACATCACATGTCGGCAAACATACATTTAGTAGCAGAACTTATCAATAAACAGCCAGGTAAGTCATAGTCACTAAGTATAGTTTTCTTCTTTATTTATTCCGACTGAGATTTCTAGGTGGCCTTCAATTTATTTTTTATATACATATGTGTGTCCCCAAGGAAGGCTTTTTTGTTTGTTTTTCTTTTTCTCATCTACTCCGACGAATTAAATATTTTCTACGAATTGACTGAGTGAAGTGTGTTTACACCGAAAAATCGAATTTAGTGTAATTGAAAAAAAAAATAGATTGATTGACTTAATATGACATTGATAATGCTCCAAGTTAAACAGGTCGTCAAAAAGAGACAATTTATCTTCTTATTGATAAATTTGATGTTTTCACTTAAAAATCTTTCTTCTTGATTCTTCTCATCTTTTTCTTCAGTTAAACAAAGTCTTTAAATTGTTCTTTAATTTCTTAATTGATGATCGGAAAGAAGAATTGTTCTTATTTATCTTGGAAATTTTTATCGATGCCCTATGGAATTTTGGATCATTCCGAAATATTCCGTAAAGTTCTCGAAAGTTCCAGTACAACTGGAACTTTATAGAAAAAATTCTAGAATTCTAGAAAGTTCTTAACAGTTTTAGAACATTTTAACACATTCTAAAATATTGTAGTAAATTCAGAAGCATTCTAAAAAATTAAGGAAAGTTCCAGAATTTTCTAAACAATTCTGAACTACTACTTTTAAAATCCTGGAAAATTCTAAAATATTTCGGAGCATCTGGGATTTTCTAGAAAATTTTAGGAAATACTAGATTATTTTGGTACATTCCGAAACTTCTAACAAATTCTAAATTTTTTTACATTACTCAAAAATCTTCCGTCTCTTTCGCATATCAATCCTCGACTCAATGAATAGCATACTCACCACTCAATAGATTAATCTGCTCTCGCAGTCTTATAAGGAAACGATGTGTTAGAGACTTTCGCCAACCAAGCGCAGCCACTGCACCCAAACTCTCTTATTATCAATTGGAGACAAAAGGTTATTTACCACTGCAACTGCTAATGGATAGCAATGGAACGTCGGGAAACATTCTAGCAAAAATTAAAAATTCCTGAAAATTCTACAAAATTCTTAAGCATTCTGAAATTTTCTAGAAATTCTGGGACACCTTTAATATTCTAGAAAATTCCGTAACAATCTAGCAAATTTGAGAGTATTCTTAAAAATTCTGAAAATTCCGAAACATTCTAAGTAGTTCTTGAATATTCCAATACAACTGGAACTCGCTATAAAATTCTTGTATATTCTTAAACTCTAGAAAATTATGGAAAATTTTAGAACAATTTTAAACAAATTTTCTCGAACATTTAGAAATTTTCTGAAATAGTCTAGTATATTTTGGAACAATCTAGAAAATTCTGACCTAATTACATTTCGGATCTAAAGACGTTCCACATCTGGAATTTTCTAAAAAATTCTCTCTACCACTCAGTTGCTAAAAATCTCAACGCGTAACCAAAATTTAGGGAAACGGCTCAAATTTTATTCCAACTTTAATCATTGAAACTTTCCTTGGGAGCAAATATACAAAAGTTGTTGATTTTGTTAAAAATAATTTTCGCCAGTTCGGAAAAATTAAAGGCAATTCTATTTTAAAAAAAATTCAGTTGGAAATTGAAAAAATCAAATAAGTTTGTGTAACTCGCAATCGTTTCACCTAATCTTTAATTTTGGTGTTATTCACGTCTTCTATAGAAATAGTATTCTACAATGATTTTTGAATAATTAGAATGATTCGTAACTCTAATAATAGATTTTGGAACCTGTCTTACAGGTGCTTGCTAGGCATTTCATTAAATTTTTAAACAGTTTCTGAAAGCTCTGTTTTTTTCAAATTTGTAAAAGTTGTAAATTTATTTGTTGCTTTACTACTAAATGCACTGATTGACAATGTGCAAACATTATATGCTCTTTTGATTTGCTTCTTTTGCTCCAAGTGCTACTGATACTGTAATGATTACAAACAAACAAAAACAAGTACACCACATGTTTACTGTAATCAGAATAAACAACAGCTCAAAAATACACGAAAGACGATGAATGACTGTGATGATTTAGACGGAGACAGTTAATGCTGCAACAATTTTTAAATTTCAATTTATTGGGTTACTTGCTAAAAGCTCTTAATGTCAAAATCTGTGAAAACAAAATAATATTTTAAATCACATGTAGCTTTCTAAGTAAGTGTAGCTTAAATAAATGTTCCTTAAAATCCTACTCTTGAAATTAAAGACTTGCTTTAGCCAAATGCTTAGCCAACGTAGTAAAACTTAGATGGATAAAATGATAATACAAAAGTTGGGTTTTAATTATCTGAAGCTTTCGATTCACAGGCACACAAAAAATGTCAAGACCCGGAGGGTAGGAACCCCTGCCCCTTCGTTTTTGGAGTCACTGAAACCGAATATTACTATAAAAACAATTTTTAACTAGCTATTTCCCTGTTACCATCCCAATACACCCTATTCTTAGAGTTGAAATGTCAATTCTCAAACAAAGTCGATTAGGGTGTGTATGCCTACGTTTTCTAGGCTGCTAAAAACAAAGAAGACTACTGAAAATGAATCCAACCCCTCGTCAACCCTCAGAACTCTTTCCACCTGCATACACGCTTTTATGAGGGTTTGAATGGCAATTTTCATACAATAGCAAGTGACGTGTGATTTGGGGTAACTTTTGAGACGAGTCCCCTCTTTTCTCATAGTGCAGGGTACTTTTTCAACTGTAAGTCCCCACGCCTCTTGCGAATCACGGTGCTTTTTAACCGTAAGTTCTCTCACCCCTCACGATTGTTCAACGGGTGAACCCTCTTATTTCTCACGAACTAGTAGGTTGTCACTCGAACACCCCTTGAAAAGTTGAAAAAGTATCTCACCGGCCCTGTTACCCCAGATATTCCGCCCTATAGTATTGGGCTCTCTTGTTCTTGAGGGACCTTCTGAGGGACTTCCTTTAACTGGTTTTCTTCTTCTGGTGCATCTCTCTTCAGAATCTAACAATAGTCCGCCAACATACTGACGTTCCACTTACCTTGATAGCGGCGTTCCATTTTCTTGAGACCTTGGTGGACCGTCCCACCTTGCTCCTCGCTATAGCCTCCAGGTTCTCTAGAAAATAGTCTACGTGGGAATGGAGGAAATGGAGCTCCAAGTTCATAGGGCAGCCAGCAACCTTGTAGTTCTCAAGTAACCCCTCTATATTTTTATTTGTAATTAGGGCTTTTCTTATTGCCTAAAGAAGTTTTTCACTATAGCTAAACCGCGCTTTTGTCTGCTGGGCGTTCATTGATTCGACAAATTCAGAATCGCGAAGGAGTTTTCGAATTTCCGGCCCGTCGAATATTCCTTCCTTATGTTTGGCTTCAGATTTATTTGGATACATATGTAGGAGGCGCCTAAAAGCATCATTTAAATGATTTGACTAATTGTTTAACTAATTCGAGTTTTACATGTAATGGAGAAAGAATAACTCTTTCAGGTGATATCAATGGTTCTGCGAGAATATTAGCTAAACCAGAAACTAAAGCATTTCTCATAGGCCAATTTTTCAATGTATAGTGATTCGTACGATCACGACTGTCCCATAAACACAAAAAGCACGAATATTTCGTATGGCCTTTTTGCTGCCCCAAGCGAATGGTGAGGTTTTTGAAGGGATTCTTTCTCCCGATGTCTGTAAAATGTAATAGAAGCCTTCTTAGCCAAATGACCATCTTCTTTAAGGTTTGGCGCGAGAAGCTCTGCACCATCTTTTGGTAAACATCCCTTATCATATCGTTAAATCTCTTTTGGTCCCATAGCTTCATAGAGCGATTTCTCTTGTAAGGCTCAGCCTCTTTACTAATGTCAGTGTTTGAACCACTCTCACGTTCTTCTTCACTTTCGTTCTCCACGCACTGCTTGAATCATCTGTTGGCTCATTATTATCCATTTGAATTTCTTCCGCAACGGGTGATCCAGAAGCTACGTGAAGTCTTAAGTCATATCGACGTAATAAACCCTAAAGTAGCCAAGTAGCCCACTACTTCAGAGCTGCATTCGCATGATGATGACGCCTGCGGGCTTGCTTTGTCACACTGACCAACAGCCGATACTGGGGTCTCCCTCCCCTGCATCGTAATTTTTTCCCCTACGCTGAAGGCATTCTGTTTTACCTAGGAAATTAGTCGGTTAACCGTTATCCGCCTTTACCACGTGGAGGTGTCCTAGTCGCAAAAGTCGATACGGAACTGACTTAGTTTCTTATTGGCAAAACGACGGAGTGGTGAGAAAAAAATCAACAGAAGCCGATTTATTGGTACGGGTCTCTCCAGCATCGGGGCACACGGATTTAAATGATGCAACTTGATGCGAATGAGCTAAATGCTTGAGACATGATGTTGAATGTTCATTCTTTCCTATTTTTTTTTATGATCATATTCGTTTTCAGCTACCGTAAAAACGGATGGATAGGGTGGTCTACACTCTGGGTCTAGGCCATTTTTTTTTTGTCTGCCTGTGAGGGTCAAGATCAATCTAGTCATACTTGTGTACACATGTTGACGATTTTTACCCATACTATCAAATCACAATCATAACCTTACATATTACGAAGCTTAACGTTTTTAATCAAATTCTTTGCTCTACAAATTTCTTTAGTTTTCTATAAATGCCCGACATACGCTCTATCACGGTACTAATCAGCTTTTCGCGCTTTAAAAAATTTGAAGTTATTAATAACAATTTATTTGCGGAAAAGCTCTAATTTCAAATTTACAAAATATTTTAAATTTTGTAAAGCTCTAGAGGTATTAAAACTTTTCAAGGACTTTATGAACTTTGATCACAAGTTACCTTATTTGATTTTCGATAAACTTTCGCAACTTTAATTTAAGCTGAATTATTTTCTAAAATTGATGTCATTGAAAAGCTCTGAGTAAAAGTAGCTTTACTCTTTGCGTTAAGAGTTAGGACGCACGCAATTGAATTAAAAGACCACAAGAAAATTATTTGAATGAGTTACTTTCTCAAATATAATTCCACCGCTTGTTGACTGGTGGCACACTACTTATTAAAATATTTTGTTTGTAGTGATAATGTCGCGCTGTCCAAGCGTGCGGAAAAACTGAACTAAATCAATATTGGGAAAGTCCCTCATTGAGGAAAAAGTTTGAATATATTTTGCTGGTTTGGAGGTAAAATCCATTGTTACATTTTTATCGTGGTTAAAATCAAACTGTATTACTAACGAAGAACAAAATATTAAAAATTTAATAAAGGTCATTTACCAATAAATTTTCTTAAAATAAAGTCATTCTCGAAAATGATAGTTAGTGAGAGTCACCTCTATATAGCCGATATCCAAAATCATGAAATTCTTAAGCTTTAACAAGCATTATGTCTTGATTACGGTTTTTTCTGCTCAGAGAGCATTAAACAATCCGTAAAATTGTAACACTTTCCAAATAGACTATACAGATTGTGAAATTTGTAAATGCGAAATAACTGAGCTTTTAAAGTATTTTAGAAAATTAAACGCTAATCAATTTTGGTTAAACATTTTGAATATTTTAATTTGAATTAAACTTTCACATCAACAAATATAAAAAGTTTCAAAACGCCGACCATCGTGAACAAACCCGAATTGCTAAAGCTTAAAACAAACATCGATATAAACTTCAAAATTCACTATACAAACTAAATCCGGGAAAATAAATATTGATGTAATCATAAAATATGAAGCTTTAACAATGCTTCTCTTATAATTGTTGGAGTTCTAATTATTACCACCACATTTATATTTTAAAAGTTCTAGTGAAAAATATTTGTGTCAAATTTTAAAGTATGGGAAATCGGAGTGGTTTTTAAAATTACAACAAAAAAACTCGTTTAGCAGAGTTTTAGCAGTTATTTAACACCCGTTAAAACAAAATTTTTGATAATAAAATAAAAGCACGCAACAGAATGAGAACGATATACGATTTAACAAAAAAAAAACACCAAAAAGCAAACGATGATCATACGAAATGTGAACGATTGCATGATTCATAGCGGGAATTTTTGTTACAAAAAAGCAGTCGTGTACGAAATAACAAAGCGTCGAGAGGTTAAATTTGGATATATAATTTTAAAGACTTGACCGATCATGATTTAAAAATGAAAAGTAAGTGCAAAAAGTGATGTGAAATTTTAATAAAAAGTGTTAACTGTAAATTAAATATAAACAATTAAACGTATATTATGTGTGTATATGAGCAGTTATATGTCTCTATAGTGTTGTGAAAGTGAAAAAAAAAACAATAAATCAAGTATTCGGTGGTTAATGTTCGAGTACGCAAAGATAATGTATGTGCTGTATTGTGACAATTAGAGTGATCTAAGCGACATCACATGTCGGCAAACATACATTTAGTAGCAGAACTTATCAATAAACAGCCAGGTAAGTCATAGTCACTAAGTATAGTTTTCTTCTTTATTTATTCCGACTGAGATTTTCTCGGTGGCCTTCAATTTATTTTTTATATACATATGTGTGTCCCCAAGGAAGGCTTTTTTGTTTGTTTTTCTTTTTCTCATCTACTCCGACGAATTAAATATTTTCTACGAATTGATTGAGTGAAGTGTGTTTACACCGAAAAATTGAATTTAGTGTAATTGAACTTTTAAACAATCTAGAAATGAATTATTGACAGAGAAAGGGCTAAACTATGGGATAAACAAAACAAAGCATTAATGAATTCAGAATTGCAAATGCATAAACAAATTCCTTTTACCTTTCGAAATGACTCAGATTCTTGCCACTTCGATATTAAAGTTAGGGCTTCGACACTTTGTGAAAACGAGGATTTATAAACGATTACGAAATCATGACGTTCTTTCCAACGGGTTTCACATAAGGAATGTAGCTGCCGCTTTAAAATATTTTTTAAAACAAAATTTCGTTTAGATGATGAATTATAAAAATTAATTATTTCCTTCATTGTTCCCACTGCATTCTAAAAGCTTGTACAATAGAAGATTTGGAAATACTATAAGGTTAAGTGTATGATTATTGCAATATCACTGTACAGTGTGTGGCATCTCCTTTTGTATTTCGGCATCCTTCAAAACTGAAACATCTAGAAACATCGAAAAAATTGGCTTTTAAAAAATTTTAGTTTTAAATATTTTAATCTATTTACGATCAATTTTATTTCCAAAGATCAACTTAACTTTTAACGTTGACCTTTAAAGTTGATGCTAAATTTATCTATTTAAGGGTATTTCATATAAGTTTACAAAAACTGATTTAAATTATTATTTTTCTCGCTCTCTTGCTAATTATATTAAAATCTATTTTTTTTGCTAATTTGTTTCAATTGATAATATTGCCAGGTCTGACAATCTTTCTTAAGACACAGTCGATCGTAGATACAGATATTTGGGTAGAGTTCTTCAAAGTGCCTTTCTAAAATACAATTTAATTTATTTAAATGGTGAAATTAGTTTTGCAAAACCTATCTCAAAACAGAGAGCTCAGTTTTGAATTCGCTTGGTTATATGGCTTTTTCTAAATGTTTAGCAAATTTATCACAATGTCCGTTGAACTTGTTTTAAATAATTTCTCTTAATTTTCGGTTATCAAGAAGAAATCTATAAATGTCAACGATAGATTTGAAAACCAAAAATCGTAATTAATAATTTATTAAAGTACACATTTTTTGAAACTGGTTGTCGGTGGAAACATCAGTTGTAGCAGTATTTTCAGCTTCATTACTAAACTCAGGAGGGCATAGGTCCGAAAATTTAGTGGTATCAGGTTCTGCATTGTCTTCAATATCCATTATTTTATGTGTGCTAGAAATAATCGGCCAATCTTTTTACTTTGTAATTCTCTGTGTAGGTAAGTAGTTGTTTCATTAGAAAGCTCTACATTAAATTCGCACTAACTTTAATCTTCTGCAATTTCGCGAGCATCTTTAAAAATTTTATCAAAGTTTTCTTTAAATTTATTTAGTGAAATCACTAACAGCACTTGCATGTTGCATCGTAATATTAATTGCCAAACCTTTTTTTTTTAAATATTTGTCTAAAAATATGCAGTTGATAGAGCAATCGATGCTAGACTATGGTCAAACAAATGAATTTGAAAGGATTAATTACTTGTTTTAAGAATACTGTTTTGCAGGCGATATGAATAGTTTTTAGTTCGTCAAGAGTATACAAGTAATCTCCATAATTTGATTTTTCACTGAATTAACACTTTTAAAGCGGGTATTGCTTGGTGGTTTGACACTTATTTTTAAATATTTTGTTTGAATTTGTAAATGCCTTGTAGATGCAGCAAATATTTTATAAAGGCTGTTTAATTAATTTTAAAGTATCAGTTTGATTTAACAGATCTTTTGTCTAGTTTAGGTGTAGTGTGTTGCGTATATTTCTTACGATCACAAAATCTAGGCCGATAATTCAAGTGACCGTTGACATACAAATAGCAAACTTTTTTATTTCCAAAAGTTTTTAGTAAGCTCTTTCAAAAAGAACCGAAAAACGTAGGTATTCAAGTTTGCCAAGCTATTCAATTAAATTTTCATCGAAAAACTAAATTTAACATTAAAAACATTAAAATTCTCAAGGCTGCTGAACAATATGAACAAATTTAAATTGTTAGTATTTTAAGCTTTAAAGCCGAAGTCTTTGAAATAACTCAATTATGGTTAATTTTATAGAGTTAAGATCGTTATCATCCAATTTGTTTTTCTTTTAAATAATATTTTAAAGTTGTGGACTAGAAAAGATAAGGAAAAGCCTTAAAATCAACCACGCTATTTTAATTGCAAATCAAAAATTAGAGCTTTAAAATATATTAAAATAGAATTCTACCGTTCAACTGTTACTATACTTACAAGAAGCTATCGTTAGCTTAAAATATTTTTTTGTTCTTTCGGAAGCATCAATCGAATTCAATTCCAAATTTAAAAAATACAAATCTTGAAAGCTAAAAGCTTAACAGCGAAAAATCTCTTTAAACTAAAAACTCAGTAGACCCTTACTCTTAAACCGTTTGCTTTATTATTTTGAAAATTAAATATTTTGTGCTTTCATCTTTTATTTGTTAAAAGCTTTACTAATATTTGAAAATAATAGTTTTGTCTTCAATTTTGTTATGATTGAACGATTTATGATCAAAAATTCTAGATTTCCAAACCAAATAAGTGATCGATATTTATAGTGAGTACCTAAGATTATCAAACCCTTTTTTTTGCATTGCTATTTTAACAGTTTAGTGGAACCTGTTCGATCATATTTGGTAATTATTATATCTAACGAAAAGATTATTAAGATTAATCTTATAAGATTATCTTTAAGATTATTTGTTTTGTATTTTAGATAGTAAACGTTTTTCAATAAACAAAGTTGGTTGCCATTTTATTTAAATCGCTTGAGATATTTTAACTCTAATCAAACTTCCACCCAACAACTAAATTTAACGTCATAAAATGTAAAACCTCCAAAACGCTCTGAACAACATGAACAAATCCGAATTATTAAACCTGAAATCATACATATACATAAATCCCTCAATTAATTGCGTTTAATTTCTTATGGTAATATTTAGATCGTAAAATCTTCCAAATTCGATATTACTACAAAACACATTATGACAACTAAGTAGTACTATAAGCTTTGTAGAGTTAAGAATGTTCATTCAACTTTTTGGACTTTTAATAAATACCTTTGTAAATGTATGGACTATGTATAATAAATAAGAGCAAACTTTAAAATCAACTATGATATTTTAATTTTAAACAGCTAAAACTATGATAAAACAGATTGCAACTCTAGGATTATAATACATGTTACAACACTTACATAAAGCAATCGTTATTTTTTGGTTTGTTCCTCCGTATGCTTATCATCCTTGCTAGCCATTTCATTAAATTCTTAAAGAGTTTCTTAAAGCTTTGATTTTTTGAATTTGCAAAAGTTTTAAATATATTTGTTGATTTACTATACTTAAAGCACCGATTGACAATATGTCAACATTATATGCTCTATTGGTTTGCCTCTCTCGTTCCAACTGCTACTGGTCATACGGTAATGATTACAAACAAACAAAAACTAGTTCACCAACTACACGAAACACGATGAAAGATTGTGATGATTTAGACACGGACAGTGTTCCCAATTTCAAATTGGGAGACAGGTAATTAAACTTGGTTTTAATTATTTGAAGCTTTCGATTGTTGAACCTAGGGTCAAGATCAATCTGGTCATTCTTGTGTACAACAGGTTGACGATTTTATCCCATATTATCAATTCACAACCATAACCTAACATATCACGAAGCTTAACTTTTATAACCAACCTCTTTGCTCTACAAATTCGTTTATTTTCAATGAGTGCCCGACATAGGCTCTACCACGGTAATAATCAGCTTTTCGCGCTATCGTAATTTGAGATTATTGAGGAACGCAATTAAATTAAAAAACCACTCGAAAATTGTTTGAATGAGTCACTTTCCCAAATAAAATTCCAACGCTTGTTGACTTGACTGGTGGCACACTACATATTAAAACATTTTGTATGTAGTGATAACGTCAAAAATGTGTCTTGAATATTTCATATATAAATCCTACTAACTTAACAAAATTTTACTGAACAAAATTCGTATATTTTATTTCATTAAATTATTAATTTCGCCTATGTACATTAATTTAACAAAATACTAATAATTCAATAAAGGCCATTTATCACTAAACTTTTTTAAAATAAAGTCATTCTAGAAAATGATTTTAAGTGAGGTTCAACACTATACAGACAATTTACAAAATCATGAAATTTTTAAATTTTAACACAGAGTTATGTCTTGATTACGTTTTTTTCTGGTCAGAGAGCTTAAAATAATCCGTAAAGCTGTACCACTTTTCAAATAGACTATAGAACTTGTGAAATTTATAAATGCAAAATAACTTAGCTTTTAAAGTATTTTAGAATATTAAACGCTAACCAATTTTGGTTAAACATTTTGAATATTTTATATTGAATTAAACTTTCACATCAACAAATATAAAAAGTTTTAAAACGTCGGCCATCATGAACAAACCCGAATTGCTAAAGCTTAAAACAAATACCGATATTATTCGAATTACTGCAAAGTAAGTCCAGGAAAATAAATAATGATGTAATCTTAAAATATAAAGCTTGATCAATGCAAAGCATTCCCGCGATTCACACAAACACACAAAATGTCTAACCAAATTTAAGAACAAAACTTACGAATTTTGTTAAAAATCTAGTAAACTGGGTGAGCTCCGTCTCATGGTAGGTTTCAGTATAGCGATGAAAGAACTAGTGCTTTATAAGGTAACTGCAATGGGATTTAGCTATGGAACTATCAAATTAATGCGACAAATCATTTGTGTCAATTTTACAGAGAAATGATGAAAATAAAATCACTAATATGTAACTATTTTATTATTTATCGCACAAATTTCTCTTACAATTGTTGGATTTCTAATTATGACCACCACATTTAAATCTTAAAAGTTCTAGTGTAGTATATTTGTGTCAAATTTTACAGTATGGGAAATCAGAGTGGTTTTTAAAACTTCAACAACAAAAACTCGTTTGGCAAAGCTTAAGCAGTTATTTCACATCACACCCGTTAAAACAAAATTTTTGATAATAAAATAAAAGCACGAAACAGAATGAGAACGATATACGATTTAAAAAACAAACAACTAAAAGCAAACGATGATTATACGAAAAGTAAACGATCGCATGATTCATAGCGGGATTTTTTGTTACAAAAAAGCAGTCGTATATGAAATAACAGAACGTCGAGAGGTTAAATTTCGATATATAATTTTAAAGACTTGATCGAGAATGATAATATAAAAACAAACTGAAAGCGCAAAAAGTGATGTGCAATATTAATTAAAAGTGTTAATTGTAAATGAAATACAAACAATTAAAAGTGCATTGTGTGTGTGTGTTTATGATCAGTTGTATGTGTATAGTGTTGTGAAAGTGAACGGAACAATAAATCAAGTACTCAGTGGTTGATTTACGAGTACGCAAAGATATTGTATGTGCTATATTGTGACAATGAGGGTGACCCAGTCGGCAAACATACATATAGTAGCAGACCTGATCTAGAAACAGCCGGGTAAGTCATAGTCACTAAAAAGTTTTCTTCTTTATTTACTCCAGACTATAATACTAATCGACTGCGATTTTCAGGATGTCCTTCAACTTATTTTTTATATATGTATGTCTGTCCAAAGAAGGCTTCTTTGTTTGTTCTGCTTTTTCTCATTTACTCCGATGAATTAAATATTTTTTACGAATTGATTGAGTGAAGTGTATTTACACCGAAAAAAAAATTTGGCGTAATTGTCCAAGTCAAACAGATCGTCAAAAAAACATATTCTTTTTATTGATAAATTTGATTTTTTCACTAAAAAATCTTTCTTCTTGATTCTTCTCATCTTTTGCTTCATTCAAAGTCTTTAAATGTTTCTTTAATTTCTTGATTGATGATTGGAAAGAAGAATTGTTCTTATTTATCTTGGAAATTTTTATCGATGCATTTTTCAATATTATGTCGATTAGCCGGAAAAACGTGCCATTTTTGCGCTAAATACGCTAAAAAACATTTACTTTTGACGCCGAAGGCTCAATTTAATCGGTATTTATTTAAAACGGTCAAACATTAATTTGTTTAATATCTAAAATTTCTAGTTTTGGTAATTTACAAGATTTCTAGAGTAAAATTTCCTCTCGTGCAACTTCGAGTATTTAGTTAAAGTTATCATTGTTGAAATAATTTATATATTATTATCATAGAACACCGGCAAAATAAATATATATTTTGAAATATCCACATAATGTTAAATTGTATAGGTTAAATTAGTTTATTTAAATGTAGTGGTCTGGTCTCTTGTTTATGTTGATGAAGGCGGCAAAGTCTAATTTCTTAAAAATTTATTGTAATGAAAATCACACTTGTAATAAATAAAAACTTTTACTCAGTTGGCTGCTGGGCATATATTAATTTGAGTTTCGAAGTTTTAGGGGAATTACTATAGTAATTCCGTCCTGAAAATTTCCACATGGTTCGTGTTATGATTTGGAATCACGAGGTGGTGGCTTTTTAAGAAGGTTCGGTCTTGATTGTAATTTTGGAGATATCTATCGAAATTTGGTTCTGTGTTTTCTTTGAAGCCTTATGAAATTTAAGAAGAATTTGTTTCAGAATTTTAAAGATTATCATTATTATAATTAAGCATACAGGGAATTTGAACCAATTAATTAAAAAACAAGTTGGACATAGATTCCGACTGCAGTATTTTTATTGCATCAGTATTATCGATATGGAGTTCCTCTATGCATTTCTAGAGACAATATTTTCTTTATCTCGCTTTCTTTGGGAAATGGATGAAAAATTTCCGGTTGGATTTGAAAATGAGATACTTCTTGTAAAGTAAATAATTTATCGTGAACTTTTAGTGAAACATTGCGAAATTTCACTACGAGGGTACCATTTAACTTTTTTGGTAGGGGTTCTATTAGGTTCATATCATTAAAGTTATTAAGGAGAAGAATTCCTGGTGTGATTTCCTCAACTGTTTGGGATATGCTGATTGTTGATAATATTGCAGTCTGCCGGTGCACTTTTAAAAATATTTGGAATACAAGTTGTATTTGCTAAATTAGTTATATTCTTTGAATTACAAATAGAAGTAAAATTAAGTGTTTTATAGTTTTCTTTTAGAGCAACAATTTCATAATCCTTTTTTAGGATGGTTTCATATATAGGTGAGTTATGAGACCTTTTATTATCGATTACAATTACGACTATTGGAATACAGAAATAGAATAGAATATCTTGTGGTTTTAAAGTGGTTTTCTTTTGTGTTCCACTGCTCGTGATTCGATAATTTTTGTCTGTGCGAATTTGGTAAATTTGTCGATTGCTTTTAGAACTTGTCAGGCTTTGACTTTTGAGTCGGACAGTCTTGTTTTTTTTTATTTTTTTCTTAAAACGTAAATTATTTTATATTTTATATTATATAATTTAATATTCGCCTTATATCTAAGCATGTGAATCTTGTGTATGGAAAAGGACCAGTGTGCAAGGATAGGAGTTATGGAGGATAATCTAAAATAGTCGAATCTCAGCATATAATCGAAAATTTGTATACGTTGTTCAAGAAAACCATAAAGGATTTTTAAATATGCAATTAATAGCTTAGCTGTATTTATCACGCAGTCGACTCCTTATTTCGTTTTGACAACCCATTGAAAATGAGCCCAGGCTCAAAATGGGGTGTCATAAAATTTATGTAAACAAATAAATAAAAAAATAAATAGATATTTCTCAGTTGAGAAAATGTCTAAGTGAATTGTATGAACGGGGTACTCGGGTAAAGGTATATTGGGAATTTCTTGGTTATTAGGATGATGGTCGTATTTGTTCTCTTTGCATTTGTGCAGATTTTTACATGGTTTGCTATCTTGGGGAACATTTGTGGAAACATATTTCCCAAGGATTTGCATGCGATTTTCGCATGAATTCAGCTGAGCACGTTTGTATTCTGTTAATATTAATTCTCTTTGTTGAGCTTCATTTACAACATCGTTTACTAAAATTCGAGTAAACCTTATTTTGTAGCTCTTGAAATGGAGTTTGTAAATTTCTTGAATCTTTCCCATAAATGATTCTGGAGTAAAAAGTCCATTGACTATATGGGGATTCAAATACCTTTTGAAAATGTTTAAGAGTTCTCGTTCAGTGAAGCTTGGTTGCGTACTAATATGTCTCGTATAGCGAAATGAAAAACTAGATCACTAGATAGTTATTCTCAAATTCGTCATCTTGGTTGCGGAATACGTTAATTGGAATTTCGACAAATCGAATTAAATTTTCATAGGAACTCTCATCACTGTGTTGCGTAGGCGTTAATAAATTTATTTCTATTGGGTTTGGTAGTCTCGAGAGAGAATCTGCTACTGCATTTGCCTTACCTCATTTGTATATTATTTGATGATAGTATTTTTCGAGGATGGCTTTCCATCTTTTCATTTTACTATTCGTGTAATGGCTGATGGTCTGTGAAAATATTGATTTTACGTGAGCCGTACAGAAAATTTCTTAAAGAATTGAGTGCCCAAATTATAGCCACATTTCTTTTTCGTTAGTGGCATAATTTTCTTCAGTTTTACTCAATGTTCTAGAGATGAAAGTTATAGGTCTATTTTCTTGCATATGGACAGCTCCAATCGCTTTATTATCGCTTTCAAAATCAGCAGTTTATTTTTTCGAAGCATTTTTGGACACACGTCCATATCATCCGCTTTTAAAATTGATGTAAGGGGTTTCGCCAGTTTTGCATAATCTTTAATAAAACGGTGATAATATCCTGACATAACAAGGAATGATGTTAGGTTTTTGAGATTTTCTGGTGGTGAAACATTTGATATTGCGCTAATTTTCTTCGGGTTTGGTTTTATCCCGTTTAGCCCGACAATAAATCTTAAGAACTCAACTGCTTATTGAAGAAACTCGCACTTATCCAGTGGACTGTCATATTGGCGGCTTGTAAAGTTGTAAATACCAGGTATATATTTTGAAAATATTTCTTTTGATCTTTACCAAATATGATAATGTCATCAATATAGACATAACATCTTTTGGCTATATGCTCTCTGAAGATGTCATCCAAAGTCCTTTGAAATGTAGATGGAGCATTTTCTAGGCCGAATGGTAATCGGAAAAATTCAAATATTTCATTATTGATAGAGAAAGCGGTTTTTTATATATCAGAACTTATAAGGGGGATTTGGTGGAATCCACTTTTGAGGTCGAGTGTAGTGAACAACGTATTTTTTCCTATATTTGGGAGAACCTCATTTATTTCTGGGATTGGATATTTATCCGGTATAGTTATAGCGTTTAGTTTGCGGTAATCTATTACCTTTCGATATTTTTTTTTCGCCAGATGTATCGTCCTTTTTCGGTACGATCCACACTGGTGAGTTGTAAGGAGACCGTGAAGGCCCTATAACTCCTTCGTTTAATAACTTCTTACATTGTTCCTCCATTTAGTCTTTAAATGCCATGGGGCAAGGATAGGCTTTTGAATAGACTGGATTGTCTTTGGTGGTACGTATTTCACTTTTGACTCTGGCGAAAGCAAGACCTTTTTTGCAAATTTTGGTGGCTTATATTTGCATACTGTGCTCTGAAATCTACATTCTGTGACTTTAGACAAAGATGTAGTACTTGTGGCAGATCTAATGGCTCTCTAATGCTTAATAAACGAGGAAGGTCACCCTTCATTCCTCCGACAAAGATGTCTAGCGCTTTTTCTCGATAAGACTGTTTTATATTATTTAATGACTCGTTGCTCATCTCCATGCAAGAAAGCATATTGAGTATTAAAGAGAGGTGCTGATATATTGTTTGGTAAAACTCAGGCGATGTGTAGTTTCCTTTATCATGAGAGTTGTCATCTGGTGCTCGAGGGTTCCTAAATCCCTCTTGTCTGCATAATGTAGCGTCAAACATTTGGAAATGTCTATCCAATTTAGTGGTGTATTGTTAGACTCTAATGCAATTTCAGCGTACCCTACAATTTTGTTTCTAACGACGCTAAGTATACCGTAATATTTGAGTGTTACTTTTAAATGCTCGTATATTCTCAGTATTCTATCGACACTTTTTTTCATGACCTGAATTCACCGGGCTGTCCCGAGAATTCCCAAAGACTTTTCACTATGTCTGGTATGCGGTCTAATTCATTAAGGTTTCTATCGGTATTAGGGTCTAACATCTCTCACTATTTGGGCTATTTGCACAGATAAATCGGGGAGAATAAATGCTTCCCTACTAGAATTGTCTGAGATTTGAGTATTTAACTGATATTTCTATTGGCAGTTGCTGGTGCCAATACTGATGGCCGAATTATCTCATTTGGATTAACTATTTTTATGTTATACAGTATAGCACGAATTCAAAAATAAGTATTCTAATGTTATACATAGCTAGAGATCACTTTAAAAATTTTGTTAATAAACTAAGATTTGTTTTTCTGGAGTATAATTTAATTAATTGGTGCTTTAAATAATTTTACTATAAAAAATAACATTTTTATAATTCCAAAAAAAATTAAAACGAAAAGAAATAGAACAGTTGGGTTTGTGTGGCAATAATCCTGGCATTCCTAGTGTCGAAGTAGCCCACCAGGATTCTGGCAAAAGAGGGCACGGTTGTGTCGTCGGTATATTCTTGGAACCTGGTGTATGGTTCGTAGGGACAGGTATGTCATGCATACAAAATTTGTATAGTAATGGTCCCAGCACCGATCCTTGAGGCACACCCGCTGCGATTTTTTTGGTTTCATAGTTGTGCCTATTATTCACGCAGACAAAGAACTCCCTTTCTTTTAGGTATGAGTTGAATAGTGTGGTCAGCGCCTAATTATAACCCCACATTAGATTAGTTTGTATATAAGGCGCTTGTGCAAAGATGTCCAAGAATGCTACCGCCGTGATCTTACGAGGTGACTTGGCTCGTTTGAGGTCATTCAGAAGACAGATCATTGTGTTTGTTGTCGAACTATGGCAAACAAAGCCAAACTGCTCTACCGGGATCAAGTGCTGAACCGCCAGTTTACTAAGTCCGCATAACATACTTATGAGGCTCGTATTTTCCGGGGTGCTTGTTTTGCCGGTTGTGGGAATTACTACCACCTTGGAGAGCTTCCAACATTTGGGAAAATATGCATAAATCAGAATGGCATGTATTATCTGTACCAGCTGTACGATAGTCGAGATTGGTAGATTTTTGATTGCCCCGTTAGAGATACCATCTATCCCCGGCGATTTTTTATTTTTTAATTGTGCTACAATGTTTGTCATCTCCGCGACATTAGTCGCTTCCGGATGTATCGCAAAAGGCAATCTTTGATTTGCAATGAAACCGTCTGTCTGGTCCATTAATCCTTGATGGATATTGTTTAGTAGCAGTGTTGCAGGATCGATGACCGAGCCATCAGGGCCGTCTAGCACTATGTTTAATTTTTTCGTTGGTTTGATAGTTCTTATGTATTTATATATGTTTGACTTGTCTGGGTCTACGTTGCTGAACATGTAGTTTATTTGTTCTTGGCGAAACTGGCTGATTTTTTCGTGCACAAACCTCGTGGTTCGGTTAATTAATTTATTGGTGTATAGTGACGGCTAGTAGCGGTGTTTGTTTCTCTAATAGTTACTGAGTTTAATCAGCTGGACTATATTAGCAGACAGCGGCCTGGTTCTGCTCTCCAGAGGTAGCACATATTTATCCGTGAATGTGTCCATGATTTTTGTGAGTTTGTCAGCTCTTCGGTCGATTTCATCCGTTGAATTGATTGGCTGTTCGTTGAGCGGAATAATTTTGTTTTGAATGTAATGCCTACAGTAAGGCCAGTCTGGGTTTTTGTAGTCCAACGTTCTGACACCGCCCGGACGAACAGGTCGAACCGATCCGAGGTAAGAAAGACTACTAGCATATTGTCGGAGCAGAACTCGTTCAGCACCATGACGTCTTCGTTGATGTCCACTTACTTTGCCAAGATAAGGTCAAGTACTGCATCCCCGAGTGTTCCCACAGGGGGGAAGTGGATATTGACGTTCCTGAATTGGCAGTATTTCGACAGTGTCCGGCCGCTGCTGTTGATTGTTAATCCGCGTTAATGACGCGTGGGTGAGGGCCAAGCAAACTGTGTATGTCTTCGGCCACAACCTTCCTAAAATAGGCAGATGCTAATATTAAAGATTCATCTCCCTCCCCCACAATTACAGAGGTAGAAACTAAACTGTCCCGTATATAGTTTTACGTTGTCTCTGACTAGGATTGCCGTACCTCCAGATCTCTTAATTTTGGGACTAATTCTGTGTATGACATAATTTTCGAAAAATAGCGAGTGTCGGTCGTTTAGTCTTGTCTTGTTTAGTCACAATTTGCTAGGTTTATGTTGTTTTAGGAATATCGATAGCTCCTGGCGGTGAGCAATTTTGAGTAGATTATTGCAATTTAATGTGACATTCTTCATTGCAGGAATTGTACAACGAAATTGAGGTACGCTGCGTTTTGTCTGGGTATGTCCTGGATCTTGGTTAATTAAATTAAAAATTTGGATACGTGGTTGGTGAGCGAGGTAAAGCTTATGCCGAAAAGTTCTTGCGATTTTGCAAAGAACTCATCGAGAACACTACTCACTCTGGATGGCTCAGAAGATTGTGGTACGTTAGGCCCTTTGCTCGGTTTAGGTTTGAGAAAGTCGGGGTAAGAGACACCTTTCTTAACATAATTAGATGAACAAATTAGGTTTAGGTTTAATTAACTTACCGAGTCTTTTATGCCTCTCTAGAAATTCAAAGAAGCTGGCCACGTGTTCTCCGCCACAGTTGCCGCATTTCACTGGGACTGATTTATCTTTGTTCCTGGGACAGGTAGGTGTGATCCGGCGTACTTCACTCATTTATATAGCATGCTACACTCAGTGGTATCATGCCCGAATCCTTGGCATTTACCGCACTGCGTTATGGGGATTTTTTTTTTATTCTCCCAACTGACCTTGTAGCCGCAGCAACCGTTGATCAGAGTTATATTTGAATATTTGGTGTCGTGCGCGAAGGACACCGTAAAACAGGGTAGTTTAATTTGTTTCTCCGAGCCGTCATTCACCTTGATGGTTTTGTTGATGGGATAAACCTTTTGCACCGCTAGCCCTTTATTTGCTAATTTAGCTTTGATGTCTTCCGTTTCTGTATCCTGATGGTTACTCTTCATCAACATCTCTTTTGGCCTTTGGTTCTTTCGGATATACGTGAAGAAATGTACGTCTACGTTTCTGAGCTCCGCTACAAGCAGTTGGTGATTTTCCAGATTAGTTTCAAATATTATAGTGCTGTGATTCCTTTGAGTAGGTTTATTTTCGACGAATCGAAGCCTTTTAAAATTATTGGTGGTGGTTTGGCGACTCTGGCTGCGGTTTTCTTTCCAGTATCCATATTGACCTTGTCAGCAGGTACGTCTGACTTTAGTCTATCGAATTGTCGGCCAATTAGGCTGCTTGAGAAGACGTATATTCATAGTCGGAACTGTTGTCCAGCATTATTTTGACCGCATGTGAGACTTCATTCTCTGCGATGTCACTACTTTTACGCACTCTCTTAGTCTTTTCGACGCTTGAAGTTGCCGGGATGTTCACTTCCGTTGGACCGTTTTTGATAGCGGCCTCATTAGGTGCTTTTATTTGTTTTGTTCCATCTGGTTTGTTATGGGTACTAGTTTCTGCGGGTGCGGCCAGGTTAATATCATGGATATTTTTATCGATGTCTTTTTGTATGAAAACGTGCCATTTTCTTACATTTGACGCTGAAGGCTCAATTTAATCGGTATTTCTATGAAATTGTTAAATATTAACTGGAGTAAAATTCAGATCCAAACCTGAGCAAGAAACATAATTTTTGAAACAACTGTCTGGTCTCTCGTCAATGTTGATGAAGGCGGCATAGTCGAATTTCTTAAAAATTTATTGTAATGAAAATCACACTTGCAATAAATCAAATCTTTTACATTGTCGACATTGTGTACATTGTCAACCCTATTTTTTGAATTGTCTACACCAGTAGACAATTGATGAATCACTACGCGGCACAACGCGGTACTGCGGTAAACCGTTTCTGAAAAATGGGACAATGGTGTGAAGTTCCTAATTTCTCACAGATCCATTATTGGCAAAAACTAATTAACCAAAATGAAATATACAAGTAGCCGACGTTCTTACAAAATCTGAAGAAATTCGAAATAACAAAAAAAAACAAATTTTAATTTTAATAACTTTATTCATTTATTTTTAAATACGTATAATTTGTTCGCAATACGTCTAGATTCTCCTCGGAGCACGATTCAATAAATAAAAATCTCAATCGTCTCAAATTCCGGACAATACCTTGTAAAATGACAAAATAAATTCCCGGCGAATTCATAAAATCCAATGAACGAAGTGTGGAACAATTACAATAAAACTCGTTAAGCTGATCTTGAGTCGGTGTTCTCTCAATGCGTACGGTTAACTCGTTTAAATTTCTTAACTTAGCGATATATTCAAATTTTAATCCAGGTATATAACCATCTCCATTATTATCAACATAGAGATACTCCAATTTTGTTAAATTGCCAATGTTGCAGTCTATAAATAAATCATCTGATTCCTTATCTAATCCTCGCGTCGTTGACATCACATTAATCGATAAATATTTTAAATTCACAAGATTTTTATAAAATTTCACAAACTCCCAACTTTTAATATCGGGCGGTAATGTAAACACAAATTTTTGTAGAAATGTAAAATTTTCTAAAATCTGTACGAATGTATCTAACTTAATCCGTAATTCCTCTTCAAATACCAATTTTTTCATAACAGCATTTTTGTGTGACGTAAATTTAGGCAGATCAATCATGAAATTCTCATCAAATGGACTTAAGATCGTCAAGTCCTCGAGATATTTTAAATAGAAAACGAAATCTAAATTTTCCAATCCAACATATCGGGTTAACGTAATCGATAGTTTTGATAAATTGCGACAATAGTTTATAATCGATTCGAATATAGGTGCACACAAATATTTATAATTAATCGAGAGGGTTCGCAATTCGGTTTGACTTTCAAAAAATTCTATAAATACCAGTTCATTGTAACGTTCACGCAGCACCATCTCTAAATCGGTCAATTCAAGTTGTCGCAAACGATCCATTTTCCGTATAAAACTATTCACTTCACTCGAATTCACCGGAAACATGTGCCATCCAAATGAATCAGAAAATTTCAATACTTTTATCGTGCCCGTTAAATTCTCGATAAATCGTCGCACCGAATTACTTTCGATCTGCAGTAAATGATAACCGATAGTCATATACTTGAATGTTTTTAGGCGAGGACATGCTAACGAAATTCGTTTAAAAAATTTTAAATTATTTATGTTATAAAATTTGATTGAGATATACTCAAGGTTACGTAACAAATCTAGATTAAACACTATTTTAAACATGTCCCCCAGAAAGTCACTTGTTTTGGTAGTCAAATCAAATTTTTTCACTTTTAATTTGGTCACATTTTTATAATTTTCTAGCAGATGTGTAAAATTGGTTAGTGTAAAATTTTTTAAATTTTCTAATTTTAATTCGTGCACATGTGGCGCAAAATTAAAATTAAATATATTATCGGTGGTGTTCTGGAAATCGATTGCATCCAAATACAGTACTCGATAGGTTTGCTGTGTATTTTGAATGATTTCTAAGGGTGTTTCTGAGCCGACCGTAAAATTTGATAGATGTAATTTTATGCGTCGCACCGATTTTGGATGTTTTGCAGCACAATACCATCTGTGGCATGCCAGACTGGCCACATTTATATCCGTTAGTTTTAGATACGCTAATATTTTCTCGATCACCTGCAAAATAAATTTAAAAACATACTTTTTTAACACACTGTACCAAATATTATTTTCATGTTGACGGCCTCAAAACAATTAAGAATGTCTTCAATATAACATTCTATAAAAAAATTTAATTCAAATTACATAATTAAATTATTTAATTTAAGCCGTTTGACACAAAATAAATGTAACATGTTAGTCAATGGCACCACAAGTACAAAAACAAAAAATTGATTTACAAATTTTTTTTAATTTAATTAAATAAATTTGTTCGTCATTTGAATAAAACGAAATAAAAAAAAAATGTTGTTGTTGTCTAATACGACGACTATAATTAAAAAAGAAATTATTTATTCTTATCTGTGCCTATACATATAAACAAAATGATTGATAAAAACAAAACTCACTTCAATCGGTAAGTCAGCAAATGATGGTGTTATAATTTGTTGACATGTTTTAAAATCGTTTATTAATTTTGACATTTTGTCACCAAACAAAAAAATTACTAAAAACAAACAAACAATAATCGAATGACTTAACTAGTAAACTAAGACTAATGAAATAGAGAAAAAATATCAGCTGAGTATGGCGCGTTAAGTCCACCTACTTTTGGTTTATGAAACGAGTTTTGTAAGCAAGACATGTACGTAAGTGGGAGAATGATCATATTAGTACGAATGAGACAAAGACGCATAATAATTGATAATTTATTCTGTGTCAGTATTCGCTCGTATGACACATTGATAGATTTATGATTAAATAATTAGAGTTTGGTATAAGTGCAATTCCTAATTAGGAAATCGAAATCATTTGTATGTATATAGCATTATTGAATGCGGTCGATCAAAGAATCTGTTGGAATTTCGTTATTATTTTATTAAAGTGTGAATTATCATAAAATTTAATGTTTATAAAATTTTGTGAATGATAATTAGTTAAGACGTTTAGAGCGATATGTAGTGCTTTGAGTTATAGAATTTATGACCGCTGTATCATTTATTAAATTAAATAGTTAGTCCGATATGCGGCTGCTTTAAGGGAATTTTTTTTCTCTTATTTTGGTCCCGTGAAAATATTGAAGGAAGTTCGCTGCAAATTTTGAATAAAATACTGAAATTGAGTGTATATGTTACGGTTAATATGCAAAATAGGAGAATGTATACACATTTACCGGTAAATGTACACAAAAGTGAGTGTTTGTTAAGTGTGTGTATAAATTGAACAAAATACTAATAGTTTGTACATTTTTCGGTGGATGTGCACATTTCCCATAGGTCCTTGGTGAATGTAGTTTTCCTCTAGATATTAAAATTTGTACACTAAATGTATGTCAGTATACCATCATTAAATTAGAAAGAATATGGGATTTTTAGATGAAAATTGGCTATTTCTTTACCGATTATGAGAAAATTTGTCATGGGCGCTGGAAATGGAATCCTAAGTTGATTTTTGGATAAGGTTCTGGAATGTGGCCAATACGATGAAACTTGACCGCTGTTTCTTGACCGATTATGGTGAAATTTCACATGGATGATGGAATCTTATTTCAAAAAGAAATTTTATCAAATTACTTTGATTAAATTTCTGTTATTTATCACAAGAGTGATAATTCAAACAAAAAAACATAATAATAATAACCAGCTATCAGAAACCGCTCAATTTTGAAATAATCAGTTCTATGAATGGCTCGTAAGTATTAGTTTAGCGTAAAAAAAATTAATCACTGACTAAAAAAAAAATAATTTAAACAAAATGTTTAAATAATTTAATTTGGGAAGAAAAATCCCAAATTAAAAAAAAATAATAGATTTTCCAAAAGACAAAATCTAATTCACAATTAGATGACTCGATATGGCTCGAGGCCACTAAATGAAATTATAGATAAAAATTAAAATAAAAATGTCGAATTTAAGATGCTTTATTAGTAGCCTATGACTATTATAGTCTGAGCAAAACTAAGGTGCACATCGAATGAAGCAAAAAAAAAAATAAATAAATAAACCGACTTTTGGAATAATTATATAATAAAACTAAAAGGAAACTTAACCATTGCGGCTAAAATTTATATTAAATGTACTTAATAAGAACCAAAAAAAATATTTAAAGCAGGTTTCTAAAGCTTAAAGTTTGATGATATTTATTCTATTTTTCTATGGTGACTTCATAAGATACAAAAAAAAAATTTGCTTATTTAAAATCACTCAACACGAAATTGTGATGAAACAATTAAAGGAAATTGTCTGATCCATAGCTAATAAACAAAAATAATCAAAAGAAATAAATTTAGAGTCCCATTCTTTATGATCATTTTTCAGGTGAGATCACCTTTTCTAATTCTCCCTCCCCCTGAGTAAGAACAGCTCCAATTCCCACATCTGAAGCGTCAGTTTGGATAATAAATTCCTTTGAGAAATCCGGGTTGGCAAGTATTGGTGAAGAAATCAGAAGTGATTTTAGATTCAGAAAAGCTTTACTGGCCTCTTCGGTGCACTTGAAACATTTCCCTTTCTTAAGGATATCTGAAACCGGAGAGGTTATCGTTGAAAAATTATTAATAAACCTCCTGTACCAACTGGCCATTCTCAAATATCGCCGTAAAGCTTTAGCTGAGTTAGGAACAGGGTAATTCAAAACACTAGAAACTTTCTCTGGATCTGTCCTTAGACCTTCTCTTGAAATGACATAACCCAAATATTTCATCTCAGTTTGACGAAATTTAGATTTATCTAAATTGATAGTAAGACCTGCTTGCATTAACCGATCAGCCACAATACCCAATAAGCGGAAATGCTCTTCAAGAAATAATAATATCGTCTAAATAAACGAACACTTGAGGTTCTAAATCGACCCCAAGTACTTGGTCCATGAGTCGTGACTGGATTTGCGGAGCATTATGCAACCCAAACGGCATAACTGTAAATTGGAAATGTCCTCTCGAGGAAATTGAGAAAGCTGTCTTTTCCTTTGAAGTTTCTTTCAAAGGTATTTGCCAAAAGGCATCGGACAAATCAACGCTTGACAAAAAATTAGTGCTCTTAAAACGACCCAAAATACGCGAAATATGCGGAAGTGGATAAGCATCTGGGCTTTGTTACAACATTCAATTTCCGCGAATCCAGGCAAACCCGAATCTTACCGTTTGAATTCGTCACTGGAACCAGAGATTGCTCCAAGGACTAATTTAATTCTCAATCACTCCCAATCGAAACATTCGATCTATTTCCGTATCGACTTTTTTCTCCACGAATGGGGACATTGGATAATTTCTCTGTTTAATGGGCCTAGCCTCACCCGTGTCAATAAAATGAGTCAACACAGAAGTTCGGTCTTTTTTATCCACATTCGAAAGAGGAAACCTAGAGAGTACAGATTTTAATTGTTCAATTTGACTATTCGTGAGCCTCTGCGGGACTTCTTTCAATTTCTCTGAGATTTGGTATTATTAATGCATTCCACTATAGGCTTTATACCAAACAATTTCCAAAAATCTATCCCAATCAAGGGATATGAACTATCAAAGTCTTTTCATTATACGTATACGGTACATTAATGTATCCTTGAATAGCATTGTTTGTTCCATCAGCTGTCGAAATAGACGAAGTTATTGGATAAATTGTAAGTTTTAAAGAATCAATCAGTTTTTCTGATTTTTTCCCAAAAATAGTGCAATTGGCACCAGAATCTAATAACCCTTGTATTTTTATGTCCAGAATATGTACTTCTACTGTAGGTCTTCCATCGTAGAGTAATCGATAATTGAGTTTAATACTTTTGAGAAGTAACAATATGGAGGGGAATGAGTATAAAAAGGAGTCAACTTTTGATAGAAATTAGGAGGACTCCTACTTCTAATTTCTACTGTTCGTTTTTCGAACCAGCAGTGGAGCATTTTGTACATTTTCGCAAAGTTACACCAACCCCACCGCTCTTAAAACAAAATATCCTGGTCCTGGCTTGTAAACAATTATAAAAAGCATGACCGGTTTGCTTACAATTCCAACACATAATCTTGTTAAAACTAGAATTTTCGACAGTTGAAACTTCTACGGGAACCTCGAGTGATGTGCTGTGGTTTCCAATAGATGCCGATTTGGGGTCATTTGAACAGGCCTTAACTTGTCCTTGCGTTACAATCCTAGACGAACGATTAGGAGTCGTTTCAGCTCTAGGAAAATTTAGAGATTGTTTTCGAGACAAGTTATATCGTAAATCTTCAATACGTTGACAGTATCGACTAAGTTCATCAAAATTATTTATCTGAGATACTGGTAGTTTTTCCAAATAAAATGGCAACAAATTTCTAACGATACATTTCAATTTATCTCTTTCAGAAACGGGTTCTAAAAAATTTTGAAATTGTAATTCGATTTCGGATAAATATACACTAAAATTTTCACCTTGTTTTTGAAACCGCCTATTAATATCCTACATAAGCCAAAAGTCGTGATCATCGGGGAGAAACACCTCTTTTAACCCTTGAACCAACTGTTTCCATGTTAAATACTTATTAAATGACGCTCTATACCAAACCTTGGCAGGGCCGTCAAATAAATGGTAAATAGAAGTTAATAATTCTTTTTCAGGAACCCGTTCAGTCCTGGCATACATATGTACTTGTTGCAGAAAGTCATTAAGTGACATTCCATCAGAATTACCAGAAAACGATAGTTTCCATTTATGAATAGGGCACCCTCTACTTCTGTGTCCCGTGTGCTGAAATTTAGACGCTCTTGTGGAACGACCCAGTGGCGGATCCGCCAGAGACTCTCTAAATGGACCTATTAATTCCTCGTTGGAATCACTATCTGAGAATGTATTTAGTTCTTTAAGAAAAGACCCGGATATATTTTTAGATTTATTGATTTCAGCAGCTCGTAAAGCTTCTGCACTAGTTCGAGAATTCCTGTTGCTAATGCCTGCCGAATTGTAATGTTGATTAGAATCACTTTGGTCGTGTAAATCTTCTCCACTTTCCACTCCCGATGCTACTAATTGGGGATCTATTAAAGTGCCCATATTACGAATCATTTCAGAAAGTTTTGGTTTCAGTTCAGAGTATTTAGGCACAGTATTATATAGTCTTTCTAATCATAATTTTATGTGGAGGAATTTAGAATTGAATTTCTTACCATATTTTTCCTCACAAGATTTGAATTTTTCATCCGGATCTAGATTTATAGTTCTGGGAACGCTTTCTATGCCTTTTGCCTCATTTCTCATTTGATTTCACAGCGTGCGTCTCATATCCTGAATAGATTCAATATCTGAAATACCACGAATTTGCAATTCATATTTAATTTCTTCCGCACTTAAATTTTCATCGTTCATGTTTGTTAATAGATGTATTTTTTTCTAGAGAAAATAAAATTGAATAATACTAATTAAATGAAAATGTCAAAGCAACACACAAAATACAACAATCCAATAATATGATAAACTGAAAAAAACCCAAAATAAAAATTAAGAAGTTAATTAATAAATTTATATGAAGAAAAAAAAAATTAAGAATAAATTTATACAAAGAAAACTGAAAATATAATACGAGTTTCATGATTTTCGGGTCCCACGTTGGGCGCCAAATATGTAACGCGTTTTCGGTTTGATGTCTAAGGTATTAATAAGACAAACTCGAATTATATTTTCTTAAATCAATTCATAAAGAAAAATTTATTATAAAAATTTTACAACAAAATCAATTGCTCGAATAGCAAAAAATAATAAAAATAAAGTAAATTATGAAACATATCAATGCAAAAAAATTAATAACTAAACAATTGATAAATAAATAAATTTAACAAAAAAAAAAAAAAAAAAATAAATGAAGAAAGATTTTTAATTTCGGTTGGTGCTGATCATCTCATATCAGGTTTTCGTCACTTTTTACACTTTCTGCCGTAGGCGCTTGGCAAAAATCTGATAAACTACCCCCTCAAAAGTCGACTTGTTACATTTTTTTAATTTCGATATTCTGAATCAATTAGTACGTTTATGCAAAGAGTCGAGTCATCTTAGAGTTATCCCCTTGCCCTAAAGAAAAATGCAACCGACTAGTTGAAATAAAAAATTATGTCATTTCTCATTATCATTTGTCATCGAACCGGAATTTGTGCCCTGGTTAGGAGTTAAAGAAATTGTTAGAAAGAAGTCACTTACACAACATGGCATCAACCAGCCTTAAGAAAGTACCGTGGGAAGATTAAGTTCAATGAGCAAATCACGCTACTTGTTTTGGCGTTATTGCTTTGAAGGAAATTAATCATTACAAATCATATTGCGTTGAAGGAAATTAATCATAATTTTTTTTAACTTATAACTGAATTGAAGAGAAGTGCTATGAAGATTTATATTTCGTTTTTGTATCCAGGCACAATTTTTATAATTCTCAGTTAATTTAAATTAGTTTTCTTTATTCAATAAGCAAGTTCACGATTTTCCATATAAATATTTACTATTTTGAAATTCTTCCCGTAGACAAACAACAGAGACATCAACTTACGATGTATTTCATATCACGTATTACAATTTACCCTAACTTTGAGTACAAAAATTTCATTTTCCGCTTACACTACATACAAGAAAAATTTAACTAAAATTATTGTACACTAACTTTCGATCCATGTGTAAATAAATGTTAAGTAGAAAAACACTGTCTTACTAAATTATTTACATTAGATGGCAATAGCATATTATCATCAATTGGGGTGCGATTACGTAAGCTTTACGAGTTTCGAGCTCAATTACGAGTTTTCGTAATTGCGACTCGTTGATTTTGTGTTACTCGTGCAACATTTTAAGTACGACAGACAACCCGCTAATGATTAAAATGATTCTTAATAAAGAGAATTTGTCAACATATTTCGAGTTATCGAAACTCGTAACTCGTAATACGAGAGATACATAATCGCACCACTGATTCAAATTTAATAAAAGTTTAATATTTAAATTTGCGAGTAAATAAATATTAGTCTAATTAGCTTTACTTAATACACACATTTTAATATTTTTTAAAACACTTGTTAAATATTTCAGTTTAGTAGATACTCCAGATGATGGCCTAACAAGCCGAAATCGATCGAGTGATTTTTTAAACCTTTTGTAATTTTGCGAAATATTTAACAAGTGTTTTTAAAAAATTTAAAAATTTGTGTATTAAGTGTGTTTTGCCAAGTGCCTACGGAAGAAAGTGTATAAAGTAACCTTAATTAAATATTAAACACAATAAAATGTTATGTGTAATTTAAATCGGTTATTTTGTAATAACATCACAGATTGCATTGTGTTGAACGAAACATTAAAATTATTTACGTATATCACAATAAAAAGACAGAACTGTCAAAACTGTATTTACAATAAGGGCGTGTGAACGTACCCACCCTTATAGGGTTTGTTCTATCAGTTTAGATATGTATAATAAAATGTCGTTAATGCCATTACATCCTCCTAACATGCTGTAGTGAAACTCAATAAATATAATATTTAATTTCATCATAATCAGCCAAGAAACAGCAAAGTTCCACCTTAATTGGCCATATTCCAGAACTTTATCCAACAATCATTTTAGAATCCCATCTCCACCGCTCATGCCAAGTTACATCATAATCGGTTATCAAATAGCGAAGTTGCATCTTAATTCTTTCTTAATTAATTAAGCTACACTAGCATAAATAATCTTCATTAAATAATTTATCCACATTTACTGGCGTTAACTGGCAAATATGTACATTATTCAAATTTACACATGCGCCGCTCTATGCACATTAGACGTAACAGAGAAGTCTATGTAATTGCGCTAGTTTCGGTTGAATTATTAGAAATTTACCACATGGGCATTATTTCAGCTTTTTTAGTGGTACTCAAGCACTTAGCGACAATTCGAATAAAAAGTTTAAAAATGTCAGTGAATTAATTAAATAATTTCTGGACTGCAGTTCTCAATATTCTGAGCACTTTGATGCTTAAGTTAAATATGAATAATATTATCAACTCGAACTAATTGATTTTTTTTTGTATCAGATGTGTTCTACCCATCATACATTTTGTTTTTCTCGACATGTATCTAGCTACACCACTTATCTAGGTACGAATTATCAAGGGGCGGCAAATTAAAAACATTCCCTGGGATGAGTTCCCCCCACATAATCCTCCACACTTCTTGGAAAAATTAACGGTTAGGGTCGTTAGGACAACTATGTGTGTACGATCTGATACAATATATAGCGAATAATATAAATAAATCATTTTGCTAGCATTTTGAAAGCTGACACCAAAGTAGCTAAAATATTAATTTGGCGCAAGCTCTAGGCTATCCGAAACAATTATCAGTTTTGGAAAAATTAAGGGATTAGGGAGCCAAAGACAGCCATGTTTGATACGATCACCCACAATACATATGTACCTACATATATAGCGAATATTATGAATAAATTAATTTTCAAATTTCTTGAGGAAAACCTGGGCTACTGATATCAAAATAGCCTATCTACAAAGTTGGCATTGGACTTAAACTATTTGAAAAAAAAATTCAGTTTTGGAAAAAACGAGATTATGCGTATTTAGGACAACCTTGTTTGATACGTTGGATCGTTGTTGTTGTTGGGCTGTTAGACCGCAAGGTCTAGGCATCCATCGAATTATTGTTGACTCTCTTAGAAATTATTTAATTACCAACGTTCGTGCAAAATATCAATTGTTTCTGTTTCTATACGACATGTGGCATCGGCCCGCTGAAACCAAATATTCTGGTCACCCACACCTTTCAATTCGTGAAACAAAAAATTCTTAATCATATTTCGATATCGAGACCCATTTACACTAAGAGAAATTCCAACTTCGCTTTCAAAAATTATGGTATGATTTCTCCACCAGCCCAAAAACCACGCCAAAAAATCACTTTCTGTGGTTGCGTCATTTTTCCATTATTTCTCAAAGGTTTTCTTCAATCCATATTTGATGGTTTTGACCCAATTCAGGATTAGCTTCGCCGCTAAAGATGACATTGTTGAAAAAATGGATTTTCAAGTTTTTCCTTTTGTAAGGCCCAATTAGCGAATTGACGATTTAATACAATGTCTAATGGTTTTAATTTTTGGAATTATCTGAATCTTGTATGCCCTAAACGCGTAATTGCTATGAACGATGATTTTTACCTCTCGTTAACACTAGCACTTACAGCATCTATATTTTGTTCTGAACAACCACTACGATGGTAATATGAATGTTTCTATACTTATATCATCTATACCGAGTAGTTTAAAAGTTTAATTAGTTATTTTCGCTGTTAAATGTAAAGTTTTGTTGCCAGCCTCTCTAATGTTAATAGAAACAAAAAATTTGCTGTATATCTTTATGATCAATGCCCACTTATTTGCCTAAAATTCGAATACTCGTACACTTTGAGCAAACAACTTTCGCTTTTTGGTATTTGACTTATAACTTAAGCTATATACAGGCGCCTTCATGAAAAGGGACAACGTACCCAATTTTTTAAAATGACAGCAGTTCGCTTTCATAAGATTTCTTTTCTAAAATAATCTAAAAAAATAAAAGTTTGCGATGCGAAAATCATTTTAATAAAAATGATTTGGAATCCCCTTCTAAATATGGTGAAGTTTGATGTCGGAAAGCTTAAAGCACCAAATGACAATTTTTTTATTATTTGTGGAGAGCAAAGTGGATGACGTCGTAACAAGAAATTTTATTATTGAAAACTCATTAATGTGTTATAATATAAAGTATACCAATATTAATTGTTTTTTTTAAATAAAATGTTTTATTTAAGTTTGTTTTTTAATTTATTTAAGCATAAATAAATATAACATTAGAGCGAAAATACATTCGGGCACGATAAAGCAATTTCTTTACTTTTGTGTGAAAAGAAATTTTGTTAACATTATCATAATTAAATTTTTTAAATAATTTTTTATTACGTGCAAACCTCCCCAATTGAGTGATTTGACAATTGTGTCTAAAGGTTGCTTAGCTTCCATTATTTCTAATGTAGATAGGTTTTGATAGACCATAGACCACCTATACTTAGATCGTTGACCCACAAGAAACACAAAACACTATGGTCTTCCTCAGGATTTACTTGTACTTCAGGAACAATTATTATTTATTATTCACTCAAACAACTTTTTAAAAAAAAAGTAATAAAGTCTGACTAAAGCATAATATAAATTTGGGTTACGGCATTTCCTAATTTTTTATTCGGTCTTAAATTTAGCGAATCATTATCGCCTTGGTAGTCATTTTCTGTATCGTCATTTGATCAAACTCTATTGTATGATCAATTGAGTGATTTTGGGATAAATTATCATTTCTTATACTATCACTTAATCCATTAATAAATAAATTTACCAATTATTTCGTATTCCTATGGTAAATTGGTTTAAAACCACTAGACAGTGTATAAACCATATGAAAATATATTTGTTCATTCCTAAGGAAATTGGACCTCATTCCTAAGAAGATTAGAAGACTGTGTACGTTTTGTGTTACAGCTATTTGTGTTTGTATACCAATTTTGGTACTATTTTTCTATTCGTATTAAGACGTCTCTGTAATATTACTTTAGTCTATGATATCACCTTTTTTAATTGCGGAGATACAACAACTCTTAATAATGACAAGATTAGTTTGTGGCAGATTAAACTATGCTCAACAATTCGTACTTATTCTCCGTATGTTATTTTCAAAATTATCTAAGGAGAAATGTTGGCCACAAATAAGCGCATTTCTATAATAATAAGAAATGGTTCTTTCCGGCGACAAAAATTGATCCAGAATTTCAATATTTTCTTATTTTTTGGAAAATTATTTATTTATTTAATTAAACTAAAAATTACTGTTTTTTCATTACCAATTTTGCACCCAAACACGGCACAAACACCCAATTTTTGTATTAAATCGTTTATTTTATTGTTGGTACGTATTGGCTTTTAAATAAAACAATTTTTGAACTTGTCGTAATTTATTTCAGTAAATGAAACACAATGATTCAATTTCAAATTTTACTAACCAGTTAACGCGCTTATTGCGTAAAATTACTCGGTAGGGGAAATTTCAATAAGACGAATACGCGCATTGCTTAATCTTAAGTATTTCTTTTGTGCCTACGAGCACAAAATGCATAGCAAATTTGTCAAAAAATCATGATTCCATAAATTCAAATTTCAACATGAATTAAGGCCTGAATACATTCTTGAAATTCTCTAATTTAGTCATCATCAACATTTTCACTTATTCGTATTTCATATTTGAAACATAATAAAAGTATTTGTGGATGCTCAATTTTTAATCTAATGTACCTACCTAATATAAACAACTTTAAAAATTGTATTCATAATCTTTTTGAAAATATTAATTTCAAATTAATTAACTTATTTATTCTGCTTAAATTTTTAAAATTTTAATTTTAAGAAAAATTACAATTAATTTAGTTTTTAACATAAATTCAATTAATTTAAGTCAAAATTTAAAAATTATTTTTTAAAGATTAAAATCGAATTGAACCTCTGCATTACTGAATGCTTTTGCTGATGTATTTATCGGGTTGTTATCGCTATAATTGGTGGAATGATGATCTAGCCCCAAAAATCGGTGATTGCGCAATATCCTGCTTGGAACATTTATAGATATGTTTTCCAACACAAAAGCTGAATTAATGTGGCCAAGTAGGGAGTTTCCGATAAAATCAGCATCCAGAAGAAGACGTCTGTCTTCAAGGGTGCAAATTTCGTATTCTTTGCACCTAATCAAATATGGTGGTAAGGGAGCCACATTTTCATAAAAATGTATACATGTTATAGTCATATTCCAAGCCGGTTTTTTTCAACAGGAATATCAAAAACTTTTTTGTATCCTTTCAATTCTTTTGATGTGCACATCATAATAATGATTCCAGACGATTACAGCATATTTTTCACTTGAGATCTTATATAAGCCAAGTTTGTATATCACTAAATGATGCCAATATCGCCATGTATTTGGAAGTTTGGCAACAGAGATAAATATGTATATTCCAATACAATTTTTTATGTGCTTAGAGGAAAATGAAATATTATTACTTTTTACACTTTCTGCCGTAGGCACTTGGCGAAACATACTTAATACACACATTTTTAAATTTTTTTAAAAACACTTGAAAAATGTGTGTATGAAATATTATTGTTGGGAATTTTTTGAAATCCATATAAATTGGGTTCTTTCTCAATCTTGGCGACGATATCATCGTTCAAAAAATATTTAAAAAATGCGTAAGGTCTACTCATGTACATTTGATCCTCGGTTAGCTCAGAGTTTCCGAGAAATTTGATTTGTTGCGAAGAAATTTGGAAATTTTTGTTTTTCCAAATGATTCGAGAAAATTTTTCTTTTATTTGTTTTAATTAATTTAAAGCATTGATGAAATTATATTTCAATATTAAATCTTTCATCTGTAGGTTCAGAGACAATGGAGTATACAACGTCCGATTGCACATTTTTATCAAATTCCTCGGTGATTTTATTAATTTCTACTTCTTCGTAAACGATACCTTCACGAACTTGATCTTCATCATCAAATTCATCTTTACTATCTGAC
The DNA here is from genome assembly GCA_963556165.1 of Tipula helvola. Classification (NCBI taxonomy): domain Eukaryota; kingdom Metazoa; phylum Arthropoda; class Insecta; order Diptera; family Tipulidae; genus Tipula; species Tipula helvola. The sequence goes on along the minus strand of OY744481.1, from coordinate 341,957,968 downwards.
CAGTTATTTATGATCTCCTCCATCTACTCTAGAGTTAAATACCGTGGTCGCGAACCAATTTTTTTTCTAAAAACAAAATGCTATACTTAGTGTTCCATATTTGATACCATTTCATATATGATATACATTATATTTATTTGTTACCTGCATAAAATATCATAAATTATATGTTTTTTAAAATCATTGATTTTTAAATCATCAACTAGATATTATAATATGAAAACAAAACTAAATAATGTATCTAAAAAATTTAAATAAAACACTGACTAAAAACACCTTCCTGCCTCTACTGGACTGCCTTGGGACCGTTTACCACATTACTTCGGGGTAGACCGTTGGTTTTTGCTATGCTCCCCGAGCTGTCTCTTGCACTATGGGAATCTATCAAAATCTCCCTTTTTCGCCCTCAAGATTTATCGCCTCTATGAACCTTGACACGAGCTCCCACCGGACCGAGCTTCGCAGTATAATCTCCACTGCTGTCTCCGGAAACCATAATTGAATACTTTTTTTTTTTTTTTTTTTTTTTTTTCGCTGGCGCTACATCCCATGGAGGGATTTGGCCGCTTCATTTTTTTGAAGTTTCGTAATCATTTTTACAACAGATAATGAGTGATTAGTTCATTGATCCTTACATTAAACCAGCCGCGATTTTTTCATCACCCGCCGGGAATCGAACCCGGGACCTCCGGAGCTTAAAGCAAGCATGCTAACAACTGTACCACCGGGGCGGCAATTGAATACTTACATTGCACAATTATTCCGTTAATCTTTAAAACAAATAAGGAGAACGCAGACAACTTTCCACTAAACTTCTTACCGCAGAGCACTATAATCAAAATAAAAGTTTCCCGGAAATATTTTGACATCTGCTTTACCCAAAAAAAACACGACATATTATAAAATAAGACAATAACCCAATTTATGTGTATCTGTGTTATATGAGAAAACTGTATTGTTTGCGAAATTCAAATTTATGAAATAAACATATCTTATATGATCAACTATGACTGGGTTCTATGAACCCATCTTTATGAACTAAATAAAGAAATTTGGAGCCATAATAATTTAGTGAACGTCAAAAAACTATAGAACATTTTGGGTACAAACACTTATTCTAAAACACACTATAGGTATATACATTTTTGTCATTCAACCTTTCCCTTATTCTTCTTTGTTTTACAAAGCGTAAAAGCATCGCTTCAAATGAGTTCATTACTCAACTAGTACCATTAGTAAATCTGGCAAATGAATTGTGAGACAACAAAAATTCCATTCCAATGCAGTTTATTTCACAAAACAAGAAACAGACAGGTAATCTTAAATCATAAAATTATACTAAATCTGAAAATCGAGACTCTGTAGGGTTGAATCCTAGATGCGCCCAATAAGAAAATATTGTTCACGTTATTTTAGTTTTTTTTTAGTTTACACACAATAAAATACTTTAATATTTGTATTTTATTAAGAATTAAATAGGTACATAAATAAATAATGTAGAATGGTTAAATGAAGACAAATCTAATCATAAAATGACACCTAGACTAATCTGAATAAATTTGTCAATTTCAAAATTTCTACAATTCTATAATTCAACAGACAACCAAATAATGATGATTTAGTCGAAGAGGGTTTTAGTATGGAACTGGATTCATATTTTCAAGTATATAAAAATATTGCTTTTTATCATAAATTACCTGACTTGAATTAAATATAAATAAATTATTTCTGTACATAAATGATAACACAAAACAGGAAAACTACCTGTTGTGGGTTTTCCAATTATTACATAAAAATAAAAATAAATTTATTTAAACCTTTTTTTAAAGAATACTTCTGCCATAAAAGAAATTCTATTTATCATTATTAAAAAGTTCTGTTCCCATTGTATACAAAACAGCTTTAAAGCTTATTGCCTTACCTTTCAACCACTTTGTTTATATAAAAAACTAGTAGCTAGTTTCTCTTACTGTATTTAATTATTGTTCGTTGAATATGAAAAATATTTTTATTTTTTTCAACGAATCTTTATTCCTCATAATATGAATTATTCACATAAATAATCTTATCACGTCTTAATTTTCGTTGATCAATCAATATTTTAGCGAAATCTAAATTAGATTACATATTTTATGTGGTATGCTTGTGATTTGATTAATAATATTTCTTTTATAATTTAGCATTTTTTTGTGCCTTCAAAAATTTTTTTAAATTTGCATTTCGTGTCTTATTCGTGTGTAAAACATCATTACCTTCGATGATGACAACAGATAGATGAAAATTAATTATTTTAGGTGTGCTCGATTTCATTTTTTTCGGAATTTTCTTTTCACGAATTTAATATTATATTTTATTTTATTGAGTTATTATGTTAATCTTTTTGGTAGACAGATAACAAAAAAAAAAAAAATTTACTTAAATCAGCATTTTTTTTTATTCAAAGATTAAATTTTGATGAATTTGGAATAACAAAAATCGATTCTCATGGGTAAAAGGATTTTTTATAAATCGAAAATTGATTTTAATCTAGCCAATATAACACATAAAACTAGACTAAACAAAACTATTTTAATTTGTATCCAAATAAAATACAACAGAGCCAACATAAAAAATATGCATCTACCTACACTATATAAAATCACACAAGAACATATCAAATAGAAAATTGAACAACATAAAAAACAAAAAAATTTATCAATTTATTTCCAATTTGCATTTTATTTATTTTATATTTTAGTAAAGTATATAAACTACAATATACTATACATATGTATACGTATCAATGGGTCCTTGGTATGTACGTTAAGCACCTGGAAATGTATATTCGTTTCGCTTAATATTAGCTTTTAAATTGTAAATTACCGCGTGTGTACCAAGGTGCATTGGATCAAAGTTGTTTTTTGCTCGTTCCGAACAAAGTAAATAAATAGTGTGTATTGATATGAGAGTTCTAACAGAAATGGAATGAAATCCAATTGTGATTTATTTAAAAAAGTAAAAATCAATTTAGACTTGGAAACGAAAAAAAAAAACTAAAAAAATGGAAAACATCTATAATTCTTCACACCTAGGAGTATAGAAACTTGTTTTATGTAAATAAGTTTGTATTTATGACATAAAACAAGCGACAGGGCAAACATTTTGCTTCATAATTAAATAAAGCACGGGTGGTTCATATTGGTTAGGACTGCAACGATGACAACAAAATTAATTTAATAATAAAAACTAAATTAAAAATAAATAAACGTGAAATTATGCTATAGTGTGTGCGTATTTTAATATTGTGTTTTAAGCCTAAGAATTAGATGAAGGCCCCCGTTTAATAGGCCCCATTCAAATACGACCATATCATTGATGACCCACGCCACGAGTACTGGTATCTAAATAAAACCAACACTGACAATTTTGGCATCCAGCAATTAAAAGGTATAAATTGCTATGCACAAATATACAACGCACCAAATCGGTTACATCTGCCTGCTTTCATCAATTTCATCAATTGCACGTGGATTACATTAACTTACTAGTAAGGGATCGCACTGGACCATCATCGTAATTAACATTATTTTTTTAGAAATTTATAATTTTAAATAGTTAGATTTAATTGCATGTTTCCGCGCATTATTTTATGATCTATACACATACGCCAATTATTATTTTGATAATTTTATAAGTTCCAAAATATAACAAAATTAATGTCTGATTCAGAAAATTCAGGTGATCCTAGTCAGAACAATATGGAGGTTAAATATGAATTGAACGCGGAAAGTGTTAAATTGTATCGTGCTTTTAAGATGCCTGAATATTGTTCAATAATCCCAGCGCTTTGGTTTTCACTTGTCGAATCAACTTTTCGTATACATAATATTAGAAAAGATGATGCTAAATATCATCATATTATTTTATTTTGCCACGAAATATTCTTTTGTGCAATCAAAATCTGGTTAACTATCCTCCAGAGAAAAATAAATTCGAATTTGTAAAAAAAGCTTTTGGACGGGGTTCATATAGAAGACGACTCCCCTTCACAATTTTAGCGTCGGTTAGAAGGAATTGCTGGCAAATCTACTGCCTTGAATAAAGATTTTATCAAGGAATTATGGTTAAACGGTTTACCTCCTAATATTAATTCAATTTTGATGGCTACATCGCAAGATAATATCGAAAATATGCAAGTAACTGTAGATAAGATGTTTGAAGTGACCACTCCTCATTCAGTCGCTGCTACTCAAGACGTTACACTTATTTTAGTAGTAAAATCACTACAAGAATAAGTTGAGTGCTTAAGGTTATCGGTTGCTTCACTCTCAAAAGCAGTTTGTTCCAAGAGTAGGGCGAGAACCATTTCTGAATTATAATAGATCTAATTCGAATTCTTCGAGATCGATAAGATCATAAAGTAGAAATAGAAGTCAGTAACATGCAGCTATTTCCAACATGGTATTTTCATTTTAGGTTTGGCAACAGAACTCGCAAATGTCAAGAACCTTGTGAATTTAAAACAAAAGATTCAAAAAACATCTATCTCGTCGCCTATTGGCGAAATGTAGCAAAACAAAGCTGAATTTTTAATTGAGTCCGGTGATGATATATCTGTCTTACCGCTTAATAAATGTACACATACTAGTGCAACGACTTCAGATATTTTGTTGACAGCTGCAAACAATTCGGTTATACGAACAAACGGTAGCAACTTTTTAAATTTGGATCTTGGTCTTCGAAGAGATTTCCGACACGTTTTCATTACAGTTGCTATAAATCGTCCAATTATAGGAGTAGACTTTTAGCCAAATTTAATTTATCGGTGAACGTCCATAAGAAGAAATTAATTGACGATATAACTAACTTAGAGGTTAGGGTCTATTGTACTTCAGTGTCGTGATGAATTTGGTACAATATTTTCAGAATTTCCACTATTAACGGCTCTGCCAGATTATAAACCATCTGTAAAGCATAATGTACTACATTACATTCATACTAAAGGTTCACGATACTAGCTAATAAGCCTGGACGTTTCCATCTGGACAAACTTGTAGCAGTTAAAGCTGAATTTAAATATATGGTTGTATACCATCTTCGTCCCATGTTTCCTCACCACTTCATTTGGTAAAGATGAAGGATTCGACTGACTGGAGACCTTGCGGATATATCTGACTATCTGATCGTTTTTCTATGCCGCACATACACGACTTTGTGTCTCACTTATACGAAAACAAGATATTTTCGAAGATTGACCTAATTTTCGCCTATCATCATGTAGCAGTTGCGCAAAAGCATATTCATAAAACTGCTTTGACTACTCCATTCAGCCTATACGAATTTTCACGTATGCCGTTTGGGTTAAAAAATGCAGCTCAAACCTTTCAAAGGTTTATAAACGAAGTATTAAAGAGTTTTTATTTTTATTCAGTGTGATTAGTGTTCAGGAAGAACAAAGACGATCATGTAAACCATTTAAAACTTCTGTTCAAACGATTACCAGATATCGGTTAAACAGGTCCAAAAGATTTTGAGTATGATAAATTATTACCATCGGTTTGCACCGCACATAGCAGATATATCCTAATTCCCATCCACGAGCACATACGACCATTTCGAAAACCTACTAAAATAAAAAAAACAATTTACTTGGCCGGCTGAATACGAGAAGGCTTTTCAAATCACAATAGATGCTTTAGGAAACACTACACTTCTACTCCATATCTAATGTAAGTTTATGTATCAACATAGATAGCTCTGAAGTAGCAACTGACACTTGGTACCGGATTGACATCCGGTACCTATAAGATAGAAAACTTTTTCATATAAGTAATGCGAGATGCTTAAATTCAGCAGATTAAAAGCATGGTTAAAATTCAATTGGTGTACTTCAACAGGGGTTTTTATTTTAAAAATATAAGGAAAATACAGCAAGGCGCATTTGAATACAATTTCTCAAGTGAATTGAATAAAATCAAGACAAAAATAATTGGTCGGGTTCACCGCAATACGTGCTTGTAACCCACATTATTTGGTTTTGCCCTCAGAGTCAAACACAAATTTTTTGAAGCTCCTACTCTCGAGATGAAGGTGCGTTCTCTGTACCCAATAAGAAGGATCGAATTCTGTCAATCTGTTGGCTATCAATCTGCCTACGATGCCATTTTGTCAGTGTTAATTGCTAATTATTTGTAGAAGGTTGCATCCCAAGGAAGTTAATATTGAATGTGAGTATGCGAGATAGAACTCCCATACCATACGACCCTCATGATTCAGGTAATTTAGTTCTACGCGTATACAAATGTTTCCCTCAAGTTCTTCATTGTGCTTACATTCTTGCTTTACTTAATCGTAGAAGTTGGCATCTCCCTCGATGAGGCGTATATTTACAGATGAACTCGCGTGTTGTCATTGAAATATGCTTGACATGCCTCCAAAGACAAATTTTACGAATAATACCGTTACTCGGAATGAATTTGAACTACTCCTGGATATTAAAATTCGCTGGAACACCGGATCATTTTATTGCTTAAGGTGTTTTATTTAAGAAATAAAATGGAAGCAATTAATTACGAAATGAGTCGTGCGTGATTTGCTTAAATCAGTAGAAATGAGAATTCCTGTACGAAAAAATGCCGATATTTCAGCGTTAATAAAATATCTTGCTGATCCAAGTGTGAATCCAACAAAATTAGTTTTGAATTTTGTCACAAATCTCATGAATCGATTATACGAAGATGAAACTATTCGAGTTTCCGAGGATGACGAAGCATATCATTGCAATGAAACTGCTTTGACTGGACCTTTTCGGTTTCAGGTAATTTTTGCACTAAAGTTGGGTTCCGTCTTTCCTGCACTTCACTTAATGTATTAATATTTTTAAAATATCATTAGTAAGACCAATTAATTACATTTGTATATTTTTGCGGTTATCCGGTATCTGTCAGATACTTCATAAACTTCAATTCAATATCCGCGGTTACAGAAAATCCGGATATGTGGAATCCCTAGCTACAAAGTATTCGTGCAAAACGAAGATAGTTGACATCGGATTCAAAAGGAGCAATCAATTGTACGTTCGAATATGTATTTTCCATGACCTCCCAAGGTCACCTGAAGGAATAATGATTTGTTTTGAAAGTTAAAAAAATATAAAAATTAAAAAAATTAATTCTTCATTTTAAAATTTAATTTTTTTGTTTTTTTATAATTTTCATAGCAACACAAGCATTATGACAATATTCAGTATTTATGATTTTTTTAAATTTTATTTTAAAATTTCATTGCAAATCATTATTCCTTCAGGTGACCTTGGGAGGTCACGGAAAATACATATTCGGACGTACAATTGATTGCTCTTTTCGAATGCGATGTCAAAAACAGTGGTTTACCTATAGAAAAATGACCTTGACCTCAAAATGACATTGAAGATGACGGCAAAGGTCACAACCAAGCTCACCATTAAATTTCTTGTTGAAAATTACCTAAGAATAAACCTTGCTCATTATTAAATTCTTTTATTTAACTTACACGGATGTGATCAAATCTTGCATTGCAAAATTTCAATGCTTAGACTTTATCAATCTTGATGAAAATTGGCACGCATGTGTAACTTCGGTGACAATACAAGTTGGTGGTGTTCCCTAAGGGAATCCATCCCCCCCCCCCGCCATCCCTTATTTTCCACCCATGCATCGGTTAAATCATCGTTTTGTCAATTTTAACATATTTATCAGATACAATGATTAAATTTGATTGTATTGCGAGGGAAGCTACCGCGCACCCAATGTAAATTCCTTCAGATGACCTTGGGAGGTCATGGAAAATACATATTCGGACATTTAAATGATCGCTCTGTTCGATTCTGTCATTAAAAAATAAGGGTTCTAATTTAAAAAAATGTCCTTGACCTACAAATGACCTTGAAGACGAAGGTCAAGGTCACAACCAAGATCACCATTAAATTCCTTGTTGAAAATTACCTAAGAATAACCCTTGCTCATTTTTTTTTGACCGAAATCCGCGAGATTTTTAGGGGTTTCCATACTTTTTCCTCACCCTGTACAGATAATGTATAGAACTAAAATCCTGTAATTTAAAACATTGATTTAAATTAACTAATTACGTGAAAGATCAAGGTGTTTAGATTTATTTCAATTATTTTCATATTATCCGTGTTATCAACTGCGTATACATATTAATTTATTGCGGTGGTACCATCTAAGCAGTTATTGTTAGCACAGCTTTACCCTCTTCCATCGACAAGTATACCTTTACAGTCTCTTTTGATCGATGGATCATATAAATGTTACAATCTACTTGAATCCAATCTACTTGAACTCAATATTCGCGATTTCCATCCATTTCCTCAGAGTGAGCTTAACGGGGCGCCCTGAGTGAGAATTGTCATTCCTACTGATATTCGACCCCATCGAATGCAATAAACTACTTATGAACTGTGAAACAATGTGAAGAAGCAGAGTCGTCATAAAACAATACTTTTTACCTCTCCTTTGGTTTGCGTAATAGCTTTCAACGAAATTCGCTTTCTTTCGATAGCTTTCAAAACAAAATTAAATGTCATGTCTCTTAGAAAATATCTGACTTTGCACTCTATTTGCCCACGTACACAATAATTTTGTCGACTTTACGGTTGATTTCATTCAGTCATTCATTTGTTCAGTGAGTATTTTAAGCGAATCATATTCCCAGTGGCGTAACTAGGTACCCGCAGCACTCGCAGCCGCAAAGGGGCCCACGGTTGTTTGGGGCCCACGAGATGTCCTTTATTAGTTCAAATTTAAGATTAGATAGCTCAGAATAAGCATCTTTACAAATTTGCAGAACGGTATATTTCTAGAAAATTTTAGGAAAAAGCGGTGTTCTAATTTTTAGAAAAAGAAGAAATTGTTCCCGTTGCTAATAAATATTCTCTTAAGACCGGCTCAACAATTTCTTTTCGGTTCTGACTCCATAGAATTAAAAATTACTTTAGGTTCTGCCCGATATTAAGATTTAGAAGAAAATTAGCAAAACTGCTTTCTATATCAAACGACAACAATTTCAGTGTTTGCCACGTTGATTTATTTGTATTATACGTTTTGCGTAACTCCAAGTTTACCCCTTTTGCATTTATAATTCAAACTTTTACCAATCAAATTGAGTCTTTAGTCAAACCAGCCTGTTACAAATAAGTTTTGATTATAGAAAATGTTGAATTTGATTTGAAAAAGGGAGCTTATATAGTAATGTTCGTAAAACTCACTCTCTTATTTTGAAAAAAAATATTTTAAATACATATAAGTAAAATGCAAATGCCAACTTAATTTTGCAACAAGTGATGGTGTTTTTTTTTGTTTTTGTTGTTGTTTTGGTGGGATTGTCCAGATTTTGGAAATTCTCGCTTTCCGATGCATGATATTTGAGACTTAATTAGTGATTCAAAGTTATGAAACAGTCAGGTTATTCGAGAATTTTAGAGCCTATTGGTGGAATACGATTGTTCGATATTTAAAAAATTACCCGATAAGATCCGAGGGTTCTATATTCTATTCTTATTGCATATCGTTTTTTTTTTAGCTTAGCCTTAACTTGCTTAGTATTATTAGGAAAATTAAGTTACTTGATAACTAATTCCAAATTTACGCAGGTTTTCTAGATTTTTACAGCCTTTCCGATACTATCATTAATATCCAGATTTTTCTGTATTATTGATCTTATTCGAAATCAATCGACATTCACATACTTAATATATACTTAATATAGTAAGTGATGATTAGCATGTATAGGATTTCCTTTCGTTTAACATACATACATAACTACGGATAATTTGATATTTTTGAGCACTTTCCAGAATATTCAAGATACATAAAAAATTTCACATTTTTGAGATTATTTCGGAATTCTTGATATTTTTCAAATTATGTATATTAGAAATTTGTGATGCTTTATCGATTTATTTAAGAACTCGTCATAGCATAGAGTTGCATAATGTTTCGTTTTATTTGAGGTCATTCAAATGAATCATGTTCTATTTGATCTACTTTTCAACGATGGCCCGCTTCTGTTCACAAAATTAAATCTTAGTAAACCACTTGGTTTTGAATGAAGGATATTTACATTGAGAGCAAATATTCTGAATTTTTTCCAATAAATACCCTTTGTAATATTAAATTTCTGAAAGCTCTTAAAACATTTTAACGAAAGGCAGAATTTACGGAAAGATACAGAAATTACCGAGAAAGTATAAATAAATTATCAATCTTAAAGTTCATTGAAAACAAAAACTCTAAATTAATCCCAAAATAGAACCTTCCTTTATAATATCAAATTTAAAAATCAAATAGTTTGGTTTGAAAAGCTCTTAATAAGCACAAATACACTACATCCTACCCAAAATTCCATCATCCCTTGTTTTATGAAGTTTCAAAGTAAAATGATTTCTTAAAAAGATTCAATAATTGAAAGCTCTTAAAACTAAAGCTTTTGACAATTTTTTTAAATACATAAGTTTTGCTCATAAAACACTTCATTAAAAACCAGAAATTATTAAAAAGCTCAAAAATGTCAAGTTCAACCCCAAAAGTATGAATTAATTGTCAAGCTTAAAGCTTATAGAAAACAAATATTCTAAATTTATTCTAAAATCCCACCTGCTTTTAAACTATCGAATTTCAGAATAAAAAGTAAATAATTTGGGTTAAAAGCTTCGATTTGTGAAAGCTCCTAAAACTAAAAGTTCGACATTTTTTGCAAATACAAAATAAAACATTTCAACAAAATCCTCAAATTATGAAAATGCTCAAAAATGTTTAAGTTCCAACCCAAAAGTATAATTTAATTATCAATCTTAAAGCTCATTGGAAACCAACATTCTAATATCCCAAAATTCCGTTACAAATGGTAATTTTGAGATAAATTGTTTAAAAGTTTCGATCAGTGAGAGCTCTTAAAACTAAAAGCTCTTGAAATTTTTTGCAAATACATATATTTTGCACATAAAACAGTGTAACAAAAACCTGAAATTATTAAAAGTCTGAGAAATGTTAAGTTTAAACCCAAATATATAGTATTAATGTATATCTATTAAGCCCAAAGCTCATTATAACAAATATTTTAAATTTATCCCAAAATTTCATATTTCTTTTAAATTCTAAATTTCGGAGTAAAATGATTTGATTAAAAAAGCTTCGATAAACGAATGATTATAATAATTTCAAGTTTCCTCGTGAAATGGTTTTGTTTGATTAAAAGCTCTTGAAAATTTACATTGAGAACATATATACTAAATTATCCCTAAATTCCGTTACCATATGTAAAATCGAATTTCTGGGTAAAATGGTTTGGTTTAAAAAGCTTTTCTAATTGAAAGCTCTTAAAGCTAATGGTGCTTGACAATTAGTACAAAACATAATTTTTGCTCATACAAAATTTTAAGAAAAACCTTAAATTATGAAAATATGTTATTTTTCTTTAATGTCAAACACATAGCTCTAAATGAATGAATGAATGAAGGCAATTATGAAATTGACCTTAGAGTTTAATAGGTCTTGTCTTTTGTTCATCAATCGCTGTAATTATATTATCAAACGAAATTATTTGCATGGTTTCTTCTTCTATATAGATAGTAAAAGCCCTGCTTTTAATTTTTGCTTGACTCAAAACAAAGTTCCAAAATGACTCAAAACGATCATTCTGTCCAAATAGATGCAAGTATATAATTTTTTCGCTGATCGCCTTTCATCGCTTATCGCAACGCTTGTCGCGTGAGCTATCGCAAGTGGCGTACTGCTGCAGGTTTTTCACTTTTGGTTACCTTATACATTTTTTTTTTGTTTAATTCTCTAGCATTGTAAATCGTCACTTTGTAGATTTAAATTTTAATTAGAATTTAAGTGAAAATTAATTATTTTAATTTACAATAAATTATCTGCCACAGATTCTTTAGGCACAAATTGACACCAGCATTTTTCTGATCAGATGAGGCGTTCTCTCGCTACAGTCCTTTCAAGCATTTTGAAACGCTATTTTGTAGTTTGTAATTTTAATTAAAATTTATGTGGATATTAGTTATTTTAATTTAAAATAAATTACAAGTTCCTTACGCACAAATTAACACTAAAATGGCTCCGATCAGATGATTATGTGGAGATTATTTATTTTATTAACAAAAGTTATCTGCCACAGTTTCTTTACGAATAAATTGACACCAGAATCACTGCGGTCAAATAAGGGATTCTCATGGTTAATCGCTGTTTTGTACTTTGTAATTTTAATTAAAATTCATGTGGAGATTAATTAACATATTTAATTTAAAATAAATTATCTGTCACAGTATTTTTAAGCACAAATTAATACTTGAATTACTCCTATATGATGAGGTATTCTCGCTATAGTGCCCTCAATCAATCTGTAAATCAATATTTTGTAGTTTGAATTTTTAATTAAAATTTATGTGGAGATTAATTAATTTAATTTAACATAAATTAACCACTACCGGTTTTTTACGCAAAAATTGACATCATCGGATCTCCGATCGGGTGAGCTGAACCATTCTTTCGCTTCACTGGTTCAAGCATTTAAATCAACTGATTTGTTTTTAGTGACTTCAACAAGAAAAAATACGAAAATTACGGTTTTCAACCAAGTTTTGGTAATGTCATCATTTTTCTATATATACGTAGTTATATGTAGTTCAAACTGTACTGCTGTAATAGAACTTATTCTGCACGCATCCTGAACCAAGTAAACATCAATTGCCTACAGTACATGTACATATTCCCTGCGTATACCTAAACCCAATATTTGATATTAATTATTATTGACTGTGACATTAATTATTATATATACTTCAACCATTTCCAACTATATAATTTTTCGGTTCTGTTTTATTTTCCGGAAAGCTGTTGCACCATATTTTGATCCCCGCCTAATTTTTTATATCTTTTATCCGCAATAAGCTTACAAGAACACATTTTTATTTTTTTTATTAAAATTTATGTTCTGTTATCGTGCGATATTACTATACAAATTCTTTTGACCCAAATCATCTAAGCAATTGTTAAAATTAATAAAAAAAAGCAAAATGTAATAGGTTTTAATTACCAATATTAAATGAACATAAAAATATGTTTATTAAATTATTATTATTTTATTGGAAGTATATCAAAATGTTTTATTTGACTTTTATCGATGTTGCTTTATTATTTGTTTAATTACATACCAAACACAGTATCAGTGTATCAGTTATACGAATTTATTTTATTATGAATACTTTTGAACGATATGTATATTCCAAACTACAAACATTTTAAAAATTGTGAAGACCTTTTTGTCCTCCCTTATATCAATAAAAATGTAAAATTACATTCCATTAATAAAATTCAACCTTTAACACTTCTTTTAAGCAATAAATTTATTTTTATTTAAATCACCTGTAGCCCCTTTTATGTTGGTGTGTACCTGCATATAAATATGTACATACATACTTATACAGGTGTATTAAATTTTCCAATAGAAATCAATCAATTCGATTTTATTTCCGTTTCCTCTTGACTTGACGAGCATGAAATTCATCTATAGAGACAATTAAATATTACGTACGTTATATTTATATACTGTGTTGGATGCGATCCATAAAAAAAAGTTTTCAAAAAAAAAACATTAAATAGTAATATTAAATGTAATACGAAGTTATTTTATACACAAAAATATTAAACAAACATAAAATTCTGTGTAAAAATTGAAATGGATTTTTTTTAATATAAAAATAATAATGAACCCAGCAGCAGATGTCACTCTCATTCCTGAGGACATTTTTATTTTGTAGCTCAACTTGTACATAAAAATAATAACAATAATAATTTGTTCTAACTATTTAATTTTATGGTTTTAATACATTTTATAAAATCATGTTAAATTGGTTATTAAATAAAAGAACATCTAACGAAGAAATCATTTGCTTTCCCTAAAGCGTGTACGCCAAAGAAATGTTCAACAGAGGAGTATGCTTGTCGAGTTCAATAACCATATAAACACTAATTATTGGCCTCATAACTCTTTCTTTTACCATAGTTTAATGCCTTTTTACCAGACAAATAATTCGCTGGAAGGTTATAAACCAAGTTTGGTTAATTGGTTTTAATGAGAGGCATTCATGTATTACAAGTTTTATTTTAAGTGTTCATTTATAAAATGTGAAAGGTGGTAATCAGATAGAATAAACAGCTTTATGTACACAAATATTTATTTATGTGGTAATTGTATTTATTTAATAAACAATTATTAATCAATAATTATTTGTTTACACACTTTATTGGATAAACAATAATTTTATACATTGGGCGATAATCTACAAGCCACAAGGTAATTTTAATTGTGCTATACAAAATTAGTTTACATTTCTAGAATAAATTGTAAAATGAGAAATTTTACTTTTATCTATTCAGTATAAATTCGACTGACTGGTAGTAGAATGACCCATTTCTTGAAATTTACTGGTTCCGAAATCTATACTAACAAAAGATAATTTTGTTTTATTTACACAACCATAACAATATAAATTGTTTTAACTTAAGAGTACTAGGGAGCTTCAAACGCTAGTTTAATTTTTCTAAATCAAAATAATCCCACTGTTATATTTATATAAAATTACAAAAAAAAAAAAAAAATTAAATCAATTAAATTATTTAAAACTATTATGTGCAGACAATAAAAGGTAAAAAGAGACTATTATCCTTAATTAAGATTAAAGGTGAGTAAATGGATATAGTTGTATGATTTATACAGTGTGTCACCCTTTCTCATTTGGGAAATCTTATTTAATTATCTCCAAATACATTTTTCTTTTAATCATGCTCGATATACATAACTTTAATCGTATTTAGATGTAAAATGTCAAAGCGAAAGGTGAAATTGTTTTATTCCTTGTTCTATTCCATGAGTTTTAATTGAAATGCAAAAAACCATAACTTACATATTATATTTGAAAAATATTCCCCACAATATTGTTACGTTTTCGCCTAGCTAGTCAATTAAGGTTCGAATAATTGGATTGTGAATAAAACAAAACAATTCAGTTTATCACCAACAAATTTATTTATTTAACCCCAAAAATTAATACAACACAATTTATTAACAAAAATTCACAAAATCACTTACAAGAATTTTTGCACAATTACTACGATCTAAAAAGACCAGAATTTGAAATCCTGTCAAAAATGAACAAAAATTTGGTTAGTTCAAAACCACTTTTCTCGACGTTTTGAAAGTCCTTGAGTCTGAAAAAGCAAAAAAAAAAATGTCCGTCCGTCTGTCTGAATGTCTGGATGTCTGTACCCATGGTATATATAACGAGAACGGCTGGTCCGATTTCGATTGTCTTTTGCCCAATCACTCCTAACATCAAGGCGGAGATTTAAAAAGCTTTTAGAACCTGTACATCAAGAGAATCAGATACTTGTCATTGATCCAAAATATTTGGTTGTATAAATGTTTACCAATTTTTATATATGAGTTTAGAGCTGGGCATTGAGTTTGGGGTTGAGTTGAATGTTGAATTAGGGGCCAATTTGCGGGTTGAGTTGAAGTTGAAGAAGTAACGACTTCTCGGAAATCAATACTGGTTTCTTTTCGTAGAGCACAATGATAAAAGGTGTTTTGTGTACTTGTAGCTTTAATGTCTAACAATATACTGAACTAGTCTATCAAATAAATATTGAAAAAACAAAGATACACGTGTTATATAAGGAATCTAAAATGAAAAACTAAATAAATTGGTTTTATTATTATCGAATGACTAGATAAATTTTCCGATCGTTTATGAAAGGGGATTTAGCAGAGATGAATTTGGAATTGGCCCAAATACTTAATTAACTATTTACTTACTTTTGTACGCACATTAAGTGATTTATACTTTTTACACTTTCTGCCGTAGGCACTTGGCGGAAAACACTTAATAAACACATTTTTAAATTTTTAAAAAACACTTGTTATATATTTCGCAAAATTACAAAAGGTTTAAAAAATCACTCGATCGATTTCGGCTTGTTAGGCCATCATCAGGAGCATCAACAGTTTAGTAGATTGTCCTGATGATGGCCTAACAAGCAGAAATCGATCGAGTGATTTTTTAAACCTTTTGTAATTTTGTGTGTAGAAGACCCAATTAAAAAATGTTACAGTTAAGCTTGCGGAAAATGTTATGTCCAAAGTACTAAAAATTAAAATTATTTTAGGGCGTTAGCTTTTTATAGGTACATAGCTATATTGGGCGTAATATTTTCAAATTTAATTAATTAAAAACATTTCAAAATTATTTTTAATTGGAACCAGCATATTTATATATACCTATATTCACTTATTCCACAATATCCAAATAATTCCTCGGAGCAATTTTTCATCCTTTCGAATATTTATTTCAACCAAAAACAAAATTTGTCTCTTTTCAAATACACATAGATAACAACAATTCATTTTGAATTATAAACATTAATATTTTTTAACATAAATGTGTATACCAAATGCATAAATACATTAATTTATTTGATGATAAAAGCTAAATAATTTTGCTAACCAAAAATTGAAAATAAAAAATGTATTTTATGCTTATCACATAAATTATATACTCAACAATATCATATTATGGTTACGCAATTTGAATTTTTGGAAATATAGCACCAACAGATCCACATAAAAACTATAGCTAAATTCGTATATGCAGACATTATGATATTGAAATTCACAAAAAAATAGA
Source organism: Tipula helvola (assembly GCA_963556165.1). Classification (NCBI taxonomy): domain Eukaryota; kingdom Metazoa; phylum Arthropoda; class Insecta; order Diptera; family Tipulidae; genus Tipula; species Tipula helvola. Next base: position 341,941,236 of record OY744481.1, on the reverse strand, counting down.
AGGAAAATGAATAATTTTTGTAAAAATTGATAAAATTTTTTTTGATGATAATGTGCAATGAACCATCACATTTTAATATTTATATTCAAAAATCATACAACCACACAATACTAGCATTTAATGCATGTGTATACGCTATTATATGTATACACAAATTGTGTACAAAAAATTCCTTTATTTCCAGAATCTATGCAAATTTTTATAAATTTAATGATAAAAATTTTAGTTATGGTGTTGTCTTTTCTAATCCAATAAAATAAATGAAATATGAAATATTATCAGTTTGACAAATGAGAATATTTTCGATTGTCAATTTGAGTTGAAACGAGTTTTAGGAAAATATTTAATAAATAAATTTGGTTAGATTAGATTTTACTTATATCGTAACACAAAGTACAAGCCTTATGCTTCTCCCAAGTCTGGTTTCATTATGTTTCATGATTTGAATGTTCATATTTTATATTTTATGTTTTATATTTTATATTTTATATTTTATATTTTATATTTTATATTTTATATTTTATATTTTATATTTTATATTTTATATTTTATATTTTATATTTTATATTTTATATTTTATATTTTATATTTTATATTTTATATTTTATATTTTATATTTTATATTTTATATTTTATATTTTATATTTTATATTTTATATTTTATATTTTATATTTTATATTTTATATTTTATATTTTATATTTTATATTTTATATTTTATATTTTATATTTTATATTTTATATTTTATATTTTATATTTTATATTTTATATTTTATATTTTATATTTTATATTTTATATTTTATATTTTATATTTTATATTTTATATTTTATATTTTATATTTTATATTTTATATTTTATATTTTATATTTTATATTTTATATTTTATATTTTATATTTTATATTTTATATTTTATATTTTATATTTTATATTTTATATTTTATATTTTATATTTTATATTTTATATTTTATATTTTATATTTTATATTTTATATTTTATATTTTATATTTTATATTTTATATTTTATATTTTATATTTTATATTTTATATTTTATATTTTATATTTTATATTTTATATTTTATATTTTATATTTTATATTTTATATTTTATATTTTATATTTTATATTTTATATTTTATATTTTATATTTTATATTTTATATTTTATATTTTATATTTTATATTTTATATTTTATATTTTATATTTTATATTTTATATTTTATATTTTATATTTTATATTTTATATTTTATATTTTATATTTTATATTTTATATTTTATATTTTATATTTTATATTTTATATTTTATATTTTATATTTTATATTTTATATTTTATATTTTATATTTTATATTTTATATTTTATATTTTATATTTTATATTTTATATTTTATATTTTATATTTTATATTTTATATTTTATATTTTATATTTTATATTTTATATTTTATATTTTATATTTTATATTTTATATTTTATATTTTATATTTTATATTTTATATTTTATATTTTATATTTTATATTTTATATTTTATATTTTATATTTTATATTTTATATTTTATATTTTATATTTTATATTTTATATTTTATATTTTATATTTTATATTTTATATTTTATATTTTATATTTTATATTTTATATTTTATATTTTATATTTTATATTTTGGTACTATCATTTCCAATTTTGCTAACAACTTGCCGCACATTGCGCGATAAACACCCTCATTGAAGTTTAGCGCTTCAATGTATATTTCTTTTGTGAAATCTAAGCCATTATTTTGTTTTTCTTGACGCATCATTCCGTGCGTAATATCTTCGGCCATGTAGTCTTTGTATTCCTCCCACAACTGTGCTGGTTGTGATAGGGAACCGAATAAATCTTTAATTAACTTGTTCTAATGATCGTCCCAATGGGCAGCAAATGAATGATAGTTTTGCAAACACAAACATATAATATATATATATATATATATATATATATATATATATATATATATATATATATATATATATATATATATATATATATATATATATATATATATATATATATATATATATATTAGGGTGCAGTGAAAAAATTTTTTTTTTACAATTTTGGTACGGGGACCTTTCAGAAAGTTACTTTATAGTGTCGTTAATGACTGGTTAAAATATTTTTAAAATTCATTAAAATTTAGCGGTGGTATTTTCCAATTGAAATTTTTCTTTTTAGCCGAATTAAACTAGACTTTCATTATACAAAAAATCCTGAAGTACATGATGCTTTAGAAACTGCTAGAATACCGTTTAATAATTGAAATTACTAACATCTCGAATGCCACTCCTGTGATAAACGCCCACTATCCACTTTTAGGGAGAAGAAACAACATTTTGGCCAATCACTTTTTACTTTCTTTTGCGTAAGTAAAATAAAGTACAGAAATCATGAAAATGTTGAACCTTGAAATTATTGGTAATTTATCGATTTTGGGGTCCTGCGAGTCCGAAAAATTAGGTTTCGAAGTGGTTTTTGTCTTTCTTTAAGTTAAAAATCTGCAATAAGTTGAAAAAACATACTTTAAATGGAAAATACCATCGGTAAATATTAATGAATTTTAAAAATATTTTTACCAGGTGGTTTTGGCACTAAAAGATAACTTTTGCGGGGCCCCCCTAATTTTTGTTTTTTTTCACTCCACCCTAATATATATATATATATATATATATATATATATATATTAGGGTGGAGTGAAAAATTTTTTTTTTTACAATTTTGGTACGGGGGCCTTTCAGAAAGTTACTTTATAGTGTCGTTAATGACTGGTTAAAATATTTTTAAAATTCATTAAAATTTAGAGGTGGTATTTTCCAATTGAAATTTTTCTTTTTAGCCGAATTAAACTAGACTTTCATTATACAAAAAATCCTGAAGTACATGATTCTTTAGAAACCGATAGAATACCGTTTAATAATTGAAATTACTAACGTCTGGAATGCCACTCCTGTGATAAACACCCGCACTATCCACTTTTAGGGAGAAGAAACAACATTTTGGCCAATCACTTTTTACTTTCTTTTGCGTAAGTAAAATAAAGTACAGAAATCATGAAAATGTTGAACCTTGACATTATTGGTAATTTATCGATTTTGGGGTCCTGCGAGTCCGAAAAATTAGATTTCGAAGTGTTTTTTGTCGGTCTTTAAGTTAAAAATCTGCAATAAGTTGAAAAAACATACTTTAAATGGAAAATACCATCGGTAAATATTAATGAATTTTAAAAATATTTTAACCAGGTGGTTTTGGCACTAAAAGGTAACTTTTGGAGGGCCCCCCTAATTTTTGTTTTTTTTCACTCCACCCTAATATATATATATATATATATATATATATATATATATATATATATATATATATATATATATATATATAGATATATAGATATATAGATATATAGATAGATATAAATTTAGATAGATTTAGATAGATTATATAGGCGAGTTTTAATTATGCTCCTTGTTAACAACTTGGAAGATTATAATTATTTCGCTGTGGATACATAAGTTTATAATCTTGTTAATCTTGTCATAAAGTGTCATAACAGACACACGTCTCAAAGAGGGCTTAGACTCAAATTTTCTTTTGATTTTGAGGCTGATTGATTGCGTGATAAAAATATCTACATCATTCAATTTACGATTGCTTTCTAATTGTTTCAATGTATTTCAATTTTTTGATTATATCTTTCACACTGTACCACTCACATCTGATTGTTTTGAACTACATATTTAAAATAGGTACTATATGGTAAATAATTAAAAAAAAAATCTAAATTTTAAAATTGTATAGCCTTCCCTATATACCAGTATTTAAAGCCAAAATAATCAGAGATGAATAAATTACCACAAAAATCTTAAAATTTTCAGGCATAATAAAATACAATTTATTTATAAAGATTTTATTCTACCAAATCCTATTATCTGCCTTAAAATATACATACGTATATTCATACTATATACAATAACTAAACAAAAAGAAAATTTAATTTGTCTGATAAACTCAATTTCCATTTTCAATAAATAAATAAATTTTCCTTTTGTGCTCGTCTCATTTTTTTTTTTGTATTGCATTATTATTATAATTTTGTATAATTTTATTATTATTAAATTGCAAAAAGAAATATTTTTTTATTTAACATTATAAATGTATAAATAATGAATTTAATAAGATTGGTATAGCATTCTTTTGGTATTTTCCGAATACATTGATTTTTATATTATAATATATTAAAAATAAATATAATCACAACAACATAATTTAATTGAATAAAATATAATAATTATGGTAATGGTCTTAATCTGATTATCGAAAATATTCACAGGAAATTAATATTTCTTAATTTGATTATTAAATACTTATAAAGATTTATTTTTATGGAGCTTAGAAGAAAACAATGTAGATGTAAAACTATGGCTCCATTGATTTTATTCGAATTTGTTGTAAAATGTGTTAGTAAAAGAAATGTTTGAATATGAAACCGAATAATTTAAATTGTTATTGAAGACAATTCAATCGTAGTTTGTTTTAAGCTTTTGATACGTGTAAGCACATTAAGCTCTAGCCTATTCAATTATCGTTAAAACTCTAAAGGCTGATAAAATATTTTACAAAAATTAAGGTTATCACGACGTCTAAAAAGTTAGCCCAGACTTTCAACAGAAAAATCTAAATTATACATCTGGCAACACTACCGCTGCTATCATGATATATTCAAGAAAATGTAAGTTTAAATTTTTGTATAATTAAAAACACACCTCATAGTTAAAAACACATCTTCAAATATTTTCACTAAAATCATACAGAACAAAATGTAACTAAAATTAACTGAACAAAAAGAGAGCTAAATAAATTCGGTATCGTTTTCTACTATCTATAATTAATTTATGATGATTGCAAATCCCAGAAAATCAATATCTTTATAGAATATTGTGTCAGCCCGGAATATAACTATCACGATAGTAGATAGAAAAAATCAGCCCAGAAAAATTAATAAAAATGAATTGTTCTTCATTTAATTTAGCAAATCAAAATATATTAAACTAATTTAATTTTAAATTATAAAATTCTTCTATAAAAACTTAAAAAACCCATTTTATAATAAAGGGATTAAAAGCTGAATATCAGAAATCTCAGAGGCGTTCCCTTATACTGACTATAAACAATAGAAAGCGGTTAAATTAGGCTTTCTAAATATGTATTTCCCGTTCGATAATAATGAGTTGGGCTCGGTTGACAATTTTTTTTAAATTAAAAAAATCGACAAAAATTTATAAAAGCTTTTTTTTTATAAAAAGTAAAAGAGAGTTTTATTATAACGTTTTATTCACATAGGTTAAGTAACAGCTACATTGAAAATTATTTTGGTACCATCAAAAGACGAGTTAATCGGAATGCTGCTTTGGGGAAATTACCAACCAAAGCGTTGAGGTTTTTGAAAGAAATTAACATTCGAAATGAATTTATTTTATAAAGATTTACATTGAAAATTCCAAAGCAACACGTCAAATCTAGAAAACATACAATTAAAAACCAAAATGTTAGTAATACAGAAGAAAGGCCTTATACTTCAGTTTTAAATTTAGAAGAAACGAAATAGAACTTTAAAAAATTCTACGACAAATTTTGATCGGCCGACCTTCCTTTCATTAAACTCAACGACAGATCAAGAACGAAAAGGTTCTCTAATTAAAGCATTAACCACCCGAGTGGAAAGGAGAAATGTAATACTAAAAAATTAAAGATCCAAAGTCCATTATCTATCTTATTTAAGAAATGCTTCGATAAAAGGGGAGAATTACTTCAACACATGTGCTTTCGATTCATGTACCACCTGCATTTTGAATTTGAAGTCATTAAACTTTTCCACATGAAACTGACTTTCTTAATTTAATAAACAAATTAAAAGAAGATAATATACCCTGAGCAGAGGAATTCCGATTTTAAATTTCAGCACAAATATTTGGCATTGAAAGGGATTGTACTAGTAATATAACAAAAGTGTCAACATTTATGCTGAAACTATTAAATTATTATAGTGCCCAATCAGTTTTGAAATGTTTAATTTGCGACCAAAACCGTAATAGATTTGTTAAATTATATTCCCATAAACATTTTCAAATTGGACAGATTAGGGCTAAGAAATTTTGTTAACTGTTTGGAGGATACTAACTTGTCGATTTGCCCAATTTGTCATAATGAATATAACAGACAAATTTTTACGAATGAACTCGCTTTTATTTATGTGGAATCCTCAATAAAACCGTGTGTAATTCCAATTACTGACATACCTCTTGAAATTAAAATTTTTACTGAAACGTTTAAAATTAATTCATTCGTGAATTATAAGCCAATCAGTTCTACTAACATTGTTCCAGATTACGTATCTTATTGCCGTTGGGAATGTCAATGGGAGATTTACGATGGTATGATAGAACTTGTTTTACGAGAAAGTAAAAAGCAGTTAGAATTTGTGTTTTAATAATTTTTAATTACTAGAAAAATATTAACGAAAATAATAAAAATTAAAAACAAATAAATTCATGAAATTCGGCTTTGTATCACAGCACTTCGATTTTCAAGTTTGAGCCTTAGGGTTCTTGCCATAAAAAAATTAGAAAATGAACAAATCGATGAATTTTGCCTACAAGGACATTTTTTATTTTATAAGAAGTAGCAAGGATCTCAGAGATTCGCTCAAAAACGTGATTACAAAGGTTGTAAAGGGTATACAATGAGGAATTCAAACCACTCAGTGTCATTTTGATGTGAGTAGTATGACTCGCTTGCAAAAATGTTTTGAAAATTAACAAATCGACGAATTTCGAATAGAAAAGGAAGTTTTTAATTGTTATTTATTAATTATTGATAATTAATTATTTTATAATACATAATTATTAATTTTAATACGATTCGAATTGACTACTCGAAAACCAGACGTTTCGTTTCTCTTTGAAATGGATGCCATTAGCTTGGGCGCTCCATATGAATGTTTATATGAACGAGGGTGGTTTGGCGTCTATCGGAAGGGGCTCAGTAAACTTCCAGTAGGCGCAGGTGTACGTACTGCCTCCTCGTGGCAACCACCGGTAACTGTAACCATTAGGCTGAATGTGGCCCTTTGGTGACAGGCTAAAGTACGACGCTAAAGGAGAAAACCTTGACAAAAAATCCCTAATCTAAGGTGGAACAGCATATGCCGATGGATGAATGGCTGATAGGTTAATCAGTCTATATATGCGGACTCTGGATACCAGGCACCCTCCAGTTTTATTTAGCCTTCCTGTAGTAAACCTGGGTGACCTACAGGCGACTTTTTTATTCCCAGCAACTCGCAAGAGTTAAATCAAAACGGTAGACGAGGCACGGGAAGGAATACACGGGAGTGGGTCTACCCTCTCAAAGTCCTTGAGTCCCAATGCTACCGCTTTTCTAGCAGCAGTAAATGTTATTACATCTAGGAGGGAGAGCAATGAGCCCAGATAGTATGTAACGCGTGTAGAAGTACTTCCTACAGTAAACATTTAGGAGGGAGAGCAATGAGCCCAGATAATATGTATCGCGTGTAGAAGTACTTCCAACAGTAAACATCTAGGAGGGAGAGCAATGAGCCCAGATAGTATGTATCACGTACCGTTAGGCAGTATTATCAGGTTCATTAAGAGCTTGAATATTGACTGGACGGATAATTAAGTAGGGCTTAATGCACAAAAGATCTTTTAGGTCGCAGTGCGGGGTGGCTTGAGCCCCCACATGGCCCTCAAGTAATAATAATAATAATAATAATTATATGAACGAGGGTCCTTATAAAGGGCTTTCATGCATGAATGATAGTGTGAAGGCTGCAGAACGAAACGTTTCGAAGAGTACACGAAAAAGTTTCTATGCGAAATTCGTCTATTTGTTAATTTTTAAAAAAAATGTGCAAGAGCCTTACAGCTTATATCAAAAATGCAATAAGGTATTTAATTTCCTAAGTTTATATGCCCTTTTCAGCCTTTATAGCCACTAAAGAAGACAATCTCTGAGATTCGTGCTGTTTGGTTTAACAGGGTCGCCCTATAGGGAGAATTTTTTTATTGAAAAATCTCAGATGCAGACTTCCAAATACAATTTTTGACGATTTTGTTAATTGAAATAAAAAATTGTCAACCGAGCCCAACTCATTATTATCGAACGGGAAATACATATTTAGAAAGCCTAATTTTACCGCTTTCTATTGTATATAGTAAGTATAAGGGAACGTCTCTGAGATTTCCGAAATTCAGCTTTTATTCCTTTTTTAAAAAAATAGTTTTTTTTTAAGTTTTTTAGAATAATTTTATAATTAAAAAATTAAATTAGTTTAATATATTTTCATTTGCTAAATTAAATGAAGAAAATTTAATTTCTATTATTATTATTATTATTATTATTACTTGAGGGCCATGTGGGGGCTCAAGCCACCCCGCACTGCGACCTAAAAGATCTTTTGTGCATAAGCCCTACTTAATTATCCGTCCAGTCAATATTCAGGCTCTTAATGAACCTGATAATACTGCCTAACGGTACGTGATACATACTATCTGGGCTCATTGCTCTCCCTCCTAGATGTAATAACATTTACTTCTGCTAGAAGAGCGGTAGCATTGGGACTGAAGGACTTCGAGAGGGCAGACCCACTCCCGTATATTCCTATCCGTGCCTCGTCTACCGTTTTGATTTTACTCTTGCGAGTTGCTGGGACATACTATCTGGGCTCATTGCTCTCCCTCCTAGATGTTTACTGTTGGAAGTACTTCTATACGTGATACATACTATCTGGGCTCATTGCTCTCCCTCCTAGATGTCTACTGTAGGAAATACTTCTACACGCGTTACATACTATCTGGGCTCATTGCTCTCCCTCCTAGATGTAATAACATTTACTTCTGCTAGAAAAGCGGTAGCATTGGGACTCAAGGACTTTGAGAGGGCAGACCCACTCCTGTGTATTCCTTCCCGTGCCTCGTCTACCGTTTTGATTTGACTCTTGCGAGTTGCTGGGAATAAAAAGTCGCCTGTAGGTCACCCAGGTTTACTACAGGAAGGCTAAATAAAACTGGAGGGTGCCTGGTATCCAGAGTCCGCATATATAGACTAATTAACCTATCAGCCATTCATCCATCGGCATATGCTGTTCCACCTTAGATTAGGGATTTTTTGTCAAGGTTTTCTCCTTTAGCGCCGTACTTTAGCCTGTCACAAAAGTCTTTATTCAGCCTAATGGTTACAGTTACCGGTGGTTGCCACGAGGAGGCAGTACGTACACTTGCGCCTACTGGAAGGATACGGAGCCCCTTCCAATAGACGCCAAACCACCATTTAATTTCTATTAATTACATAAAAAAAAAAAAAAAAAAAAACATTGTAGACATTATCATGATATAATGATATTGCGATATAATTTTTCTGAGCTGATGTAAAATATCTACTATCATGATAGTTATATTCTGGGCTGACACAATATACTATAAGTTTATATGATTATTTATTTCCTGGGATGACAGTTTGTGTCGCGATAGATATTGTGTTCCAATTTTTTTTATGAGATGAATTCTGGGCTAACTTTATATACATAATATCACGAGTCATTCAAATTTTAATAAATTTGAAAACAACAATTTTTCATTTTGTATTTTGGCAACAACAAACAGTTTAACAATTAAACGGTTTTGTAGTGCTGTACAAGCTTATTAGAAGCCGTGTAATTTCTCATTTCATTTTACACAAACAATAACTGAACCGTACGTGCAAGCTCAAAATATGTTTGATTACGTCATTTATTTATTTATTCAGATTTAGCTGTCGCTTGTCGTTCATTTTTAGCGATGCTTAAAGTTGGATTTTAAATTTAATTTATTAGGGTTTAATTTTTTGTTTTGATCTTAGCAAAGTTAATCTTTTGGGATGAGCTTTTCCAGCTTGTTCCTGTAACTATTTACCGGATATTTTATTAACATGATTTCTAGCATTGTCTGTTCTAACTAAATTTCTCCATCAAGGTTACGTTAATTAGAAGCTGTTACAGCTAAATATTTAGCTAATTTAGAGTAAACAAATTTCAACCAAACGAACGATAATATTTCAGAGCACCTGTTAATAGCAAAGACAATATATGTATATTCGGCATCTGTTTGAGTGAAAGTTGGATACACATAAAGTTGCATAACAACTAACTTAATAATACATAACTCTCAAAGAAAATAAACTAAGTTAGAAAAAATAAATTACAATTATTAAAAACACTAGGTTTTAAAGTTTTAACTTTCTTTTAATGTGAATTTATTTATTTATAAAAATTACAAACAACTAGTTTCGAGCATCTATGCTCATCATCAGGTTATTTTTAAAACTAAAACGTTAATTAAAATTAAAATTACAAAACAGCCAAATATTTTCTTCCATGCTACAAATATAACCATCACAAGATGTTAAAATATATGAGACATTAGAGTTAAAATCATATTTAATTTCAAAACTAAACCTTATGTATCGATTAACATTTTTCAAAACGTATTCTTTTCCCCGAAAAAAAAAATTATTTCATAAATCATTTCATAAATAAGTTCTAAACTTCATCTTCGCCAGTGCTATTTGACCGCGTTTTGTTGTGTCAGTTAATTTGTTTGCTTTTTATTTCATTATTTTTGGTATAATGTAACGGTTAGTTGTTGTGTACTAGAGTTTTAGTTTCCTCCTATAAGCTAAAGAGAAGAATAACAATTTTGAATTTAACGCAATAATCTTAAATTAACAAAATACGGATAAAATGATTATTTTTAATATTCGAAAATGGAATCTCAAAATTATGCCTTATTCGTAAATTATGTAAATACCCGCAAGAGGCACAATAAAACCCTGCTTAAAATTGAAGAGTGAAAAATTAACAGGCAAGAAAACTGTAAAAGTATTCGCTCTTGAATGTATAAAATGAAGAACCTGCCAACAACGCCAAAATACGTGCATAAGCCAAACGTCTACTGTTGTGGTAAAATTCGAGGAAACGATGCTTTGATGTTTGCTCAAAACTTTTATAGCTCACAATCAAAATTACCGCAGAATTAATTTTTGCAAAAATACTGCGTTTAAAATTAACCAAAGCGCCAAAATCATATGGCCCTAGAAAGTCAATAGCTATAAAGTATTACATAAGAAAAGCAAATGAAACTACTTTAAGAGTTTGTAAAAAACCTTTAATCGGGATTTTAAATATTTCATCTGATCGCCTTAAGAGGATTTGCAAGAACTACTTGGAGACATGCAATTCCCCTGGAGAGATGCGTGGTCGTGATATAGACGATCCAAGAAAATGACAATGAAGAAAAACGCTTTCGTTAACTATATTCAAACATTTAAAACTCTGGAAATACATTACTTACACCATCAATATTTACCAAGAGATTTGTCAATAAGTAAAATGTGATGGATGTATACTGCCGCCAATACAGATCAACCAGAGCTCAAAGTCAAATTAAGTTACTTCCGTTATATATTTAATTCTAGTTTTAATATTGGTTTTAAAGCCTCATCGAAGGATATGTGCTCAACATGCCTCAGTTTCAAAGAGAAAATTAAAGTGGGAAAATATTCCAGCAAAAAAAAAAACCTACTTCTGACTAACCAATGGGTACACACAAATTTCGTGCCAAGGCTTTCTTCGGCATGTTAAAAGAAGAGAAACCTGAAATGCTGACTATATTATACTGCTACAACTTTGGGTTTTTGCGTAGTACTGGGTCAAAATGTCCATACCGAGAACTTAAAGCCTAAAGGATCTAATTCCATCGGATATTGAATATTAAATACATAAAAAGCAGCAATTGAGAGAAGTACAGCCATCTTAACTGAGTCGCATTTCGAATCAAATAGTTGCTTATCAACATAAAAATATATAATTTTATTATTTTCAGGTTGATCTATACAATGAAAAATATACTATCAGTATTAGAAGAATATTTATAAGTAGATAATAAATAATTACCAATAACTGTGAAAAATGGCGTCGAACTAGAAACTTCTATATCATTTACTGATGATCCATACTGAAAAACATTTAAAAAAAACGTTGGTTTTAATTTAATCATAAGAAATCAAGTTAAATAATTGTAAACATACCGGAAATTTTTTCATAAGAATAGCCAAATTTTCATTAAAATATGAGGTGATGATTTTTAAAATTTGTATATCCTCATGTTCTTCCTCTAATGACAAATTCTTCGACTTATTACCAAACAGCAACAGTTTTTGTTTTATTGAATCCCATTTATTATGAAACAACGTATCGTCTATGTTCATTAATTCAAAAAAATGTGCTACTAAGCACTTATGTGATAATAGATGGGGCCATTGTTCTGCTACCTCCCTTATACTAGGGTTTTCATTTAAAAATGTTCGTTGTTCATTAAAAGTAGATTTAAATGTTTGAAAATGGCTTTTTTTAATTCGTCGTTGTTAATTTCTCTTCCATAATTTTCTTTTAACCATATTCGTTTCTCGTCAGCTTCATTATCTAGCAGTTGTTCATCGCTAATTTTTTCAAAAAAATTCGGCACTCCTTCTGATATATTTATTTTTCTTTTCAAGCTTGGTGTGGCGATGGACAAGTCCGAATTTCGATTTAAATAATTGTTATGGTTAATTAACTTAGTAGCAAGTGTAATTGGTTCCTTGCAAATTAATTTCCCATTGCAATCGATTACTGCCAGACTTTGAGGATAAGATTCAATTAGATGAGCTGCTATTTTTCGACAAATTTTTTGTGGAATATAAAAACTTTTACGACGCATATCATTTATAATGCAGTGAATGAAGTCCTTGAATAGTTTTCCCAGTGGTTTACCCTGATTTAGCAGTTCTACTATTTCGTCCTGCATTTTATTGATGGGTAATGTATAGTCGCAAAACAATTTCTCTGCTTGCTTTACTCCAATACTAGATGAATTTTCTGAATTATCGGAACCAAAAGAGGTCATTCTTCCACTCGACATTGAAATTATGGAACTGTTGGGACTATCTGGGGATATTACTTGAGGGCCATGTGAGGGCTCAAGCCACCCCGCACCGCGACCTAAAAGATCTTTTGTGCACATTTGGGGATATAATATCCTCGTTGGTTGTAATCCACGTAATTATATTTTTTGTAGAATTTTCTGGTATTTGTTCATCAAAATCCGGTAAAATACTAGATGACGTTGATGGCGCTGGCACCCATGTAGAAGAGTTTTCTATTAATTGTAATAAGAGGAGAAATTGTTAAGAGTTTGCAATTCAGTTTCGATCTGCGAGCATGTGAAAAATAAATCATCTTTCAGTACATCTCATCAGGCTATAGCGACTGAACTGCTAATTTATTTGAAAAAATCAGTGTAATAAATTAGCAGTTCAGTCGCTATAGCCTGATGAGATGTACTGAAAGATGATTTATTTTTCACATGCTCGCAGATCGAAACTGAATTGCAAACTCTTAACAATTTCTCCTCTTCTTATAAAAATCAATTTGGAATATACCAAAATAATTTAAAGTTTGATCATAGTAACCGCATGTATGCGTTAAATACAATAACATTGAAATTGTTAAAAGTTTAGAAAGGGGAATGTAAAAATTCGCTAATACTACAAGTGCACGGTTGATTCCTATATATAGGAAAAAATCAGTGTAATAAATTAGCAGTTCAGTCGCTATAGCCTGATGAGATGTACTGAAAGATGATTTATTTTTCACATGCTCGCAGATCGAAACTGAATTGCAAACTCTTAACAATTTCTCCTCTTCTTATAAAAATCAATTTGGAATATACCAAAATAATTTAAAGTTTGATCATAGTAACCGCATGTATGCGTTAAATACAATAACATTGAAATTGTTAAAAGTTTAGAAAGGGGAATGTAAAAATTCGCTAATACTACAAGTGCACGGTTGATTCCTATATATAGGAAAAAATCAGTGTAATAAATTAGCAGTTCAGTCGCTATAGCCTGATGAGATGTACTGAAAGATGATTTATTTTTCACATGCTCGCAGATCGAAACTGAATTGCAAACTCTTAACAATTTCTCCTCTTCTTATAAAAATCAATTTGGAATATACCAAAATAATTTAAAGTTTGATCATTAATTGTAATATTTCATTTTTTTTACAAAAATATTCGAGCACTTCGATGTCATCAATTTCAGTACCATCCGCTTCTAAGACTAATTTTGATTCTGGTATTCCTACTGCATTAGCTAAAATTAAAATTTCCGAAAGTTAAAATACAATTTTGAAATTAAAATGTAAAGCCAACTTACCTTTTTCAATTGTAGTTTCAATATTTCCATTAAAAATAAATTATTTTTTTATTAATCGATCTCGATCCCAAATTTTCATGAAGAGCTGTTGTTGTGAATCCATTTTATAAGTAATTTTGATTATAGTATATATGTACGTATATTCTGAAACAAATAAATAAATGTTTGATTAGTACTTATAATTAAACTATATTTTTATTTATAAGGGACATACCAAATTATAGGTATAGCTGCTTGTAACGTGACATAAGAAGTCGAACCAATGTGGAAGGGAAGAAAGGGAAACGCAGAGGATAGGTTATAAAAATGAACGATATGTAGTACATCATTCGAGTCAGTAATTTCAAATAAACCTATCTTATAATTGAATATCATTTTAAAATAGTTTCCTATAAATGTTACTTCAGAAAAGTTAATATTAGCTAATATATTTTTTATCTTTAAACAAATAACGTAACCGTTATCAACATTAGAAATTGCAACTGATTGTCCAGAGAAATATTTTATGTTTTTGTATGTTAATTTATTGGTCTGATATCCAAATATTTTTGGGATACTTAATGAAAAATGTTCAGGTTCTAATCGCATAAATTTTGTTTTGATAATATTCGTTGAGAAACGCGTTTTAAAAAGAGTTGACTGTAAGATTTGATGTCGCTCTGTCATTGTTTTTAACAAGTTGATAAAATTACGCGATTTTGATGCTATTTGCTTAAAATACTGATGTTTGCTTTCAAAACGAACGGTGGAAAATTTAACTAAAGGACCAAATAGTTTCAATAGCTCACCATAGTGTTGCATGAAATGATGCTTGGGTCTAAGATTTACATTTGGAAATAGTAATACACGCAGTTCTGAATATCTACACACAAAAAAATATTGCGGTGTGAATGGTATTTTATTCGAAAAAACCTTTATTTTTTATCCAATAGTACCATATTAACTCCGCAAGATCGGGTACAAATTTTAAAATATCCAAAAGGATCGAACAGTATACTTTTGCACCGTTCGGAGTAAACGCAAAAGTTGTCAACAGCGGATTTTTTTAAAAAGTACTTCCCAGGATTATTTTCGTTCTATCGGAGTAAATATTTACACCGTTTGGAGTTTTCGTGAAAAAGTAAAATTGTAAGAGATTTTGGCTATATTAGTTAAATTCGCTAAAACAACCTGCATATTCCTCCTGTATAATAGAATTTAAATTGTGATACAATCAGTCTAGTCGCAGCGGCCTGATGAGAAGGACAAACAAACAATCTTACAATCTTCGGAACATATTAAAATCATATACATTAAAATAAAATACCAATGGGATAAAAACCATACACTCAAAAAATGTGCGGTGTTAATTGGTTTTTTATCCGAAAAAGTATTTTATTTTTCTAAAATATTTATAATGATTCATAAATATTTTTATCCATCCGAAAAGATAAATTTTTATAAAAACTCCTTTTGGATTTAATAAAATGCACCTCACTCTCTAGGTGTTTTCCTAAAGATGAATGTTCCTGTTTGGGTTTTATGCGGTGTAAAAGTTTTTATCCAAATGTATTTTATGCCATTTTTATTATAATATCCGATTGGATTCAAATTATAAATATCCGATCGGTGGGACACTATGTAACACCGATTCGGTGTTGCGGTGACCTTTTATTTTTTTGTGTGTATTAATTAATCCTTCTAGGAGATTAATCTGAGAAATTGTGATTGTATGTGATGAAACTATTTGTGAGATTTCTAGAAGATGTATAACCATTTCTAAAACAATATCATTCGGATCTTTTATCTTGTCCAGAATCGCTACACACAAAAAAATAAAAGGTCACCACAACACCAAATCGGTGTTACATAGTGTCCCACCGATCGGATATTTATAATTTGAATCCAATCGGATATTATAATAAAAATGGCATAAAATACATTTGGATAAAAACTTTTACACCGCATAAAACCCAAACAGGACCATTCATCTTTAGGAAAACACCTAGAGGTGCATTTTATTAAATCCAAAAGGAGTTTTTATAAAAATTTATCTTTTCGGATAGATACAAATATTTATCAATCATTTATAAATATTTTAGAAAAATAAAATACTTTTTCGGATAAAAAACCAATTAACACCGCACATTTTTTGAGTGTATGGTTTTTATCCCATTGGTATTTTATTTTAATGTATATGATTTTAATATGTTCCGAAGATTGTAAGAGAATTGAATCTTCTCATCAGGCCGCTGCGACTAGACTGATTGTATCACAATTTAAATTCTATTATACAGAAGGAATATGCAGGTTGTTTTAGCGAATTTAACTAATACAGCCAAAATCGCTTACAATTTTACTTTTTCACGAAAACTCCAAACGGTGTAAATATTTACTCCGATAGAACGAAAATAATCTCTGGGAAGTACTTTTTAAAAAAATCCGCTGTTGACAACTTTTGCGTTTACTCCGAACGGTGCAAAAGTATACTGTTCGATCCTTTTGGATATTTTAAAATTTGTACCCGATCTTGCGAAGTTAATATGGTACTATTGGATAAAAAATAAAGTTTTTTTCGGATAAAATACCATTCACACCGCAATATTTTTTTGTGTGTAGGGGGAATAGTATAAGTAGATAATAATTTTGTAATGCATGCCCTGTTAGTTTTTTATTATTATGTTTAATTTCAGGAAAACTTGAATTATATTTTGAAGCCTTTTGTAAACGTTCTAAATTCATATTTAAATAATCATATGTAAACCAGTGATTATTTACAAAATAATTAATAGCTAAGCATAAGTCGAATGGAATAACACCTTCGTACAAATCATGAGCTATACACGGTGGAAGGCCCGGGGTGCTCACATGGAAATATTTCAAGCGATTAAAACAAGAGTTATGTTTAATTCCGTTGACAGAATCTTGAAATTGCAAGTTCCGAACATCCCCAGTGTAAGAGGCTTTTGTTCTTAAACTCAATCGTGTGCGAAAGTTCTCTCTGAAACCTTTTAAGGTGACATGACAGAATCTGCAAAAATACTCTGAAGAACTAAAATTTTCCAAAAATCCTCCGATTTGATGAGCTCCCAAATTATCAGCACAAATTGCAATTAGAGAACCTTTTATGTATCCGATCTCCTCATCGAACACTATACCAATAGTTTCCAGTTTACTTAAATCTGATAAAAGTTTTTCAAAAATTTTATCGAATCCAAATGTTTTCACATGAGATTCTGTGCATAGCAAAGCAAGCATAATGTTATTGATTTTGGATCTATTATGAACATCTAAATTTCCTATCAAAAAATAAACTGCCAAAACTTTGTGTTTATATAAGTTTATATAAGTTATATAAGTTCAATTCGTTTTTGTTGATAAAAAAAGCTATTATTTTGGTATATAAATCCATCAGTATAATCATGAAATTTGGAGTAATTTCGTTCTTGAGCTAAACTCGTATAGAACTGAGAAACAATTTGGGGGTCTTCAAATAGCTGGTTTAGTGTTTCGATAACTGGAACATAATAATAAAAACATGATTTGTGGTAGTTATTTATACCTAATAAAATTTTTATGGGTTTAACGTAAGAACCACATGTCAATTTTTTTTCACGTTTATAAGTCGACAGTGAGTTATCCGAAATTAAATTTATTTGCGGAAGAATTGCTGCCAACACTTTACTTTTCAATTCATTTTGCTCGTTATGCTGACTAAAAATAGTATCGATGAATTCGCGAACATTGGTTTCAATGAAATTTGAACAAAGTAAAAAATTATCTGCGATTTTGGAAATTATTCGTTCTGGTACATTATGCTCGCTTTTCAAATTAATTAGCAATTGTTCAGTAACATTTGGAATATTAATATAATTTTTACCCTCATGTTCAGGAAATTCTTTAAAATCATTTATAACATTCTCATTCTTATTTTCATGGATCGGTAGCTTCTCGGACAAAAAGTTATTTTCATCATTAAATGTAACTGGGTTGTTCAAATCAGAAGTACATAGTTTAAGTTGACGGTTATGTAATTTGTTTGACAAGAATTTGACTTTATGAGAACTATTGATATGGTTTCTGAAAGTTTTTTCATTCTTAAAGATTTTCAAACATCCATTAAGAGGACATTTAATAACACAAGTTATAGAAGAAAGTCGCAAGTGCTTTAATAAATGGTGTAATAATGCTTCTACTACAAACGTTTTGAAGGAGAAATTTTTAATTTGACATACTAAATATCTTTGATTATGCGTTAGTTTTTTGGTATTTTTACGATGAATTTTATAATAATGAGAAGCAAAACTAACAAATTTAGAATAAGTTCGATTACAATTATTAAGTATACAATTAAACACTACGTTAAATTCACTTTTATGTGATTTTAAATGGATAAAATATTTTTCTTGATCATTACATGACGCTTCACAAATACCACAAATGAACATTTTTATTGGATCGAATTTAAATGGAAACTCCCGGGCGTTGAAATCATCTGAAATTTATTTTATATTAATTTCGTTTTATTGTGTTTATGGAGAACACATAAATCTCCTAATCTATATCCGTTTACCCTGTTCGACTTTATATATTTTATGACAAAGGATAAAAAGATCGATTTTTTGATCTATAGCGATTTTTTTAAATTAACTTTTTGATTTTAAAATAATTTTTAAAATTGTTTATAGAACACAATTTGAAGAACAAAAGCGATAATTTAGATATAAAATGGTTTAAATATAATTAATTATAAATTGTTAACTCAAAAATGGCCGACATTTTATTTATTTCTATAAAATTTAACTATAATCAACCGGGTGAAGGGTTAAAACAAACTACTACCTATTCTCAACACTTTCACTTCAAAAGCTATGCACAAAAAATGTTTTTGTAGTATTCTCACTAAAACTTATTATAGTATATATTTATACTATTTGCGTATCAACAAAATTATTTAGTTGTTTTTAGTATAATACATACCTGAAATAATTTTTTCACGTTAAATTTTACCACGCTTAATATTTCGACCACACTCTTTGAAGTATTTTCACACAATGAGATGAACTAATCACGAAACGAATGTGTCCGAATAGAGAACAGTTATTTTTTTAATTTTTTTTTCACGTAATTTATATTAGTATACAATTTTACATGAAACTGTTAGTTTTTTTAACTATTATTTCTCTTAATTTTTGATTTTGGCTTTGATTTTTGTTTTTGGTGAATGTAATAAAATGATTTAGCATGTAATATTTAATAAAGCTCTCACATTTTTACAATGTTATCTGAATTTTACAAGCTTCGGTGAATTTTACTACACATAAAAAGATAAATACTTCCAAAATGTAATATTCCAATCAACCTTACAAATTACGTTACAATGGAATTAAATTTGATTGAAAATTCAATTTCATTTTTTACTGTGTACATGTACCGAGAACTTAAAGCCTAAAGGATCTAATGAAATAGCGTTAGCTATTTATCACAGACTGGTGCAACACTGATGTGTCAGGGATTAGACACATTCGGTTGGTTGCCGATGGTTTTGGCGGCCAAAACAAAAATAGTATCATGACGGGTATGTTGGTTTATTTATGCCATCGGATAGAGTGTTTACTAAAATTTTAAAAGTAGTGAAATCGAAACAATCTATAATACTCCCGGAGGAGTATAAAACCATTTTTTCGAACAATACGGTACGGTAGTTGAATTGGACTCAATAGTTTGCCTATAAGCGACTGGAAAGGCAAATTTAAAAAAATGTTAAAACCAGCGTCAAGTTTATATTTCAGGTTTAATAATTGCAAATGGTTTATTCTAACCAAATAGCGTAATGATTCTATATTTATTAGAGGATAAATTCCTAATAAATCTGACCTTGGTATTGGCATGGCTTTTACTAAGAAAGGCAAACATTTTAAAAAATATGTCTCTACCTGGTTAATTACCTACTGGAATAAACGTTAAACAAAATAAGCTGACTGACATTGATAAATTATTAGGTAAAAGTTTTAGTCCAAACTGGCTAAACCAAGAACAGCTGGAGTATTACAGAGAATATTTGGATGGCCATTAATATCACAAACCCATATCAAATAAAATTTTGATTAATAATAGTCTAACCGTCATTATCTAATGAAACTGTTTGTGTTCCACAAATCTAACCAATCGCGAAGGTTATTCAGCACAAGGAATCTAAGTAAACCAGCCATACGCCGGTCACTGCTGGAATATTCAGTTTATCAGTTTTTCGAAGGTGACCTATTTTACCCGTCACGCTACTCCTCACGGACTAAAGCATTTGTTACTGGAGCACAAAACAACCATAGCCCAATAATTTATTTAGCAAAAATAATATTGTCCACTTTAGCTAAAAAAAAATAATTTGACTATTCTTCAAGCAGCTGAGTCTTGTACCTGCTCTGCAGTTTTGACATTCCCTCATAAAAAAACTGATTTTCTCAGTTGACTAAATTTATATGGTCAAAATACTTTGCATTGTTTGATCCCCGTCCTATTGAAGGAATCACAAATTTATTCGGTTAAGGTTAATCGAGTAATGGATCAATTTTATTTCAACATTTCAATTAATCGCTTCGGTATATTAACAAATTTTTAACTAATATAAGGAATTTTGCTTTCACTAAAGAACTTTATCTCAGAGATAAATCTTCAATTAGCGCAATTTAATTTCGCAGCAAGAATATAAGATTGGAGTTGTTCCTTTTTTTATTTATTTAATAATATTTACAATATTTACAAATTAGTACGAATACATAATTACAATTGACACACCAAAGCTATAAGATATTTACATAATTACATGCAACACTTTAAAGTAAAACAAATTACTTACACTCGAGGCTTGATAAAAACGGTTTTAGACCTGACTTAAATATTTTAGTTATTGTAAAGCAGTCCATTCATATTTTACATTCACCAGCTGGAAAATTCAACAGCATTTAGCAAAAATTATAAAATCACGAAAGGAAATGACCGTTGGTAATAAAAATGTCACTGAATAGCTTGAATTCAAATCGAAGTTCTGAATCCAGAAATTTTTCCAGCCGTCCTGATTTCTGGTTTTAGCGATTTCCTAGTTTTTGTTACATATTGTTATATTTTGTGGTAGAATTGTTTGAGCAGATATTATGGGAGATTTCTCTATAGGACATCTGTTATTTATAAATTGGATTTGGCTAGCGTTAGATGGGTTTTCTCAGTTGTGATAGAACTTTTCATTTGAGATTTTTGCATCATTCAAGTTTTATTTGTGGATTTATTTAGCATTCGCTATCGAAGATGCTCGAAATTAGCAATACTATTCAAGATTTTTGAGATTTTACGAGAGTTTCAAATAATCAAATTTTTTTGAGATTTTTACTGATATTTTATTTGTTTTTTTGAGATTCCAGAATTCTTGATTTATTCCAGAGTTTTAGTAATAATGGAGATTTTTATAAATATCAAGATTTTTCGAGTAGTTTTGCCTGAAAGCTCAACCATTTCACAAGCCTAAACCAAACTTAAATTCCGAGAAGAAATTCATAAAATTGAAGATAATTTGAAATTTGCGGATTATCTTAGCGTTCGAAATTATTTAAAAATTTTCAGAGTTTTCCGGAATATTTGCGTGTAATTTGTTTAGCAATTGCTTTCAATAATATTGCGACAATTAAATTCGAAGTCAACAATACTAAAATTTTTCGAGATTTAGATGTTCAGTGTTAGCAGGATTTGAGCTAATATGCTTCAAGATTTATGTAGCATTGAGTTACGTGGCATTTTTGTTTATTAGAAAACTTTTTGGGTTTTCGAAATATTTTGAAATTATGCGATATCAAAGAGGTTATTCAATAATTTCATTATATTGTATGTAATTAATAATTGTCGAACATGTTTGGAGATTATAAGAGAATATTGCAAATGCTTGCGTTTTCTTTTAAACTGAGACGATCAAATATCTCGAAAAATAGCCACTCTACGGAAAAAATGTCCATAATCAAAATTTAATCATACCGCGGGGGAAATACATTTGTGCAAAATATAGTCCCCCACCCCCCGCTTTGTAGGTGGGGCCGGGGTAACTTTTAAACTAAGATAGGAAGCCATATTTTTTATTGCAGATACGGATTCTACGACTAAAAGTACGTATGATTTGAATGAAATATTTTGTTCGGTTCATGATAGATGGCGTTGTAATCGACGAAATTCAATTTTTTCAATTTATTCTTCTTAGAACACACGCATTCGATTCTGCAATACGTTTGAAATAAAAAACATCACGTTTTTATTGGAAATACTCGAAATTCGTCATCAAAACAATTTATTAATGTAAATGGCAGGTGAATAAAATAATTTTAGCTTAAAATAAGTGTTCAAAATGATGGCCTGCGACTTCAATGCACTTATTAATACGCATTTCCAATGATTGTACACAACTGAGAAGTGTGTTTGGTTGAATTTCAGCACACGCATTTCTGATTCGCTCAATCATGTTCTCACGTGTTGTTGGTTCTTGTTTGTAAACTTTGTCTTTGAGATAGCCCCAAGATCTGGTGATCTGGCGGGCCAATTTATCGGACCAGCTCTACCGATCCAGCGACCATTGAAATCACGATCAAGTACCTCACGTGCTACCAACGAATAGTGTGCAGGATAACCATCATGTTGAAACCATATGTTCCGTCTCAATTCTAAGTTCAAATTTTCAAGTAATATTGGCAGTTCATTTTCCAAAAAGTTTCGGTACATTTAACCATTCAAGTTGCCTTCAATAATGTGAGGGCCAATGAGTTGGTTGCCAATTATTCCACACCACACGTTGACAGTCCAAGGGCGCTGATGTTCAACTTGGCGAAGCCAGTGTGGATTTTCAACACTCCAATAATGCATGTTGTGTCGATTAACCGTTCCATGGTTTGTAAAAGACGATTCGTCAGAGAACATTACGCAACGAAAAATGTTGGGGTTTTGTTGTATTTGTTCATGTGCCCATTTACAAAAAGTTACCCGATTTTGGAAATCAGCGCCATGAAGATCTTGGTGTAAAGCAGAAACTGGAACCGAAACTGAACCGAAAACCGAAAACCGTAATTAACCGCTATTTTCAATGAACCGAAAACCGGAACCGAACCGAAATAAAATAAAACATTGAACCTGAACCGAAACTGGAA
Organism: Tipula helvola; assembly: GCA_963556165.1. NCBI lineage: Eukaryota > Metazoa > Arthropoda > Insecta > Diptera > Tipulidae > Tipula > Tipula helvola. The sequence continues at coordinate 341,917,739 of OY744481.1, read as the reverse complement.
TCGAAATTAATTTTCGTTCCGGTTCAATATTTTGCTATCTGAAAAAAAGGATACAATTATTTTCAGTTTTTAAAATTGTGCAAATTAAATTAATCGAACTATCCAAGATGCCGAACCGGAACTGAACCGACCCGAAATTTAAAAATTAGGAACGTAACCGAAAACCGGAACGAAAAACATTTCGGTTCCAGTCTCTGGTGTAAAGATGACACATGATATGGATGATACTTATGCCGTTTTAAAATTCTCCAATCACTGGTGAAGGACAATCCGGAATCGCGAACTATTTCTCGTGTACTAACATGAGGATTATGAGTCGCTGCAGCCAATACAGCAATTTCATTATTTTCTCCAGTGACTGTTGCTCTACGGGTCCTCTTTTTCGGTTGAACATTTCCATCAGCAATAAATTGTTTGATAGTACGGCCAAATGAAGCAGGTGAACGAATCCTATCCGGAAAACGTTGAGCGTAAATAGCAACAGCATTTTCAAGATTTCTGCCAGCTTCTCCATAAACCAGAACCATTTCAATTTTCTCTGGCACAGTGAAACGGTCCATCGTTTATTTTGCAATTACAAAAAACATGAAGATAAGAAATAACACAAACGTTAAATGTGATTTACAAAACTGAATAAATTGTTTTGATGACGAATTTCAAGTATTTCAAGTATTGCAGAATCGAATGCGTGTGTTCTAAGAAGAAGAAATTGAAAAAATTGAATTTCGTCGATTACAACGCCATCTATCATGAACCGAACAAAATATTTCATTCAAATCATACGTACTTTTAGTCGTAGAATCCGTATCTGCAATAAAAAATATGGCTTCCTATCTTAGTTTAAAAGTTACCCCCGCCCCACCTACAAAGCGGGGGGTGGGGGACTATTTTTTTGCACTAATGTATTTCCCCCGCGGTATGATTAAATTTTGATAATGGACATTTTTTCCGTAGAGTGGCTATTTTTCGAGATATTTGATCGTCTCAGTTTAAAAGAAACACCCGGTATATTAAGAATTGCCGTCAAGTTTCTAGACGCGTCTTTTAGCAATTGGCCTAAGGGCACCACCGATTTAAGGGAACTAATATGTTTTTAAAAGTTAGCAAATTAATGCGATATGTGCTAGCACAATAATATCCTTTAACATTTTTAAATTTTTGGATTAAAATCATTTAATTGTGTTAGTGAGTAGTTACTGTAGTTAAATCCAGAATCATTTTCAGCTTCTAGCTACCCATTTTATTTAAAGAAATCAGCGTAGACAAAATAATGCCGAGCAAACATGGGGGCTGTGGGACACGGCCTCAAGGTTTTACGTATAATACATGTACACCAAGTAAAACCTTGTAATTCAGTAGAAAGCCTTTTACCTTATATAATTATATATGTACATGTATTTAATTTCGGTTTTTTTCACTAAACGCACTCATTTTTCACTTTTAATTGATGAATTCAATTTTTTCTTTTTACATTATTATTCAGCCATTAGCAGTATTGCTTTTGCGGATTTAGAAAAATTTGCAACAATCAGTGAATTGAAAAACCACACCAAATAAAAATTAAATACAAAATTAATCGTTGCAAGTTGCTTTAGAAATAATTAATCGAAAACTAAATCCTAATATATTTTTACCAATCAAGTCACAGATTTTGATTGATTGGAAAGCAACTGTTATTTACTAGTTTTTTACTGAATATCCAACCATTACTCACTCATAATTCATTATTAACTGATTTTTCTCCCAATATTGACTCATAATTCACTCATTATTTATGATTTTTCACTTATTATTTACCTGGTATTCAAGCATTGTTTACCCGGTGTTCAGTCATTTGTCATTGGTGAAGGATGATTTCACTCATTTTCACCAATAACTAGCCGATTAATTGATTATTCATATGCATACATTATTCTGTTATTATTCACTGAATATTCGCTCATTATTCGTTCAAATTTCAGGCATTATTCACTTTTAATCCACTCATCTGCTTATTCACTATTTTACTATTGAATGATGAATTCATTCATTACTCACACATACCCGCTAATTCTTCAGTTATTATTCACTCGTTATTATAGTTATTCGCACCTTATTCACACAGAATTTTTTATTTATTTACGGACTATCGTTTCATTATTCACTGATTATTCGCCAAAAAATGAATGAATAAATAGTAAGTAAATAATAAGTGAATAATTAAGTTAATTCGTCTTTCTTCATTCTTCAGTGAATAAATGGTGAATTATGATTGTATAATGAATGAATGCATAGTGAATTATAAGTAAACAAAGTATCAAAGAGTGAATAATCAATCATTATTCTCCTTTATTATTATTCCCACTTTTACATAGCCAATAGATATCTAGTTTTATATACGACGTTTTAATGATTTTTCGCAGACTCCTCCTAAGGCGATTCATTTTTTGCCATAATTATTCTTCCAACATTTTGTTATTGAATTTTTATCACGTTCTTTCACTCACATTCGTTTTTATAAATGATGCTTAGATTTATAGCCTGAACAAATTAAACAACAGCTTAAAGATTTTACAAGACGTGCGTGTATAGTAATACTATTTCCGAAGTAAAAAATCCTACTCAAAAAACCAAAACGATTTAAAACTTAACTTTCAACAATTCAACTTTTGAAATGATTCAAGAAAAGCCTAAAAAGCAGTAAGTATTCTTCTAGTTTACCAAACCGCCAACAAATGTATAGCCCTGGGTACCCAAATTGGTTAAGTCGGAGTTGAGTATTCAATTCCCAATATATTTGATGTAACAGTTGCTGGAAGCAAGCAGTTTGTCAATACCTACAAATATTGGGGTTATTTTGAAATTAAATTAGGTTTCAATTTGAGTTGAAGTTTTAGCTGAAATAACTAAAATTGTTGGTATAATTGTTGGGTTAACCAGGACTGCAGCTATTAAAGTGTATAATACACTTTTATTAACAAATCTGATTAATACCTTAATCGAGCCTAATTGAGCCCGGGTTGCACTTACCTTAAGATTGGTGAAGTACCTTTTACAATTATAAGTTCGTTTTGTAAAAATTACATCATCAAAATAAAGGAAAGCATAAATTGGTAGTTATCGATAAGTTAAAGGTATCATTAAGTATTCCTATACTTCCGAAAGTAAATCATGGTCTAATTAGAAAATAGTATAACATTTCAATAATTTGATTGTATTTTACTTTCCCTATTCGCACACATCCACACACATACAAGAAAACTATTCTCTGCTTCGAAACAAGAAGCACTAAATCAATTTACGCAAAACTAATAAATGTGTACACAGAAAAAGAAATTTTAAAAATTGTAATTTTACCATCTCGACCGGCTTCATGAAAAACAATGTACGTGTACATGTAAATAAATAAAACTTCAAACGGATTTTCCGTCTCCCCATATCGTACCATATATCAGCATAAAAAATAAAAGTATAGAAAGCACCAAACAACAAAGTTAAAGAAAAAGCTCGTTAATTTTATTTTACATAGAACATCAAACTTTAAAAAAAAAAAAAAAAAAAATTAAATTAAATGAAAATTTACAAACAACTTAAAAATATTTTCTCCATTTTCATTTTTTTTATTTTTTGCATTTCCGTTTCACCTTTTCTCGTTTCTTCCTATATATTGTGTATGTTATGCACAGTGTTTATATGGGGCGGTTATGTTTTGTTTTTGTTGGGTGATTTGCATTTAAATTAAAAAAATTTCACAAGCTATTTTAATAATATGTACTCGTATATATTGTATATGTATATATGAATGTAGTTCGGACGGATGAAACCAAAAAAAAAAAAAATGTTTCTGTACAGGAGCAAATATTGGGAGCATTTTTTCTCTTACTACACAGTAATTTCCTTTGTACAATAGGTACATATATTCATAACCAGCCTCTTATTGCATTTAATATCGACCTCCTCATAAATATAAACACTATACATATATATCCATACTAGGATACGGTGTATCGTACTCTTTATTTAATATTTCAAATGGAATAAATTATTCCATACTTTATGAAGTTATAAGACCATATTACGAAGCAGTAAGTGAGCGGTTATAAATGAGGACAAAGAGAAAGAAATTAAAGAAAACAAAAGATATTTTAAATTAAATTAGAAAATGACTTTTATTTGTGGGTGTGCAACTTAATATTTTGCTTTCATCCTTGAAGAATTTAAAAATTATGTGAATGATTGAATCGGGCTGCACAATACGGGTTCAAGCATACATTTGTGTTATGGAAAAAAAATATCACAGTGTAGTCGGTAGCGCAAAATTTAATTGTATTTAATTTTTTTTTTTCGATGGATTTTTACATATATGTACATAAGTCCAAGAGATAATATTTAAACGTTTCTTTTATTTTTATGGCTGCTCGAAATTCAATGTTTGGTTTTTAGTGGGGTCTACCAATAAAAAGTTTTGTTTAAGCTATTAACATAACCTTTTATAATTTTATGAAATTGAAATAAATTCGTCTGACGTCGAATATCCGTTTTTTGTGCTTATCATGGCTCCTAGTACCAGGTTATCCATATTACGTGCGGTTTCTAAGATAAAACATATCAAAAAAATCTTGCGCTCTAAAAAAACAGGATAAAGTTTTTTAAATGGAACACTGTACACTTAATTTAAAAAAAAAAAACGAAATAATCGTCTTCATGTCCAGCTTTTTTAATTCGAATCCAAGAATGTGTTAACGATATGTGATTTTTATATTTTATTTGAAAAATTTGAACTGAAACCAAAAAAAAAACATTACAATTCAATTGGAATTTTAAGTATAAAGCATAAAGCCTTGTAGTTTTTAAAAAATATATACAAAATTATGTTGTATATGTACATGTAGCATAATTTATATTTTTTTTTTTTCATGTTTTGATGTTCAATACATGTGTTTCCAATATATTTTTTCAGAGAGTTTTTAATAATTTTGAATTTTTTGTAGCAAAACAATTTTTTTTTTTTTTTTTTGGGTTCTGCACAAAAATTTCAATAACACTATATTTTTGCTAAATCCATATTCCAAAAACTGCTATATGGGTTGTGTGTGTGTGTGTATTTTATAATTTCGTTTGTGGTAACTGGTATCATTATATCAGTGAATATTTTCCTATATGCTAGGAAACCAAACCAAGTAGAACAGAACAATAATATAATTCATATCATATAGCAGATTTTTATTTTTATATATCACCATGTGTTCTTGTTATCAGGTTGTGGTTTTGTAAATAAACCACGAATTGTCAAAAACCGCATTACTAAATTCATGTATAATATGAAATTATATTAGATTCTCCATGTTTTCTCCCTAGTAACATTAGTTAGCAAAAATTCAATTAGCGGAATTCAAATAATTTCTGTATAACTCATAATTGCGGTAGTGACGTTGCCAAAGGTACCGTTTATGTCTAAATTTGGATGCTAGCAAAGCTATTTGTGTTGTTACATAATATATATATTATATATATATATATGTATATATATATATATATATATATATATATATATATATATATATATATATATATATATATTATATATGTATATATATATATATATATATATATATATATATATATATATATATATATATATATATATATATATATATATATATATTATATTATATATATACATATATGTTTAAAATGTTACAAATATAATGCAACTGTAAGTAAATAGCTTTAAAATTTCATTGGCTGAGTTAATTAGGAATATACTACCCAGAACCAAAAATATTATGTCAAAATTAATATAAAATGGCAAACAAAAATATTGGTGTTTTGATATTCAGTCGGGGAATTTTGTGGAATGGTACTTTGCTTGTTATAAAAAGACGGAAATGAAATCGACTGAATATAACGCAAAAATTGTAAAGAAAATTTACACCAGATGAATCATGTAGAGGAAACGAAATGAAAACGGACTTAGGAATTAATTCAATTCAATTCACTGTCGATTTAATCTAATCAGCTAACTATCCGAAGTATTTATAATAGAGCAAACCAGACTAACCGAGTTCAACAACTACGCGTGACAGCCATCAAGTGTATTTATCTCACAGTAATTTTCTCACTAAAAGTTTTGCTCAAACAATTTCTCAAATTTCGGGAATTAGGTACTGGTTCTAAAAGAGAGATATTTTATAAGATACAAACTGCAATTCAATCAAAGGTTGAAAAATATAAAAGACAGTTTATATACGTATAATAAGTAGTGAGTTGCCATCATAATTTAATAACGTTTCAAAATATTAGCATATTCATGGGCACATTCTCAATCAGATAAATAAAACCTATAGAAAAAGGATTGTCTGTGCTTTAGAATGGGTTGTTAGTTTGAATGCCAATATCGGATATGACAATGAAAACTTATTTTTAATAGGTGAACCAAGTCAAAATATTGTAGACAAGTCAATGGAGAGATTTTAGGAAAGCGAATGCTGTGAACATAAAATTAAGCTAAGTGATAGATATATTGCCAATAGTGAGACAATAGTGATAGATATATTGCCAAGTTGCTGTTTAATCCTGATCATCTATCTAATCTAGCGGTTCTCCCAATAAAAACAACTTCGCCGTTATTATTAAATGATACGTTTATGGTAGGGCCTGATGTTCAAGAAGACCTCTTCTCTATAGTCTTAATATTAAGAATACACCAAATAGCTTTATCCTGATATGAAAATGATATGTCGAAAACATTTATGCTTCAAACTGTTAACCTTAGTAATTGGTGTTCAAATTCAGAAGAATTTTTGAAAACAATTAACAATGATGATAAAGATAATGGCAATTGAAATATAAGGTTCTTCCGGTTCATAACCAGATAATTATTTTTTATGAAGAGCGAACACCTATATATACAATTTTGCAAGCTCAGCTTCGATCTGAATTAGAACAACGAAAAATTTAATTTTTTGTCTTTAAGGTCAGCCTATATAGCCTATATCAACTGAATTGCTAATTGTTGAATTGATAATTTCGCTCTTATATTTCAAACAAAAAATCGTATTTATGCGTTAAATAAAATAAAATTAATATTATAGACAATTTAATATGTCTTTCTTACAATTCGCTAATACTTAACTAGTTGCTTTCTATATTATAGAAATAAAGTATAATTAGCAATTGAGTCGCTATAGTCTAATGAGATTGACTGGAAAACAATTAATTATTTTGTAATTCTCATTTAGTTCGAAACTGAACTTGTCAAATTCTTAATAATAATGAAAATTGTTTAAATCAATTATAATGTTGGGTATTCGTTGGTTGCAAAAGTCAAATAAATATTTAGTTTAATCTTCGAGATTTTTGATCGCTTCGGAATTTTATCTACTGTTACTATAATTAACAAAAATATTCATTGAACAAAATGGTTAGTAAAATTTGTATGGGATTCATGTTTGGTCGATCAATCTAGATCACGGTCGCTAAATTACAGAAATAATTTGGATAAAGTCAATGAGATTTAATTCAAAAGATGTGTTGTCCCGAGGAATTATACGCAAATTGAAATACATACATGGTTTTAGCGATGCCTCTGAAGTTACCTAAGGCACATGTGTCTATTTGAGATTTTAGTATGACGATTGATGGCGGTTCTGTGGTCACACCTAAAGTGGCTGCTGGTTGTTTTGAAGTCATTAAAAATAAACTTTGGCCAAATTGTATTACGGTTAAATGAAAATTTTACCTTATAAATTAAAGGCGTACGTTGCAAATCGAGTTAGTAAAATTTGGAGTAATAGCGATAATAAGAAGTTTATAAACATATCAATGTTAAACAACACCCTACTGATTTTATACCTCAAGATATCTTCCCAGAATGGCCTTTTAGTCGAAAAAAAGAGAAATTCGGACATGTTTGCAGGTTTAAACCTAAAATGGAACAACAAGTTTTAGGGATTATACCAGCTGATAGACTTAATTTGGCAGCAAGGCCTTACAATGTAGTAGGTGTCGATTATTGTGGATCATTCCTTGTCAAATATAAAGGACAACGCAAATATACTCATTACAAAAATTAAATAATCGTGTTTGTATATTTTTTAAGTAAAGGCAAGGCTCCATGATACGACAAAACGTACGATTCGTATCGGTTATTCGTGATCTTGGCTACATGCACGAATAAATCGTTTACATTTATCAAATGACGTTTGGATTTTTGAGGTTATGTATACAACGAAAAGAAAAATCGTTGTACTGAAGAATGAGTTCGTTTTATGGTTGAACGATTTTTTTAAATTTTTTTTCTCGAAATCGCCATATCGTACGTCGAAAAGGAAAAATTACTTGTTTCAATTAAAATAAAATAATTTGCTACGAACTGTAGTTCGAAAATTAAAATTTATGTGTTCCGTTACAGTTTTTAATTAACCTCAATTTAAAAAATATAACAATAGAAGTACAAATTATAAAAACGTTTTAACGAAATCGTTCGTGTTAGTTTTCATGGAGCCGTGCATTAAGACAGTATATCTGGAACTAGTATAGAAGTTGCAGCAAGCTAAGCATTTATTAAATTATTGAATGTTTAAAGGGGTTCATTGCAAGAGGAAGACGAAGTTCAATTATATTCAGTGATACTGGTGGACATTTCGTAGGAGCTAACACGCAACTACACAAGATGAAAAAGTTAATAAAGACCACTGACTACGATGTAGACACACAAATGGTATACATATCAAAATATCACATCTTACAAATCTATTCCACCCAGAGCTCCACATTTCGGCAGGCTTTGAAAGGCTACTATTCGACTATTCAAGATACATTTTAAAAAAATTGTTGGTAATTGCATTTTAACATTAGAACGTTTTCGACGTTAATTATCAAAATATAATAACTTAATTCTTAATTTTCTCTATCGCCATTGTCGTCAGATCCTCATGATTTTTAACCATCGACTCCAGGCCACTTTCTACCAGGGGATCCTATAAATATAATTATTGAAGTCGGATGTCATATTTGAAGCAAAAATCTCAGGTGTTACAACATTTCTGGAAAAGTTTTGCGAAGAGATATATGACAACTCAAGAGGAAAGAACGCAACAACCAAAAAACAAGATTTATTTGTGGTACATGAAGCCAATGCACCTCTAGTGGTTGATGGAACGAGTTGAAAAAACAATAGTTGGACCAGATAACAATTTAAGAAGTTTAAAAATTTAATAATTTTTAATTTCAAGAAGTTAACAAACATATTAGGAAAGAATGAGTATCCAAAAAACAGTATTATGAAGAACTTTAAAAAGGTTCTAGACAAAAATAACAATTGTTTCATGTAGATCGCGTGCTTCCTTTTTACCTATAGTTTATGAGAGTTTGTTTTATCTGGGTAATTCGTGTCCGTGATTTCGTTGATGTATAACTTGGGCAGTACTGGGCACATTGCAAAATCGGACTAAATTGGATGTATTTGGTTTGATTTCAGAAAGATACAGGCACGTGAACAAAAACCTCCTATCTTATTTCCAGTACCGTGGGCACTTCTAATGAAACAATTCATCAAGGTGTAAGTTTTGCCCAAATCCTGCAACAACTCCATCGCACCTTTACCTAAGATGCTCACCGAAGCTCCGCTGTCTAACAAGCCATGCCTATGTACTTACACAATTTTAACATCAGCGTAAGGGCGCAGGTCGTTTTTGTAAAGGCTTTTGTTTATTGAATGCATACACAATTTTAGGTTAGCTCGTCGGGATCTAAAATATTTAACAGATCGAGAGATTTTATTTTTATGCTTATATTAAAAGTTGTGTTATCTGATGAGATGGAGCAATTAGGTAAACTGGAATCTTTTGGTTTTAATCTTCTTTTGAGAACTGCTTTGAAGTTGCTACTTGAAAATGGACTTTCTCTTCTAAGCGTGGTATTCTCGGATAATTTACACGCAGTGATTTCATTAATGGCTGGCTGGCGTCGTCTAAACACATCGCTAAAGCGCCGTGGGTCGTATCCTGACTGATCCCATATCTTTTCGTATCATCTACAGAGTATACGAAGTCCTTCACCGATCTGATGCTACCTTGAGAAGGAAGAGTTACGTTTTGTAATGCCGGTTGCATGTTCAGGCAAAGTCTGTTTATCAACTCGGTTTTTCTCGGTATATCTTGCGTTCAGCTTCTGCACGGCTAGAGTAAAATCTGAAAACGTAGCCCTGTTACTCTGGTGTCGGCGATGAATTTGGCCATGAGCCTCTTCTTCAAAATCGAAACTTTCGAAATATGACAGCATAGAAGATCTTAGTATGGGCCAGGTTGCATTTGGATCCTCTAGCTTAAAAACCCAATACCAATCCTCCGACTTTTTCGAAAGGAACAAGTGAACAATTTTGGTGAGTCTATCATCGGCAACTTCATCAACGCCAGCCATCTGCTCCAATCGGCTCACAAAATCGTAAACTTTTTTTAAATCTGTACTCTCGAAAGACAAATTCCACCTTTGCTTAATTTTAAACGCGTTGTAGACGCCAAAGTGGTGTGATACAAACTGAGCGTTGTCGGCTCCAACCCGATGTGGTACAAACTGAGCATTATCTGCTGTTGGGGCCAATATTCTTTTAGTTGGTCATTAATTGTTGACTGTTTCTCCGCTACCTTATGCAACTCTATGTTTGTAAAGAATTCGGCAACCGAATCTATTAATTTTTTGCCTTCCAAGCTAAATTGAGTCTAGCTAGAACATTCAATCAAATTGAATACAAAAACATAACCGAACAAGTGAAAAACAGGACAAAGCACGTTATTAGAAAGAAGCAAAAATCCTCAAGAAGAAGTTAAATAAATTAATTTCCAGTAAATCAAAACTAGCCACAAATACATCATCCAATAAGACCAGCAACGGACACATGTTTTATAAACGAGTAGTTAACCTCACCAATATACTCGTAGAGTTCAATGATGAAGAGAAGTTGCTATTAAACCTGGGCTTGAGACACAATACCATACCTATAAAGATACTACCAAAAATAACACAAAACATTTACTGGAAATTGAAAACGTTATATTAAAAACCGACACAATTCACCAGGACGAGATAAGAAGTCGGATCATTAACGAGATCCAAAACAATATGACAAAATAAAACAGAAAAAGAAAACCAATAACTGAATTGAACACGGTAACAAGCATACGTAAAAAATTAACTGATAATAACGCGCTAATAACGAAAGCTGACAAAGGTAACACTGCAGATGAATTCATCGAGAAAAACAATGTTAAGGAATTATCATCCGATCTAACTAATATGCACCTAAAAAACATCAATGCTGTAATCAATAAATCAACGACCATTTTGAACCACTATCAAAGATACAATAGTAAAATGATCTAGCCTTAAGCACCAGCCATCACCGGTTTACCAAAATTAATTAAAGGGAATACCCCTATAAGATCGCTAATAAATTTCATCGTATCTCCGTCATACAAGCTAGCAAAATATCTCAACTCAATGAGAATTTTTCCGTTATCAACAATATGAAGCTCGTTGACAAAATACACTCCGTACATATCCGTCACAAACATGTACTCCAATATACCAGTCGAGGAAACAATTCAAATTACCATGGAATTATTAAAAGAAAACAAAGTGGAAGCAAAGATTCAGTATGAGCTAAAAGAACTTCTTAAAATTATTACCAAACAGAACTATTTCGAATTGGTCGGTTCTCCACTTTCAGGCACACTTGCAAACATTTACCACAACCACATAGAAAAAAAAATCACATTTTAAACGAAAAACACAGATACAGGAACAACATAATATATTGGCAAAGGTACGTCGATGATATTCTTATACTTTTCCAAGGAAAAATAGGAAGCTAGAGAGACTTCACTAGTATTTAACTCTATACAACGCAACATAAAATTCACACTGGAAATTGAAAACAACAAAACCATCAACTTTTTGGGTCTCACAATCACCAACATAAATAATAGACACAATTTTAAAATATATCGAAAACCAACACAAACCGATCACCCAGTACACGCTCGAGTTGGTTGTAGTATACGGACAATATTTTATTATAAATATTAAAATTTTTATTTTTGATTAGGTTTGTTCCATATGCTGGCTAAAAGTTAATTAAATCGAGGTTTTGAATATTTTTGCTGGAAATGCCATATTGGGGCGAGCTCAGTTATCAAAAATAATGGCTACAATATTTTTAACGTCAACCGTTTTAATTCATGACTGAAAGGGTTAATGAAAGAAAAAGAATTCTTACGAGAGTTTAACGATAATTTATTTTTATAAATTAAATATTTAAAAAAATGTTTAATAAATAATACAATTTAGGTATTGAAATTTTATTTTAATTGGTTAAAAATGACCTTTCAGGAAACTATTTCGGCGTCATTATTGTAACGAATCGTTTTTTGTGCGTGCAAGTTTAGATGAGATAGAATCAACGGCTGGAAGGGTTTTAAACACATAAACTTATAGCGTGTATCGATTGTACGAGTCATGAGTTTATGTGTTTAAGACCCTCCCAGCCATGCACGCACAAAAAACGGTTCATAACAGACCAACTAATCGGGATCATTAGGTAAATGTATTGGAAACATTTTAACTAAAATTAATAAATAAACATATTGACGATTCCATAAACTAATCACTTCATTAATAATACTTAAATAAAAGCATAGCTAATTGTCGCTAAGAATAATTGAAAATAAAAAATCCATACATAAAGTAGTAAAAAAATCATTAAAGTGTTCTTAAAGTACATTTAACAACCCACCCCTCGAGAAACGAAAGGGAAATATTTATTTTTTATCATTTTTTTTGTAAATTTGCTTACTGACCTACATTTAAATTGCCGAAGAATTTCAATTCGGAATTTAAAACATTTTTTGAATCGTAGGTAGATTCGAGATCCGGCGGATACTAATTTATTGTTTCGTATATGAAAACCACTGTAAAAACTGTCAACTAATTTTAATATTTATTAAAGTAAATATAAGTTTTGTGTACATATATTGCATATAAAAAATAAAAAGTTTTTCTTTTCACCAAATAATTATCATTTTTATCAGTCGGAGAAATAATTTTCAGCGTTTGCGCCCTAATGTCGGGAAATTTTACAACCAGTTTTTTTTATTTATACCATTTACAAAACCAAAAATTTCCTAACAGCAGCGACCAAGAGAAAATGAAAAACATGCGAGAGAGCTTTTTTTTTTGCTTATTTTCTACTGTTTATATAATATACAGAAAAAGCTCATCGAACCATGACCCCTATTATTTATAACAAAAATTTATTTCGTTGAATTTGTATTTTGTTCTCTGTTTTGAAATTCTTCTATGTTTGTGTGGAGGAGTAATATGTATTATTATGTACAACAAAAACCCAAAAATTGGTCGAGAGCATAAAACATAATATTATGTTATACATTAAATGTTGTTGTTGTTTCGTTAAATATTCTCCTTTTATAAGATATTAATTTCTGTATCGCGTATGTAGCGTATTGAGTACAGTAGAAAAAAAAAATATTTGTTCACTTTAGTTCATGTTCCGTATTCGATTCATGCAGACAGCATACGATTTTTTTTTTTAACTTTCTGAAATCAAACTATATAACAAAAAAATAAAACAAAAATTACATTTGGATTTAGTTTATAATTTTTGTTTAGTTATTTCATGAATTGTTTATAATTTACACGGGATAATCGCGCGATTTTTATTTTTGGATTAGTGCATGAAATATAAAAAAGTGATTTATTGGTTTATAAAAAAAAAAGAAAAAATTATTTTTTGCATTCAGTGATTCAGTGAAAAATAAGTTTCTCATACAAATGTAGAGCAAAAATAAAAAAATTAAAATCTTAGTGAAATGAAAATAAAAAAGTTGTGAAACCGAATAGAAAATAAAAGGATTACGAAAAATAAATAGGAAAAAGTGCGAAGAGCTTTTAGCTGTTTATAAAGAGTAGTTTTGCTATTTTTTTTTATATTTTCACCTTATTTACCCAGTTTTATGTGTCTCAAAAATATTACCATCTGCTTAAAGATATTATAAAAAGGATGCGTAACATTAAAAAGGAATGAACCAAGTTTAGTCGATTTAAAATCTGTGATCTTAAATTTACACTCAATGTGTTTTTGATATTTTGGTTGAAAGAATCCTTTTTTTTTTTTAATGTACCAACGTATACATTTTATCCTTTCCATATATACGACACAAAAATATCGACACAATTTTTGTGTCCACTTTGCTAAATTTTCCAGTTTTCCAGTAGATCTTTTTTTTATTTTTTGTGTGGAAAATCATAAAATTAGATAACAGTTTCTGGGAAATATGGTAAAATGAAATACTAATGTTACCTTTTGTATAAGCTTATTTTTTTACTGTATTGCCTTTATATTTTCTTATCAAAATATATGATAAAAGCATTTCTATAGTATATACATAAATATGGGTTAATAATATAAAACCTAAACCACATCCACCACACAACCTTCTTTAAAACAAAAAAAAATTGATTTTAATTTAATTTTAAACAAAAAGTATTATTATTCATTCGTACGGAAAACCTAGAAAATTTATTAATTTATGTATACACATACGAAATATAATAAAATTAATTAAAAAAAAAAAAAAAAAAGTTTATTGTGAATATTTTAAAGTGAATTAATATATAAAGTATTGTTCATAAAAATATAAATTAATTAATTTTACGTTTTATATATTATTATGTAAAGTGAAATTGTTTAGAAAATTTATAAAAAAATCATGCAACCTACCCACTTCATACCATCGACAATGAAAAATAAATAATTTGTTATAAAATCGTTTTTTTTTTTTTTGGAAATATGTTCGCGATTTGATTTAATATTTTTTTGGTTTTATTGTGTAATTTGGTGTTTTAAAATATTAATTAAAATAATTTTTTTTACAACAACAACAAGCAACAAATCATATATATATAATATATAAACAATGCGTTATATAAAAAGGATAACAATTATTGTGGTTGTATTAGTCACGTGTTTTATTAAAGGTAAGAATTTATTTATGTTTGTTGTTTTTTAGTGGAATTCTGCTTCTGTAATTATATTACGTGCATATAACAATAAAGTCAGTACATGTTTTATTGTAATACGTTTTTGCGGTGTAAAGTAGAAAATTACCATGTTTTGGCAAATTTAATAGCTCGTTGATATATTAATGAGTTCTGTGAATCATTACGTTTTTATGTTACTTTATAACGATTGTTGTGTTATTTGGAAATTGAAATGTGTTGTAGAAAGCTTCATAAAATCTCATGGTCATCGTTTGTTTTGATTTTTTTTTTACTTTATAATAAATATATTCTACCAATCTATAGTAGAAATTCATCAACTGTGCTGATTGGTAAGCACTTACATAGCATTAACAAATTTAATTAAACTTTTTTATTAAATTTTATTTCCAAAATATAAAAGTGTAGGTACATACATACATAATAAACCAACTATATCAATAATAATTATTAATTCATTAAACTTATTAATTATTTAATTTTACCAAGTTATTATAATTTATAATTTATTAAATTATTAAATCTTTTATGAATTTTTTTAATTTTTGTATGGTGAACTAGAGACTATGAGGGAAATGAAAAGTTTCATCATGAACTTAACTAAATGATTTTTAGTTTTATCTTGAAATCACTAAGCGACCCAGAATTTTTAATAAATGGTGGCAAACTATTAAAATCGACAAAACCTGGAAAAAATATATTTGATGCCACTCTAGCTGAAGTAATCGAATGAATATGAGATTTTCTTTTAGTGTCATAGTTCTGAATATCATGAATCGACATATATTCAAAATTGCACTTAATTAATCTATTTTTTATTTTGTAAATTAATACAAGATTCTCGAAGGACCCAACCACATCAATAGGAAGAATACTCTCAGAATATAAAGATTTTGTTGGTGTAAGGCGATATAGCTTTTTTTATTACTTTAACGCATTTATTTTGAAGCACAAATAACTCATTGATGTTGGCTGAACTGGAGGACGACCAAAGCATCCAAACTGTTTTCTCGATTATACAATGTCGTATACTTCTTATTACAACATTCATTGGTGCAATTTATTTCTTTATTTCAGTAATCTGTTTATGTCAAATATAAGCTTAGAATCAAAAGTGAGACCTAAATATTGAAAAGTTTTAGATTCCTCCAGTTTGGAGCAAGTTCATCCACTGCTCAATTAATTAAAAATCATATAAGACATCATTTCGAACAATCTTTATAAACAATCGCAGCTTCATCGGCATATAACTGTAATCGTCCCCAATAATTTTAAGCAGAATATATTATTTATATAAAATAAAAAATTTGGAAGGCCCAATATGGATCATTCTGGAACACCAGAAATAACTGGACCTTTACTACTATTATACCCATTAACCAGCGGCGTAACCAGGTTCCCGCAGCACCCGCAACCGTCTTCGAATATTAGTTCAAAAATAAGATTAAGTAAATAGTAGCTCAGATTAAACTTAAAGTAGAGCACAATTTTTTTAGGAAATTTTTAAGAAAAGGCAGAGAAAGAAGAAACCGTTCTTGTTGCAATTAAATATTTTTTTAAGATAGGCCCAACAATTTCTTCTCGATTGCTAAAGATGAAGTGAATATCAGAGTAACTACACGTAATCTGACTCCATAGAAATAAAAATGGCTTTATGCTCTGACAGATATTAAGATTTACAAGAAAATTTGGCAAGGTTGTTTGAAATTAGAGCTTTTGACAACAAATTATACCGAGTTTAGTGTTTGCTGGGTGGATTTATTTGTAGTATATGTTTCGTACTCCAAATTTTTCTCTTTTGCATTCAGGTTCAACTTTTCATGAATCAAATTGAACTTTGAACCTTTTACAAATCAGGTTTTGATTAGAAAAGGTTGAGTTTGATTTGAAAAAGGATGACCTGATTTGTTAAAGGGAGCTATAATAATAATAATAAAGAAACAAGAAATTGTTGAAACTCTCCTATATAAGTATCTAACCGCGAAGGAAAACAATTTATTATTTCCCTCGTTAGGGGCGCCTTTGTCTTTAGAAAAGTAATCAACGGATACCTGAAGTCAGTCTCTACAATGAATTCGTTCAATTTATAGTTTCCCATTTACCGAATCTTTTTTTTTATTATCGGTAAACAAATAAAAATTAAAATTACCGGTTTATTTTGTAAAACTATTTTAAATACACGAAGATGTTTCATGTTTTAATTACTTTGTAAAATTTCTCGAGATTATTGAAGTGTAGCATGCAAATAAATGTATGTAAATTAATTGGTGATTCGGTTTTTCTGACCACTTCGAAAGTTATTTGAGATTTTCGAGATTGTTCCAGTTTTTTTGAGATTGTCGGGTGTATTTGATAGTTCGAGATTACTCGAGAATCTTAGAGACTAATCGAATCATATGAGTTTTCGATATTTACGAAATTATCCAGTACTATGTATATCCGACATATCTTTTTGTTGAATAGTATTAGTAACATTAAGCTACTTGAAAAATACAAATATTTCGATATTCACTTGAATTTTCAAAATTTTCGTGGGTTTTCTAGATTTTTACAGGCTTCGAAATTATTCATTAATATTCAGATTTTGCGGTATTATTGAAATTGTTCGAGATCATTCGAGATTCAAATAATATAGAGATTCTTCGAATTTGTTTGAAAGAGAGATTTCCTTAGTTTTCCACATTTCTAGGATTATTCGAATTTTATAAAGATTTTCAAGTTTATTCCAATTTTGTACAGGAATGTTCTAACTATAATGCTTAACTTTAAGTTTTGAAAACTTTCAGAGTTACACATATAAATCTGAATCACGTTATACGATATTTAGTAGATTTTTCGAGATTATGCCAAAATGTCCCTTTAGTCAAGATTGATCAAGTTATTTACGTTTTACATGGTTGTTGATTAGCGTGTATAACATTTTCTTTGGTTTTGCATACTTTACATGCTTGAAATTCAAATAGAAAATACAGTATGCAATCTACCACTTTTTTCAAATTACAGGTTAATGTAGAATGACGTACAGATTAAAAACAACGAAATTAAACAAAAAGTTTATCAACATTATCAGCTGATTTTATAACAGTTGGTACAGTCCTCTCATCAATTTTTGCGTAGATATTTCCATGACGACGAAACCAAAATATAAGAGACCTCCGCGTGTTTTTCAAAAAAAGGCTGCACCAACAAAAAAATTGTGACAGTGCAATCTTTCATTTATAAAGTTCTTATCATCCGATACCGATTGTAAAGCCTTTTTCTCTGTCATCGGTTATGCGAAATTTACAGAAGAATTGCTGGTATTTTGGATTGTCACTGTTTGTTTTATTTACACCGTTTCTTATAAATGAAAGGCATCCATTTTCAATATACTACAAATACCGTTAATAATTTCTTTGTGGTAATGTTGATATCCATTGGCGAAGAAATAACGATATCAGTTTGAAGGTCTTTTTGGTCGTAATAATTTGTGCGCGGCAGAAGATCTACAATACTTTTGTGAAAACAAGCTACTTTTTGTTGTAACTTTTTATTTTTTTTAATTTTGCTGACAATTTTCTTCACATAGTTAGTTAGATAGTTTAATCCAGTTTAGTGGTTATGTTGTTCAGCTTCGCATTCAAAATCTGTTTAATTGTCATTACCGCAGACATTAGATCTTTATTAAACGGATTAGTCTGATTGATATTTAGATATTGTAACATTTCGAAGTAGTAGCCCTAGTAAGAACCGGCTTCGATTCTTTCAGAATCGTAGTGCAGGATTATTTTAAAATTTAAAGTTTGACTTATAGAGCCTCAAAAGAATAAATTCAATGAATCATATAAAATTTAAAAATGAATTGTATAATATATCTTTATAATTTCAAATTTATTGTATTTATTAATAGCTGTTATCATTAGAAGAGTGTGGTCAAATAATTTAATCAACGAACAGTTACGTGGATTTAATGGAAAATAGAATTTTTTTTTTTTTAATATTTTAAATCACAAATGTGCAATAGTATGTCTTACCGAATAATGCTTTAATACATGTAAACTGGTTTCATGTCTTATAGCTATTGGCAACGGTTATATGTATATTAATAGGCTACGATATAGTACATGATTATTCGAGGCAGACGTTGTAAATTGAGAACAATAAAATAGAACGACGCTTAGTATCATTCATACTCATGAACATCGCTAGTTCTATTTAAATTAAAAGTATGTTTTATCAGGATATTTATAACTTTGTAGCATAAGATAATCATTCTTTTTCAATTATGATATGAAGTGATAGAAAATTCGTAAACATGATCGACGATGGTGTTCTTATCGGAACATGTAATCTAAATTTTAAACCATTAAATTGAACACGAAATCCAAATTGTTCTACAATAACCAAGTTTTAAGTGACGATTGTTTAGAGCGACATTTCTGTGAATATTTAATGATACTAATCCATTTAGTCGCTTCCCACCGATTGTGTTTCGTAGCTGATTCTTAAGGCGCCTGAATATCTTGGAACACACCAGTTTGAAAGATTATTCATATATGTAGATGCTTTACCGGAAGAATTGAGCTCAGTACGAATGAAGGACACGTGTGGCTACGTTTGTTTTTAAAAAACATCAATCTAATGGCATGCTTATAAGCAATAATTAATGGTTTAGTTGTGCTGAAGTAAGTGCCACCCCAACAACAAATTCCGTAACGCAATCGCGATTCAATTAAGATCGTAGAAGTTACATTTTCCTGATTGTGGAGAGGCTATGAAAGATGACATTTCCAATCTAAATGACGATCGACTTCTAGTCCTAAATATTTACAGGACCATACAGTTGGGCAAGTGAGAGCCATTTCTGGAACAAAAGATAAAGGCATAGGCATTCAAGCTAAACAAAATAGCCTTAGTTTTCGGGCTAAGTACTAGTCCGTGCTCTGAAAACCAATTGCTAAAGTAACAGATCATCATTAATACTAGAAACTATTGACAAATAATTGATACAATTATAAGCGAATGCCAAAAATCGAGTTTACGTAAATTAGAAATAGGATTGATTCAAGAACTGAGCCTTGGGGAACGCGAGCATGAAATTCGATAAAATTGCTCAGTGATCCACCGATGCTTACCCGTTGTAACCGGCCTTTTAAATACGATGTAAACAAATCAAACATACACCCCTGACTCGGTAGTTTGTTAAATGAATCGCGATTTAACAAGTTTGTAAAAAATTGTTGAGACAACTGGAAGAATGAAATAGGCTGATAATTCCTAATTAATAAACGATTACCTTTTTTATACAAGGAAATAACCTTTGCAATTTTTAATGCTTGCGGAAACACCTTCAATTGTACTACGATTAAATAATTCAGCTAAAATGTTAATAGTATTAAGCATATAACCTTAAGCCTATATATTATCAGGCGTCAGTTTAGTTTCCAAAGAATTAATAACATAAAATAATTCTACTCTAATTGGCCGAAAGGAAAAGCCACTATTAATAAGCCTACCTAAAACCATCGACTTGGAGCTGATCTAATTAGAATTGTTTACATAAGGTCTCATGTTTCTCAATTTTAAGCAGTGTGGAGACAATATTGCCCGATTCTTAACAAATAACGGAGATGTGATTACTACAATTTTCCTTATTCAAAATTTCATTTACTAGATTCCATTGTTTTTTACCATTACCAGCGGCTCTTTGAAATTTACTAAAATAACATTTTGCTTTACTACACTTTATAACTGTTTTTAAATTTTTAGAATGGTTACCGGAATGTCTTTTTAATTCAATATTATGACTGTGCTTTTTAAGTTTAGAGCAAAGATTATTTTATTCCTAACCGTAGCAACCAAATATTTATTAATCCACGGTTTGAGTTTGTTTCCCTTTTTTGGTTGCTTGGGTTTTTGTTTGCACTGAGATATATAACTAATCAATTAAGAAAAAAATGAATCAAATGCTTTTGCAATATTGGAAATAGCCAACACTGAGCACCAATATTCTCGTACCAGTAACTTATTCAAGCAATCATAATATTAAACGTGTGTCCTAAACATTTTTAATTTTTTTTTTTTTTTTAAACACTTGTTAAATATTTCGCTTGACAAGTCTTTTAAAAAAAAATGTATAAATGTGTGTATTAAATGTGTTTTGCCAAGTGCCTACGGCAGAAAGTGTAAAAAGTATTAAACTTAGGGATAGTGACTTTAGATTGACATCACTCTTTGTGGTGTTCAGGGATTGACAAATTTTTGAATATCCCACAGTAATCCATAATACGTAAATCCTCCACAGATGATAGTATTTCAATGTTACTGCATCTCGAGTAAACATGATCAAGCACATGGCATATTGATTTGAAATTCTAGTTGGCACGTTAATGTAAGAAGTTAAGCCATAACTAGACATTACAAATTTG
Source organism: Tipula helvola (assembly GCA_963556165.1). Lineage (NCBI taxonomy): Eukaryota > Metazoa > Arthropoda > Insecta > Diptera > Tipulidae > Tipula > Tipula helvola. The sequence continues at coordinate 341,896,278 of OY744481.1, read as the reverse complement.
TTGTCTTTTTGTAGCTCTTTTACATTACATTCCGTTATATTGACTCTACCTTCCAACTTGACTTGAGTCTCCTGCATCTCATCTAACATTTTGCCAAGATTATTAACAATATCTAACACTTCCTAGAGTTGAGTTGCATTAGTATGACGATTAACCATACTGTTTTTTGCAGTAACCATATTTTCAGCCAATACAACAGAAGTGCTAGGGTATAGGCCTAAATGTTAACGTTAAACCATTTTCCTCATCATTTTTAGATATTAAATTAAGACAGAGACGTACCAACACAGTACAATACCATTTCGGAGAACTTGCCAGACGAGTTATGTGCTCTGCCCATAAATATTTTTGCAATGAGGATGACATGGCAATCATCACAAAGAAAACTGTCAGCCATTTTTTGAAGTCCTTGCATACCAATGTACCGCATTATTTACATAACACAATCAAGAATTAAACAAACTAACCAGACTCGTAATGTTAGCAACGCAAAAAAACGTAAATTTAATGTACTATAATTACTTTTAACAGACAATAATTTTTAAGCACTTGCACCAGCGGCTCTAGCGCCACCGTTTCGATATTTAATCAAAAAAAAATAAAACTAAATAAATGCTGACTTTTATTTATATTGATTTATTTGCGGTTTACTGACGAAGAAACATTTCTTTCATTTTGAGCTGAATTATAGGCCGACGAGTGAACAGCGAATTTTTTTTTGCATTGATGTTCTTGAAAAATACAATACTTTGGAATCCACAGATTCTGATTTGGTATTTTTGCTTGACAAAACTCTCGCTATCTGGAGGGGGTTCGGGTAATTTGTAAAGTCAAGAAAAGCCATAGAAATAAAAAATCTTGTTTGTTATTGCAGAATGGCGGACCTACACACCTATTTAGATTGAACAAGAACTGGAAGGCCAAAGATCGAAGAGTTGTACTTTAAAATACAAGGTCTAAGAGTTGTTGATCTAGGCGGATCTCGACACGTGATATATGTAAGATAAATAATGGTCTTTTTTCATTATTTCGACTTTAATGAATAATTTTAAGTATAACGATCAAATTTAGTATGAACTAAACATGAATTTAAAAGAAAAATTATTTCTCAATCTAATGATTTAATCGAATTTTTATCATATTGGTAAATAATATAAAATAAAAATGTTTTTCAGTAGTGATTTATGAAAGTTGGACGACCACGTCTGACGGTTATGGTTTTTCATTGAGTTAAATTTTGCAAAGATAAAAATTTAAATTTTTAGCCGAGGTAAATATGGAAACCAAATTTTTAACTTTTCATGCCTTTTGCTGTGTCAAATCAAATGGTTAAAATTTTGATGAATACACTGAAGTATATAGAGTTCGGCGATCGTTGAAATAAATACTTTTAATTAATATTTTATTATATGGGGACAAGGCTGCCGATAAGAGATAACAATGTAGATTTAAGAATTATTATTACACAAATTAATTTTAAATTTGGCAGGTATATGCAAAAATATGTGGGTTTTTTAAGAAATTCAAACACATATTCAATTAAAATCGTTTCCATTTGCTTTAACAAATTCTTACGGAACATGTGGTAGTCGGAAGGCGCAATATCTGGAGAGTACGCAAGGTATGGTAATGTTTTCGAGCCTAGTACCAAAACTTTTTTTTTTGTTTGCGCTGCCACATTCAGCCGTGCACATTCATGTAGAAAATTAACCTTATTTTGTTTTGAAGCGTGTTTTGGCCGTATTTGGGCTAATTATTAGTTCCGCGTTTTATCGATTCGCAGCGACTGTTTGTCCTAGTTGTAGAAATACGTAGTACACTAAGCCTTCCACTAAGCCAATATTTCATCATTTTTCGATTATCATAAATTATCCACTTTTCATACCGGTAATGATTTGCTACAAAAATTCTTACTTTTTTGTCTAACTAACAATGAAAGATAATAAACGAATATGAATTTTATCAGCATTTATTTCAAATCGAAGGCAACACATAAGGACTGAGATAACGAATCTCAAACTGTTTAATACTGCATAAAGCAAATGCATACATGGGATAAGTAACCTACCATAAAAAAAGTGCAATACGAGCACACATATTTCTTACAGCTATAAGCGCGCAGACTTAACCACACGAATTTATGCATAGACCTAATAAATTATGTAAAATTAGTTAATTATTTTAAATAATTTAATTTTTATTTTGTAAACATTTTTTTGTTAGTGTCAATTTTCTGTTTTTCAACCGTTTCTTACGGTAGATAAGCAAATCAATCTTTTATCAGCCTCAAAACTTGCTAAACATTTTGTGGTGAATATAAACGTGAACATTTTTTTTTTTTTTTTATATGTTTTTAACCGGTTGAAATGTCGTTCGAGTCTGACACACGCTCTTAATTCAGTTTTGTTTTACATTTCCTTATATGTACGTTAATAAAGTGTAATTAAAAAATCGGCGGTAAAAAAAATCGTAGTATATTTTCCTCCGCACATTTTGGATTAGGTAAGCATTTTGAATTTCATTAGTGTCGCTCAATTTTGCAATGTCTCTAGGAGCGAATTCCTTTGTATGACCGCTGTCAATTTTTATTCGGACATAGCTAATTTTCTCTCCATATCAATCTCTTTATTGGACTTTTTGCAGCTCTCGATGCCACATCAATAAGTTTGGTCATAATCTTTAAGTGTGTGTAGAGGGCAACATCTACTAGATAATTTTTTTGTTCTTCGTCTTTTAGTTAGTATACTTCAAACGCCGCTATTCGCCAGTTCTAGTTAATAAAGTATTAGCCGAATATAACATTAAGGTTAAAGTACAAACGTATTGAACATTATAAAATTTGCTTACAATGCAAATAATTATGAAGAGTATCAAGGTCTTTTCTCCAAAGCATCAAATTATAAATGGTTAATTCGGGATATTTGAAACATTAAACGATTTCAATTTCAAGATGTGCATCAATATATGCAGCTTGCATATATTCACATGAATATTGAGTACAACGACATTATGACTTACCGGATCGAATGCTTTTCCCAAATATATACAAAAATAGAGCCAATCGCTCTCTGATTCAAACCTTTATATAAAAGTTAGTAAATTCTAATAAAACGTTTTTGGTGTCCCTAAATTTCATAAAACCAGATTATTATGTAAAAAATGAGCGTTATACAAAGCAATGAAATGAAAGGAAAAATACCGAAAGACAAAAATCCTAATCCTTGACAAAATGATATTAAACTCTCCTGGAAAAACAGTAGTGCGCTAAAAATGAAACTTGTAAATAATTCAATGTAAAACAAGACGGAATTAAATTCAAAATTTACCTGTAAAATATCAGCACTAGTCACCGCTGCTTCTTATATGGATGAAACATAAATATTATTCTTATAATGTTATCATTTAGATAAATATCAACTTCACCGGATATTTACGTATAATTATATTTACTTCAAATAGTAAATCAATATGTCAAGAACAGCGATGTTAGCTATAAATAAATTAGAAAAATTTCTGAAACTTCTCAATTTTGATGGATTATAAAAAAGTTTAGCTTATTCTTAATATAGTTGGTAGAAGATGTTTAAAAACCTATAAAATATTTTGTAATTTGTTGATTGGGTTGGACGTAATCCTAAAACAGGATGTCTGTTAGTTTTATTTTGGAATTTCACTGCAAAAACTTCAGCTGGATTCAAGCCAACAATTTTTCAAAATCACTTACTGATATTTTTCTTTTAAATGAAGAGTAATCGTGTATTTCATTATCTCTAATATTTGAAGGAAAAAAATGTACCGCTCCATCAGATAGATTGAACCTTTTTCTCATTGCGTATAGGTTCATTGTAAAAGATTATCAAATCGATAATGAACTAGTTTCAGATATTGGTTTGCAAATTAGTAATCCAATTCCACCGAAGTAAGTTGAGGTTTCAGGAACAGTTTCATTTAATTAAGGATCTTTAATTCGATCATAAATCTATAGATGAATCTAGAAGTTCGGATATATTAACACATACAAATACGCAGACAATACATTATTCGGTATCCTGGTAATATTTTAGAGAAAATTGTACAGCAATTGACAATTTAATAATAATATTTCTCTTTTCGTTCAAGTTACAAGCATTTCACAAATTACCACAAAAAGGATGTGAAACCAAACTTGAACGATAAAATACTCGCAATACATATTTAAGTTATTTAAATTAATATTTGAGAACTTAACAAGATCAAAATGGAAAATATATGGTTAAGCATAGATGGGTAGTAACGAGAACAGATAATTATGATAGAGTTTTCGATACTTGTTTACAAAAGTTTCTAACAGTCTTTTAAAACTTGTCGAACTTTGCATAAACGATTTTTTGATGGAGAAAAAAAATTGAAAAATTTATAAATATAGCTTCAATTTCCATGTTGCTTAATTAACAAAAATGTATATAACTGAAATTTAATTACATATACCTAGTTAGCTAATTATATTTATATAACGTTAAAATCAAATAAAACAGAAATGGACAGTTTCAAAATTTGCCAGTATATTTTAAAAACTTATGGTCATAAAACGAGATTGATTCTGATTTTCGCACTGCACACAGTTATTGACAATGTCCGACAGTTTTTGGCACTTTTAAGCAGTTTTTTCTATTTTTAACACATCTTGAGGCATTTTAAATGCACCATGCACTTTGCAAATCATAATGAGGAGGGAAACAAACAGAAAATGATAGATTATAATCCGTCGATTTATTAAATCGTCTAAAAATACTGGCATTATCGTTTATTAGTTGTTGCATTTAATCCAGGTTATTAGTAATTATAATAATTATTTCATTAATAATATTAATAATTGGATTTATCAGATGTGTAATTTCTTTTAAAAGGTTTCCTGCCATTCGATCGCAGATAATTTGATAAAATAAATAATATGCGACTCATATTTTAATCTTTAATAATCGTATTTTCTTGGTAAAGACGCACTTACATGAATCACTTTGGATGAATCATCAAACGTGAATTGATTGAAAACAATATTTTTATTTACAAATATTTAGTTCAAAATTACTCCAAAACAAAATTCAATTTAATCACAGCATTTACATAATGGTAGTTCATCGGAAAATTTATAGACGCATTTCAATCATTTCAAAGTCAATAAATAAAAAGTTGAACACGTTCAATTGGATAATTTGTTTTATATAACGTAATTGTTGTTGTAAAATATTTTTAATTTTTTTTTTTAAATTACCAAGAAAGTACGCTAATAAATTATCTAAACTTACTTGATTTGATTTGTGTCGTTAAAAAGTCGGTAGTAACTTCCCCACAATGTTTTACTAATATTTTAATTTAGATTGTAATACAATTTACTTTCTAAATATAAGGAATGTAATGGACAAGTTACAAATTAATTAATTAAATTCAAATTAAATTAACATTTGCTTACACAGAAACATAGTGTGAATATGACGAAGAGAAATTCTAAGAGAATTTGGCTGTATTAATATAATTCGCTAATACATTCCGCTCATTACAATCTGTATATAAATATTATAGAGTGTAAATTGTGATACAATCAGCCCAATCGGCTTTTAAATGTTGTTTGTAACACATATTAAAAATGTTCTTATGACCGGTTGCATATTACAAATTGAACGACTTAATTAATTTACGTTGAAATTAGAGTTTGTACTAATCAGTTACAAGAGTAAATAAAACTGAACAAATTTAATTTCCAATTGAGAAACTCATGTTATATTCAAACGAGTAGTCACTAGTCATATTTTCGATGTAGATATGATATTATATCTGGGTTGCAAATAAACTATTTACTCTAGAAAATATGACCACTAGATTGATTTAAACACTATGCAATAGAAAATTAGATGTTTTCAAGTTTTATTTACTTAAGACGGAGTAGTTAAATCATTATGAGGAAGTTACTTCCGACCTTTTGGCAACCCAAATAACATCGAGCTAGTCGAAACAATTAATACTAAAGATTAAATGTGCAAATTGCTTACTACTTACAACCGGATGTGAGATATACCCTTGGGTTTAATCAACACAATTGAAATACCGGATATAAGATTATATGCTGTTATCACTATCCCACCTTTTTTGTATTGATTTTTTTTTTTAAATTATTAAGTGGTTCCGGTTCCCTAATCTGCATGCATTAGAGACTAATTTTATCAAAAGATACTTCTACGTAAATGTTATATTGTATTTAAAAAAATGTAAAATATGCGTTAGTGACATCTATATAAATTCACTTGTTCACCAAACATTAATCTCAGATTCAGGGTTTACTAATTTACGTATTTATTGATTATCACAGAAATCTAATATTTATTTATTTATTTTTATTCAATCTGTGAATCCAAAGATACAGTGGCGATGGAAAAAATATTTACAATATTTACATCAATACTAAAAAAAAAGTTTTCAAGTTATACTTACTATATTTGGAAATGCCACAAATCATCCACAGCCGAGGCTTCAAATAAAAATTATTTTAAACCTGCGACTTAAATGTTGTATTTAATTTACGTGAGTTTTTTAATTCATCCGGCTATTGAATATTTTAGGTATCAATATTAGAAACGAATTTTGGAAATTTGTTGTTGTAAATTTTTCAAGCCAAATATACTGCTTATATCTTTCTATCTGGCTGACTTTAATAGGAAAAAATGCTTTTAAAACTTTATAGACAAACCGATGGCTAATTGGAAAAATCACCGACAACTCAAATAAAGGTCACGAAGCAGATAGCCTCTGTGCGTTTAGCATATGAGCTATCGAAACGATAATTTGTTCTTAAGCCTAATTTTACTAAGCAAAATAGGTGTAATCCATGGCTTAATAATTCTGTTCTTTGATTTAAATTCAACCACCGAGGAATTTTTGTTTAATAAGGGGGTAGGTCTTTCACATTTTCATACCATGTCAAAGATTCTGACAACAATTTAATCGTAGTTTGTTTTATGTTTCTCAAAACTTGAAAGCCCATAAAGCGGAGTAATTCAAATTTTAATAGATTTGACAACAACAGTTTTTCATTACGGATTTTGACAACAACAACTGGGCACATTAATTTTATTCGAATTTGTTGTAAAATGTGTAACTATAAAAATGCTTGAATATAAAACCGAAGAATTTAAAATATTGCTGACGACAATTTGATCGTAGTTTAATTGAAGCTTATCAGAACTTAAAAGCACATAAAGCTCTAACCCCTAAAAATAAAGATAATGACTTTGCACTAAAATTGACGCATTTTTCGAATGTTGATTTTATTTTAACTATAGAAAACGTCTTTATCTAACTTAGCTAATACAAAAACTTCACAATACTTGATTTTGAATTAAATTAATTCAATTAATTGCTACAAATCAGACACGAATACTAAAACAACATTTTACATACACAGAATGTCGGATGTGGGTTACATACGTATATATTTCCTCAAGCATAAAGGACACACATTTAAACTAATTATTACAGAAATAACTGACATGAGGAGTTATTTCAAAAATTGCTAATTACGGTAAAAATAAATAGTTTCACCTGAAATTATAATTTTGAAGATTGTTTCTTCAGCAAGTTATCAGTTCTCATTGAAGTTTTTTCAATTGTCTAAATGTCTAAAATTTTGTTTTCTTGAGTTTGAAATAAATGTTTATTACAAAAAGCTTGCATGTTAATAATTTAATTTTAGTCGATATTTATTAACTTATTTAAATTAAAAAGTTTGTGAAGCAACCCTATAACAATAGGTACCTTTTACAAGTACCTGTACCTTTTCGTTCGTAGCATTTCCACCAATTCGGTTTGCATCGTGATGAAATTTAGTTAACAATTTTACTTTAATTTTATAAACGAGTTTCCTTCATTTGAACTTCCCCTCATGTTCAGTAAGTTCTGAATTTCTAATTCAGTACCTACACAAATAAACTAAAACAGGAGCTGAAAACTTTTAAGCACAAAACCCACTGAAAATCGAAAAAAAAACATCGGCTTTAGTGTTTTCGAAATATTTCCAAAATTATTGCTTTGTTTTCGTTTAAGTCTACTGAATCAAAAAAACTAATTTGTCCACGACTAACGTATAATATCAGAACCATCTTGATGTGAATAGAGCCGGCATATGAAAAATGAACTTAAAATAAGGGATATAGAAACACTAAAAATTCATTTATTTTCATAGTGTTTGTATGAAAAAACGCGATTCCGATTGAAGATAAAACATGAATTAAAAGTTAAACCCAGTTAAATATTTTTTTATGAAATCGCTAACAAACAACTCAATGTCTTACTCATTTGAAACATAGATTCTCAAATTTTCCTATTTTCCAGCAATAATCAAAAGAAAATAAGGGATATTAAATTAAAAAACATTCTACAACAACAACAATGTGTATTAAAAAGAGACAATTCTGTTTAATGACGTCACCATATATCCACATGTAAAACCAATGATAAGAAACAAGACAACACGTCTCCGCTCAACAATTAAACTAAAATAAACCAGAAAGAGCAAACAGAAAACAATAAATCAATAAAATGAGTGTGAAGAAAACAAAAAATCAAAACAATCTAGCATGCTTTGCAAATTCAAAATAACTATAGAAACATATTCGAATTCAAATTTAAATTGAGGTAATGAAAGAGATGATTATTATACTGTTTATAAATTTCGAGTTATGTTGATGACGTGTGTATTACAAAAACAACAATATTTAAAATTTCAAAAGTACATTATTTTTTATGACGATTTTCACTAAGAAATAAACATTTTCAAGACTCTATTTTTCAATCAAATAATATTACATGTTTCATGAACATTTTCATATAAAAACAAAACAAAAGCTCACATTTCTAATAAACTAAATCTGTAAATGAAAATAACCGTTTTCCCATATAGTTTCATAGTAAAGAAAAAATTGTTTGTATCTTATTTTAAGCTTAGTAAAAAATACAGTCGATACTGGAGGCTCTTATTTATACAGTAGGCTCTGATAATATGCTCATTATACGTTTGTTTCGTCAATTATTATGATATCCATTATTCACTGCTGGTTTATCTAGTAGTCTCTTCTATCATTATTCAAAACTTCCAAGTAAATTATTTAATTTTTGAAATTTTATCTAGTAGTCTCTTGCCATTTTCATTATTATTAAACTGTGACGTCAAAATGTCGACGAAAATTATTTGAGGAGTATTTAAAGGATTTGATTATAAAACAATGATATTTTTCTCAAATCGGATAAAATACGTCAGTTTTCTGGTTTGTTATCTGTCAGCAAAACGAAGTATTCCCCGACACTACATCGTTGCTAGTCAACTTACTAAAAACAGTACTGGAAAGTATTCCTTGCCTAGGCAGAGAATACTTTCTAGTACTGATTATCATCTGTTTTTAAGAAATACATGATATAATGTATAATCGCACGCGATTGTTATAATTCTAAGGTAACTTTGATAGTGAAATCTATTGAAAATATAAATTGGAAAATTTTGCGTATTTTAAAGAATATAATGAATAAAATGGATAATCTGATATACTGCCGATTAGAGAAAAAATCGTATGTGCAACTCGTGGAAAAACTATAATTCCCGGACTCTTATGGTTGCTGGAACTCGGCTGACGCCTCGTCCCAGCAACTTCCATACTCGTCCGGGAATATATCGTTTTTCCTACACGTTACACAATATACTATTGTCGGTCGTGGACAAAGTATCGTATTCTACTCGCATATAATGGCTGTTATCAGAACCATCTTGATATGAATAGAGCCGGCATGTAAAAATTGAACTTAAAATAAAGGACATAGAAACAATAAAAAATAATTTATTTTCATATACTTTGTATGAAAAAACGCGATTTCGATTGACGAAAAAAATTGAATTAAAAATTAATCCTAGGTAAATAATTTTTTCTGAAATCACTTTTAAATAACTCAATGACCAACTCATTTAAAACACAGATTCTCAAGTTTCCCCATTTCCCAGATTTAATCAAAAGAAAATAAGGGAAATTAAATTAAAAAACGTTCTACAACAATAACAATATGTATTAAAAAGAGAAAATTCAATATAATGACGTCATCATTTATCCACATCTAAAATCAAGGGTGAAAAAAAGACAACACGTCGTCGCGCAACAGCCGAAATTAAAATAAACCAAAAAGAGCCAAACAGAAAAAATGTAAAACAATGCATTGAGCGAGAAGAAAAAAAATCAACAACCCAGCTTTTTATGCATCACAAATAAACGACATAACCAATAAACATTAACTGAAATATTAATGCTTTATTTATTTCTTAAATATTAGAAATATTATTTCAATTAAGTCCTAGCTCAAAATAAATACATACTACTTAAAAATATTTGACATCTATTTTTATTCCCAAAACATAATGATTTATGTACATTCAAAATAAATTTTTGAATTGTCATTAGGTACATTTGAATTGAGAGCAGTATATAAAATAAAATAACTCTTACTAATAATTCCCATTCCTAGATGTCACTTTATACACCAAATACAAAAACAGAGCTTCGGGCTGAGTATCGATATGAAAGAAACTATTTTACGTAAAAATAACATAATTTCTTTCAATGCAATGGTTCATTTTTAGTAAACTTATAAAAAAAATTATATTAATTAATTATTATTACAATTTAGATATTTAATTACTATAACCATAGTATCGGTTCGATCCCCTAATGGATATTTATAAACATGGATACAGTATTGTCCGAAAACAACAACAAGTCTTTTGTATCTGGTCTTCTTGCTCTAAAAACCTATTTCAGAAAAAGTGCTGTACTCGCACATATTTAATTTCAAAAAATTAAATTTTGTCATTGAATTACAAAAATATTTTATAATATATCACTAAAATCAATGTAATTAATTAATTATATCAAATGTAGATCATTAAAATTTGGTTTTACCTATTTTCTTTCAATAATTTGATAAATTTAATTACATTTCCCCCTTGAAATTTGAAATGCACCCCTGACAAATCAATAAAAAAATAAAATTCATGTGAAACTTCAAAAATTAATGTTGTGCTTTGTTTTTTGTTTATGTATTTGGAAAGAAAAGATTCAATTTAATTGATTTGGTGTCTGATTATCGTTGGCACATTATGGAAAATCACCTTTGTATCCAATATACGGATTAGGTGAGTTGACCCAAGGATTTGCACGGCTATCAGCTATATATGGTGGAGCATATATGCTTAATAAGCCAATTGACGAAATTGTTAGTGAAGAGGAAGGCCGAGCTATTGGTGTTAGATCTGGTAATGAGATTGCTAAGCGTAAGTAGATTTATTGTGATCCAAGTTACTTTCCTGATAGAGTGTATCAGAAGGGGAAGTTATTAGATGCATTTGTCTTCTTGATCATTCAATTGCGAATACAAAGGATGCACTATCAACTCACAGTACATATATCCAACTTTTTACTTTTGACTTACAGGTTTGTATGAATTTCCAACAACGAACAAAAATTGTTGCTCGTTATGTTGGAAATTCATACAAACCTGTAAGTAAAAGGTAAAATGTTTTTGCATTGTGAATGCTCTGTCAAATTATTATTCCACAAATGCAAGTTGACAGACATTCTGATATTTATTTATCGTTAACAAATTATACTCACCAATAGCAGCTAAGGGTTGGTTTATTGGAATGGTATCAGCTATGATCAAAATTGATAATCCAGAAAATGAAATCAAACCTGGATTAGATTTAATGGGTCCTATTGCACAGAAATTCATCTCAATTACTGATTATCACGAAGCAACTGATAAAGGGCTAGAATCACAAATTTTCATATCAGAGTCTTATGATGCGACAACTCATTTTGAAACCACATGCTTAGATGTTGTGGACATATTCACACATGGTACTGGTGAAGAATTTGATTTTACCAAAATTAAACATGAATTAGGTGATTAAGATTGAAATAGCCAAAAATTAAAATAATAAAGTCTGAAAAAGTGGGAATTAAAGATTTTGTAAAACCGAGATTTCGAAAACCAGAATTTCGATGCGCTCCCACTTATGTATAACTCGTCATTTTGACGGGTTGTTCTAGTATTAATAAATCAGACAAAAATGAAAAATTTAACTGAATTGTTTAGTTCGGGCAATTTAGATTAAACATCTATATGTGCCTGACTTAAACAAATTTCAAAATAAAGTTTATTAAAATGAATATGTTATTTTACAATAAAACGTGTTATTGGTAGAGCGTTTCCAATGCCATGATCTAACATCAGCACTATTTAACCATCTTTTGGATAAACAAAAAACGATATTAAAACATCACAAAGTTAATCATTACAATCATTTTTGTTATTTCCGAAAAATTTGGAGACTTCATCACTCATCCTTCTGCCTGGCACGGAATGTTAATTGTTATTACCTAGAATTAGAAATATACGCGGTCATTATTGAAGTATAAAGGAGCTAACATTTTTATTGATTGGATTTATTGCAGATTGGTAAGCATGGCGAATACTTGAGCCATCTGTTATAAACCACATTTGATTTTTTTTTCTTGGTTTACTCCCATAGATCCATCATATTTTGTAAAAACAGGATCACCTCTGGTAGGATGTGAATTTATATCCACGTATGATGGTCTTCCATCGGCTGAAGCTAGTAGCGATGTTTTAAAAATCACTTATGAACGCAAAACCGATAGCTGGACATTAGCCGTTGAAATGTTCAAGCTAATTTGTTCCTTGATCCCGCTATGGTGTAAAGGTATAATACTTCAGTGTATATATAAATTACCGATACCCGCATCTCAATAGAGATCAACTTAAATCATGAGTGTAATTGCAAACAAAAGTTTAGCTTACAAAACAGCTACATAAGTACATTTTATACAATACTAAAATAAAATTTTAATATTATATCTATGGCATCCCAGTCAAAATTAAATGGTTGCCGCATCAAAAGATCATCTTAATTAAATGTTTACTGGCTTATATAATATTACGTAATATATAGCTCAGAAACTATGATTAGGTACTACGTTACTAAAATAGTAATATGAAGTAATACTACTTTAATAAATAGTAACATAAATAAATAAAATAATATTGTTTTAACAATCTAGAATATTAAGCTTCCTTCTTCTAGAAAGGCTGGTTGATTGAAGTGAATTGTTCTGATTTTTACAATAATTATTCAGAAAAATGTTGCACCAGATAATGGCACTTTTTTTTATGAGTTCGAAGTCCGTAAGACCACACGCCTGACAAATTTCATTTAGAAATAAGCGCTCGGAATATTCCAAAACAACCGAAAAGAAATATTCTCTATGACGTAATGAGCCTAAAAATAATTTTAAAAACATTTCAGATGTCAATGTTTTAAATATTTGATAAACGGAAATACCAAACGCTATTGATAATTCGGTTGGAAATTTTAAACCTCCACGATCTAGATCTTTTAAATATTTTGTTTCCGCTGTAAATTCAAAACATAGATCATTCTCTGTAATTAATTTGGTTACGCATTCATTACAATTCAATTTCCCAGTTACTTTCCTGCCAACGTAACCGGATATATACATCATAGCTGACAAAATTTCTTTTTCAAGTGAAACGTTTTCAGCATAGGCGAGAATTTTTTCTAGATCTAGAGAGTCTACCTTTTCGATATCATCTGAAGATGAAAAATTTAATTCGGTTTTTAAATTTAAAATTTCTTTTTTAGTTTTCATTAATTTTAGTAAACTTAAAATTTTTAATTTCTTTTCCGATTGCAAAACTTGTTGGACTGTTACGTTGTAACAACAACCACTCATTTGTCTATATTGGCCGAAACGAGCTTCTAGTTTATCGGTTTGGAATTTGCCGAATAAAATATATTTAAAATTAAGCTCTTTAAGCAAGTAGTCAGCGATATGACAGAGCGTGCCAGTAGTGTGGAGCAAAGCAGAATGGGTCTCATTTGTTAGTCTATTTGAGCTTTGTAAATCGTCCCAATATTGTAACCAATGACAAAATTGCTGCAAAAATTGTAAACCACGGCGATTGTTGCTGGTAATTGGTACTGCTAGCGGTTCCCTTAAATGAAAGCCTTTCGATGGTGTTTTTACGTTTACTGCGGTCCACCAGCTTCGTATAATTTTGAGAAATTCAGCCGTGCCAATGGAATCCTCTCCAAGCAAAGCTTTAAAAAAATCAATGGCTTTGATTGTTTTATCATCGAAAATTCGAAGGGCTAGTGAAACATTTTGCCTTTCGAAGCTATTAGGGTGAAGAACTTTAGGAGAAAGAGCTGGTGCTAACTTTAGCTCAAAAAATTTTTCTTTTAAATAAATAGTCTCTAAATGACTGATTTTAGAGGTAAGTATTACATCGGTATTATCAAAATCAGGAAACCTAAATGACCTTTGTTTATTATTTAGCCAATTATTTCGGATGGATTTCAATAGATGAACTGTGTCAAACAAAAAGAAAATTTTTTTACCTTCCAAGTAAGGGGAATTCATAAAAACTGGAAGCTCACCGGTAGAGGAAAATTTTCTAAAAACTTTTCGGTTTACCTGATTATTGTCCGAAATAATTGCCACCACCTCGTAACCTACATTATGTAAAATTTGCAAAACCTCGTTAATTTTGATAAACAAAAAATCTGAATCCATTTTTTGAACTGGATAGAGGCCAACAATGTCCTTATTTTTAGACAATAATGACGATATCATAAATGCCTGAATTGATTTAGCCACTGACTGTCAAAGAAGTTTGAGAAACTGGGTGGTTATTAGCTAAACCTTCTATTTTATTTCCTTTGAAGGTCATTGCCGGTTTTACGTGAACTTCATCTACTAAAAGAGTCACATACTTTTCATGAGGATCTAGTTTAGAAAATTTTTGGACTAAATACTGCTCAGCGGCTCCCGACTGCAAATTGCCCTTAGAAAAGGTTTTCAAATACTTTGCATTTGGTAGGGTTAAATATTCACTATTCCTAAGATAATTGTACGCAGCAGGGTAAGTATAAAGTAGCATAGAAGCAAAAATTATTAGATCAGTAGTGTAGCGATTAACATTTGAAAAAGTTAATTCAAACTGTTCATGCAGAAAATGTAACTGACGCGATTTTACTTCATCGAGACCTTCCCAGTCTTTTAAAACTTTAAGGCTGGTATGGATTGAAGTTTTGTGATCCTCGATAGACTTATCGAATAAGTTAAAGTCATTTAAATGAATAATTAGTTTATTCAATTTTGAATACAGGTCACACTTCAAATTAGCACCCAAAATATTTCCATAATGCGATGTCTTCTGTTTAATATTATTGATGTAAATTTCTACATCTAATGACTCCAAAATATTAAACGAAACATCAATAATTGGACTATCGCCACTCCAGCAGACTTTATAGAAAATAAGTTTGCCTTGTGCAACTTTCAAATAAAAATTTTTAATACCATACTTACCTGATAGTATAACATCACTAATTTGATGAATTTTTTGATCAAGTAATATAGCCTGGTCTCTCGACTTTTTTACTTCTTCCGTTTTACCTAGCCTCAATCTCACATTTTCTCTAGAAGAAACTTGTTTCGAGAGGTAAAACGGTAAATTTGGGAAAACGGTTGGAATAGCATCATTTCGCAACCTCTGCCTAGATTTTGAATATTCCTGGCATGGTTTGTGATCACCTAAAATATTTAATATAAATGGCTTAGTTTTATCATAAAAAAGGCTACCTAGGCTCTCCTAAATTTGGATATTGCTAAACAAAAACTGAACAGGGGAGCAAAAATCAGAAAAAATAATTCAAATCCAAATTCGGTCGATGTCAAACCGTAGTTAACAATAATTAATGTTTGATTAATATTTACTTTTATGTAACTTTAAGGATGTACAGATACTTAAATTTTAGTATAGACACTGAACTGTCTAATAACTTTCACGATTTTTTTAAAAATATTGGTTAAATAAACTAGTATTGCTACGATTTACATTACAAGTACATATCTAAAAAATACTTACAACCACTTTTGGAACATGTTGAATTTTTCACTAAAATGTATCGGGATTCAAAATGAGCATGGCATATTTTTGTCCATTTTGTGATAACCAAATTTTTCCGAGGAATATTTTTCACCCAAGCAGCTCTTTGGTCAAGATTTTTTGGAAATCCAAAAAAATGATCTGCTAGTGGTTTTGCTTTACAGCACGGTACACAGCAACTAGGCATTATGTTTATCTATTCAAAAAACTTTAACCTAAAATTTTAATTACATATGGTTATTGAAGAAAAAAAATGTCTTATTGATAAAATCTTACATACCTTTAATATTCCTCAAAAAGGCTCAAAATATTTAAAAACAGTTAAGTTTTCAAATAAGGAATGATTTATCGTAAAAACACAATTTAAATTTATTCGCAACTTTTGATTCACAATTAATAACAGAAAGATATTCGAATTCAAAGTTGAATGGAGGCGACAGCTATGGTTCATTCCATTAAGCTTTGGTTAAAACAAAATATCGTTATTACCACATGATATGAATCTGTATTTGGGTAGATTTGTGTCATGTGGCAATACTTTTAGAAAGAGACTAAAAAGAGATGGTTATTGTATTGTTTATAAATATTTATGACGTATTTTACAAAAACAACATTCGATAAAAGTTTAGCAATACTTTATATTCCAAGAGGATTTTCACTAAGAAATAAACATTTTCCTGATTCGATTTTTCAATCAAATAAAATTAAACGTTTTATGAACATTTTCGAATAAAAATAATACAAAAGCTCATAATTCTTATAGACTAAAAATGGAAATGAAAACAATCATTTTTCTATATAGTTTCATAGTAAAGAAAAAAATTTATGTATCTTATTTTAAGCTTACTAAAAAATATAGTCGATACTGGAGGCTCTTATTTATAGAGTAGGCTCTGCTGTTATTCACTCAGATGATTTACGACACTCGCCTATCGGCTCGTGTCGGCAAACTTCATCTTCGTAAATAACAGCTATCATTATATGCTCGTTGAATAATATACTATTAATTTACCCAGAAATTCGAATTTAAATTTTTTCAGTAAGAAAAGTTTTTTAAGAAATTTTAAGCTCGTTTTGAATTTTTAAAATAAAATATGGGACTGCACTAACAGTATTTTTGGACAAGTTTCAGACCACTTTATCTTAAATAAAGTAAAAACCTTTTTTTCTTTCCGTTGGCCTCATGCTTTATGTATTTATGATACTTTAAAATATCCTTTAGTAATGTTTGGAACAGTTTTTAACATTAAAAATCCTCAAAAGTGACTAATTATTAATTAAAAAAATAAATAAGTAGATCACTAATTTTAAATTTTTCAAGAAATTTCGGATTTTATATTACCGATATACAATGTATATGTCATATACAAAGAAATGGCTTTAACTAACTTTATTTATTTAAAACATCCAGCAAACCCGTTTTACTCAGAAGAACTGTAATAAGAACATTCATTTTTATACATAGGTCATGTAAATTCCACGAAATTCAAGCTCTACAAGAAAGTTTAAATTTACCACTGAAAAGCTTTAAAGATAAAGAAAGAAAAATAAACATCTGCTAAAAAAATCATTTGAAAACCCAGAAATAGTAAATCCAAAAATTGTCTTCTGCTTTTTGTGATGTCATGTTTTATCTTTTTTCTGTAAAATCGCCAATCCACGTAATAACAAGAAAACCAAATGTTTATAACATTTCAAATTAGTGTTTCAGAAATTTTTGACTGTACGTAAGCAGAGCCTTCTAGAGTATAGAGCAGAGCCTTCTAGAGTATAGAGCCATAATCATTATGACGTATTTTTTAGAAGCTTTTTTAGTGGTATAACTTTTCACTAATTTCCATAGGAATCCATAGTAGAAATGGTGTTTTTTAGCTTCAAGTTTTTCATTGAAAAAAGCAAAAATGTTACAAAATTTTTATAGAAAAGTATTCTACATATCTTTAGCAGCGATATACATGCAGGGTTTATTGGTATTAAGTAAATATTAATTGCAGAAATATTAAAATTAAATTTTTTCTAAAATATATTTTTCGAACTTTCATTTTGAAAAAATCATCAAAGTTGGCTCTGACGAATTAAAATAATACTTGCTACATTTATCTTTAGTTTTTCTAGTGTACGTTAGATGTCTCAGATTTATACAGAAAAATACGAAAAAAAATTGTTTAATCACAAAATTTTGACACGTTCTTAATATTTTGAGAATTTGTTTTGCTTTTCCTACAATTTTTGAACTCAAATTTCCCCAGGTGGCAATTTTTCGTACGATTTTTCAAAATGTTGACTGCCCACTGCCATCTATGTATATTGACTTAATGCACACGATTTGTAGTAAGCTTTTCTTTTTAATTTGACCAGAAAGCTGTTGTTATGAACTTTTCTTTACATTTTGGTTTAAATAAATCAATTATTACAAGAAAATGAAAACGATTTACTTAAACGACCTTCATATATGTTAAAATTCAAACATTTATGAAAATATTTCAGTAATCATAATTAAGAATTTGCAACGTTTTCATTTACAAATTTGTCTTAGGGAAAAAAGTGATTTCCCATATGTTTTATATGTTGTACTATGGAAAGTTTGGATTTTCCTCGTTTCTAATTCCCTTATAAAAGCTTCGATCTTTAGATTATGGCTTGTATAATCTAGGTTGCTTTGGCAGAACCCCAAATGGTATTTAAATAAAGAATATGCGACAAAATGTGACTAAAATATATAGAAACTAGTCAGATTACTCTTTAAATATTCGCCAATTTTTGATGTGAAAACATCTTTAACGGCAGGAGTAATGGGGGAACCAGCGAGTCAGTAACAACTTTAAGTAAAACTGCGACAAAGAGAAACTGCATGTTACTGACCAGTGAATCTTTAAGAACTTTTCGTTCAGTTCAACTGTCACTTAACAGAGCGAAAATTAACGCACAAACTGAAGGAAATGTTAGCATACATCAAAATTTACACAGCACACTTTTTTGAAAAATAATAATTTTGCAATTCACATTATAATTTAAATACTGTATTTGTCAGTTGTTACGGATTCGGTGGCTAGTATATCAAATATTCTGTAAGGAAATAATGTCGTTAAATTCTGTAATGATTCTTACTGATTCGCTGGTTACCTCTTAAGTAAAAAATTGTATAGAAATCGGGTTACGGAAACAAAAGTGCCGAACAAAAAATATTGCAGGTATGTGTGAATGTCAACAAGAACAAAAAATAATGTCGTTTTCGATTTACCTAAAAAAACTGATCTCGAGCAAAAAATACTGAACTCCTCATAGTCAAAAATTGACCAGTTCAATTTTTTTTTGCTCGAGATCAGTTTTTTTGGTGAATCGAAAACGACATAAGTAAAGCGTAAAATAAATGCAAAATCTACGCATACATGAGCAATATACAACTTCATCCGGCATTTCAAAAACATCGTTAGCCGAACACAAAAAAAAACCAAAAAAAGCGCCTACTTTAATTTATTTTGTTGTAATAATATCTGCTATATATGGTCGCAGCAGCAAGTGCTTTTGAAAATGAAAATTACATACGAGCAAAAGGACCACAAATTATGCTTGTGTAGAGCAAACAAATTAAATGGAAATAGCGAGCTGTTAAAATTGCACATTTGCATTGATACATAATAAAATAATAATTTTAAAATTGTTTAATCGGTGTACTTTCTTATTAGTATTGCTCATGCTGTTGGTGAGTTTGGCTATGAGGGATTTCGCGCTACTGTCCAATTGCAATGATTTTCCGGTCAACATTGCGCCCAAGTAGAACCGCTCTATCTAATTTATTTTAAATTGATCAGTGATAAAGCGATGCGATTTTGCTTTGTTCAGCGAGTTTGCCGTGACCATTTACTACTATGAAATCTTGAACAGATTGATGTGTATGAGTAACGGTATATTTTAAAGCGTACATGGCAGGTTTAGGTGATTTAACATAACTGTACTTTGCTCATGCTCAATTAATGTCAGTAAGGTTCGTCCTCCATTTTGAAATATAAGCTTCTGACTTTTTGAACTAAAATGGAATTTAGTTTAAATACTGGACGAATAACATCCGTCTTTATGGAGGGATTTCTGAGCCTTATAGAAAGAAATGGCTTGAAATGATTCAATAGATATTTATACAAAAAAGTTTTCACATAAATTTTTTGCGAGTTGTGGGTGAACTCGCTCGTTGTTTTTTTTTTTAAACTGCAATGTAAGGAGTTACTTTGTGTTGAATAGCATATATTGATATTACTAACAAAATTTAATTTTGGGTCCAAATGGAGACCTAAATAAGAAACACATTCTACTCGTTTTATAATTTGTTTATTTTGAAAAAATAATGTAGCTGCTTTTCTGTGCATCCAGTAGAAGCTAATTTTGAACTAAATAAAATTTTAAAAATGCAAGTCATCTTCCATTTGAACTTGTAATTCATCGTAAGACCGGTAACTATAAACTAGTACAGCATAATCGGCAAACATTTACAAATTTCGTCCATTTATATTTAGTATATTGTTTACAATTCTCTAAGTAACTTTTTAGCAGTTCCCGCCGATACCGACACTGATTAGTTTTTCTGTTAAAATTATAAAACTAACACAGTCACATGCTTTTTGCAAGTCAATGAATAATACTATGTTGTGTATGTTTTGCTTTCAAGATTATCGTATATTTTCTCAGTTAAATTCAGTGATGCCGACCGATAACGTGCAACTTTTTGGCAAGAATACATATTGGTCTTTATTTAATAAATTATTTGCAATTAAACGTTCCAACAAACGATTATGAATAACTCTTTCAAAAAGTTTGGAGACTACTGGCAAGACTGAGACAGGCCTGTAGTTCGATGGACTTGTTCTTTCCACTGATTTAAAAATCAGAGTAACACGAGCTATCTTTAGTGAATTAGGGAATAACCCATTAAAAAAAGACAAGTTTATGTCGACAGAGAAATAAGTATCTTATTTTGCATTAATTTCAGCATATTAACCGACATTTTATCATACCCCTTAGCACATGAACTATCTAAACTGTCAATGAGCTGCAAAATTTCATTTTTAACAGTAAGATCAAAATTCATTAGAAATGTGCAGGCGACATTTTTATCGAAATGTAATTTGGGTTGTTTGTGACTATATTTTTAACTAAATTTATAGTAAATTATTTATCGTAGTGAAATATGTATTTAGCCCCTGTAGTTCAATTATGGGATCAGTAATTATGCATTATCTTTAAAAAATTCAATTTCAGGAACTACACGATTTTCTGTGCGGAGTGTATTTGTTAGGATTTCTTTTATAATTGGCCACCATATTTATTTATTCCAATTTATTTCTTCAGTATAATATTAATACATAAAAAGGACATTAACAAGACATAAATCAATTTAGGCGATCATCGCCGAAGTACGGCCGTATTGATCAACCTGTTTATAATTAAAAGAAAAAGTTTGGTGTGGGGCCAAAAAAGAAAAAAACATGTAGTATGTATAATTGTAGTAAAAATATTCCAGTTATAATAAAAATGTATCAAAATTAAAAAAACATTAAAAAGAAAATTTATTTCCGTATATTCAAAAAGCCAAAACTTAACCATCTTTAAAAACGAATTAGAATTAATCTGTTGCCTAATACTGTGAGGAAGTTGATCAAAGAATGACGGAGCGGTCACTAGAAAATATTTTCTGAAAATTCGAAATAGAAGACCGGAACACCAAATATGAAATTATCATTATTCCTAAAATTATAGCGTACATTGGGTTTATTCGTCCGGCATCCACTCCTTAAATAAAATAACTGTAAAACTTTATATACATAAAGATGTTGCAAAGGTAAAAGTCTTAGACTTTATTATTTTTCATTCGCCGCATTTGCCGCACTATGAGTTACCGACTCTGCAACATTCAAATGTTACTATTGAACGTGTTGATAAATATAAATACCTTGGATTAATAAGAAGTTATCTTGGGTTCATCATATTAATTCATTTTGCTTAAAAGCTAGTCCATTCTTGTTTTTGACAAGAAAACTAGCAGTTTTTGTTCCAACCCATGTCTTGGAAATGATTTATTTTTCTTTCATTCATTCTCATTTTTATTATGCCATGCAGCTTTTGGATCGGTAGCCAAAACTAAATTAAAAAGTTTACAAATTATGCAAAATAAATACTGTAAATTAATTTACAGGCGTCCGTCGATTTATACAACATCTGATTTGTTTAGTAGCTCGTGGAATTCTTCCAATAATTGCATTATTTGAACTTCATTTATCAATTTACATGTACAAAAGCTTGAATGTATCTTCATGTTTATCCAACAAAAAATTTAAATATGTAACTCATAGATTACGTACTAGATCCTCAAATTGATGATCATTCCATAATATTAGGACAGAATTGGAAAGAAAATTTATATCATATTTAGGATAGTATGTTTATAATAAAATACCGGAACTGATTAAGTGCTCGTGAAATACATGTATATTTAAGATTAAGAAAATGTTAAAAACACATTTTAAATCTAACGTCGAAAGTATTCTGTGAAATATTTATAAGCTAATAATCGTAGTATGTAGAAGTAGTTGATACAAACCTTAAGTTTGACCATTTTAAATTTATATTATGTATTCAAGGGGGAACGTTTGGATTTAACAGGACATTAAATTCATTAGCCGGTCCGTTCGTCCTTTTATAATTTTTTTTTTTTAAGTTAATTAAATAAATTATTTTTTAATTAAAATATTAAAATATTTTAATAATAAATGAATACAAATGTAGAGCAATAAAATAAAAAAATAAAATAAAAATAATTTGACAAATGACTAATTAAAGCAACTTGCTCACCCTAAGCTTTTACGTGAAGCACGGCACAACAGAAAACAGAACCTAACCAAATAATTCTCCTTTCCGAACTAATTTATAATAATTAAAACTTATCATTTAACTCGCCGGGTTACTACAAATAGCAAAAAAAAAAATGGAGGTGTGGCCAACACACGACTTTCTTTTACGAACAGCGAATTTTGAAAAACTTTTATAATTCAAATTTCCCGCAAACTTAATTAAGATTGTTTTTATTATTTCATGTTTTCTGTAAATTGTATATTTTTGAAATATTTGCAAAATAAATTTTCTGTTTTACGGAATCTGGGAGCTGAGAACTGGGCCCCCAAAATTTATGTAAAAAGTTTAAACATGAAGTTGCAGTTTGATTGCTTAAACCATTTGGACTACAAATTGACAGTCATATGTATATACCAACAGACACCACTTCAAAACTCAATTTTTTGAACTCATTAGTGCACACGTAAAAGAAATAAAAGGTGATATTTATGAATTTAAATTTTTTCTTTTAATTTTTTGGAATTTGTATTAGTGATTTTTTGTAAGTCTTATACTTTTTAAAATATGTGCAAAACACATTTTCGGGCAATTTAACATACATGTAGGCTAAATATTTTTATAACATATAGTACGTCACTGAAGTATGCAAATTAATTATAATTAGCATAATTGGGCTAATACACACAATAATTAAAATGACAAATGCAAGAACTGCTGTAACTCCCTGTAAAAAAGTGTGGGGGGGGGAGCAGGAGTTGCGAAATATTTTTGCAATTATAAAACGATATATATACTTAAGTATTACAAACCCTAATAAGTCGTTAAAAAAGTTAAGAAACATGAAAAAATGATCCACATTCAATTATGTAATATTTGCATTAAAAACCGGAAGTATGTCACTGTAGTGTGCAAATTAATTATAATTAGCATAATTAGGCTATATATACACATATATTTATGTGTTGGCAAAACAATATTTAATTTTTTTTTTATAAAATTTTTAAATTTTTTTAAATTTTTTTTTTAATTTTTAATTTGTTTATTTTTATTTTTTTTTGATTTTTGGAAACATTTTGTATTAGTAATTTTATGTAAACCTTATATTTCTTAAGATATTTGCAAAACAAATTTTCTGGCCCAAGGGAGTGGCCACTTCCGGTGGACCGATTTGAAGTAAAATTCACTGGGACCTCCCAATTTATCCAAAAAGCTTAAATCTGAAGTTTCAGTTCGATTGGTTAAGCCATCTGGGCTGTAGAGAGGACACAGACTGACAGACGGACAGACAGACGGACAGACAGACGGACTGACAGACAGACATCATTTCGAAACCCACTTTTTCGGACTCAGGGAACCTCAAAACAGATAAATCTTCAATAATTTCAAGGTCGAAAATTTTCATGATTACAATACTTTATTTTACTTACGTAAAAGAAAGTAAAAAACTTAACTGAAACCTGACGGTAGACCCACTAATAAGTATAGGACATACCGTGAAAATGTGTACTGCCTCTACCAAAAATCACATTCCCCAAAGAAATTAGTATATCCAATTTATTATAGTCACCATATTACATTAATGTTGCTCAGAACACAGTTAAAACCATTTGAAACAATTTTTTTTATTAATACCTATTTACCATAAATTTTTTGTCCACAAAATCATAAAAATGATAAACAACTGGAGGACAAACATTTTTTTGTATATATACTTTCAAATTAATTAAAAAGTAAAATTCCAAAATGTTTTATTCCCAAAAATATAATTTGAATAAAAAAATATTTTAAACAAAGTTAGATTAATTCCATAAGGACTCTCGACCAACAAAATAAAACCAAATAAAAATTCGTATGAAAAAGCAATTAAAATCGGAAAATGGCCGATTTAAAAGGTTCCAAAAAAGTTGTATGTATTAAGCTTGCAAATAAATACTGTACGGACAATTTCAACATTTTCCTGTATGATTACTTATTATGTACTCTAAAAACATATAGTCATATCATGCCATGAAGCAAGACACGAGCCAAATTGAATAATGATAATATTCTTGACAAACCATGCAAAAAATGAAATTTAATATACAAGAAAAAAATGTTTGTATCACGCGATCTACCAGAGCGATATGCGAATTAAATGATTACATTGTTCTGCCCTAAAACCTGTACACATAAGATGGAAACATATATTTTATAATCATATACCTGAACATAATATTAGAAATGTATTTGTTTTGTACGGTTTCGGTTCAGTAAGATAAGTAATCCAATATAGACCAACATAATATGATTCATAAACATTTTTTTTTTAGTTGCATTTTATCGTTTTGAACTTGGCTAACCTTTACGCACTATTAAAATATTATATTTTCGTGGTCATTAAATTGTTTAATGCATATTGAGTACGGTCGGTCACATACGTACATAATATATTAACTGTATAAAGCGCTAACAGAGTGACTCAACACTAATTGCGGTGCACCGGAATTTCCGGTGTGTATTTTATGTATATGAAACATAACAAACAGATATGATACACATTAAATATTTTTTTAATCTATAAAACAAATTAAATTTTGGTAATCAATTTTCACGTTTTATTTATTTTGAATTTATACCTGTAAATATATTATAAACGCGTATCAGCTCATATACAAAAGGTTAATAATTTTCGCGCAAATAATCATTAAAATGTTTATTGCTTATAAATAAAAACCTCTGTATAACCTTCATACATAATGCGCGCGCCTAATAAAACAATTTTTTTTATGTTTTTTTACACTTATTATCTTTTGGAATCGACGTTGATGGAACAATAATAATTTTGTGTTTGTTGCCTGAAAATATTCATCAGATGCGAAGTGAATAGATATTAACTTTGCGTATTTTGTATTATTCACATGTATGTATACAGATGTAAATTGATTGAATCAAAATATATTATTATGTATTGTTATTGTAAACACCTATTTGAAAATTATAATTTTGCCTCCGTATATTTTTTTGAAGGTAGGGGGGGGTGGGGGTGGAATTATTATTTAGTGTTGTAGCAATTTGAGTCAGTTCGGTGAACTGAATGGTAATCTAAAAGTAAGCTGAATCAAATACGTTAAACAATACTCATGCGGTTTACGTTTTTTAGTAGGGTGAGGGGTGGGGTGGGGGAGGTAATTTTCCCTGATTTTACGCTTTGTTAAGGTTTGCCAGTTTCATTAGAAGTTTAATAAACAATGGACGTCGGAATAAATAATAATATTGCAACACGTTTCCTAAATTGCATTACGATTTGTAAAATTATTCCTCGATATTATTTTAATTGGCTTGCACCATGTTCCTTTATGGCATTCAGTGCAGAACCTTTAACGTGTTATCCATTTTCGTGTTAACTGAATTCCACTGTATATAGAAAAATATCACTGGATCTAAGCTATCCTAGTACACACAAGAACTTGAGGGAATTTGGTAACAAAAATTAAGTCTAATGTTTGGTGTTGTAACCAATTTATGCAATGATACTTTGCAACCTTTCCAGTTATTTCGGGGCTATTTTTGGCCCATTCTTTTAAAATGATCCGTTTTAATTGTCTCTTATCGGTAATTTGGTGTTCACTGATCTTCGCTCTTAATAATGCCTTATAATATCAATGGGATTGAGTTCTTGTGGCTGAGGACCATAAGGGAGTGTTGACTTTACATTGTACAGCAACCATTCTTTGATCATCTTAGAGGAATGCTTTGGATCACATTGTCATGTATGGAGCAAAAATCTTGCCTATGTTCCATTTTCTCAGCACTGGCTAATAAATTATCCTACAAACCCGTTCATTATGGTTTCATTGAAGGTCAATTATCCCACGCTCCTTCAGCTGAAAGTTCCCCAAACCATTACACTTCCGCCACTATGTTCTACTCAAGTTCAGTGTTGTATTTCCGCAACAACATAACTCGCCTATCTCAACCAAAAACGCTAAATTTAATTTCGTCCGAGAAAATATAATTTTCCCAGAACCCTTCAGGCGCACTCACATATCCCAATGCATATTCCAAGCGCTTTTTAATATTTGTTTTTCGACAAATATATTTTATGCATGCCGCAGTTCCACGATACTCGTGTTTCGTGGACTTTTATATGTTATATGAGACGTCATCAAACTTTGTTGTCCTAAACACCCTGATCCCTTACTTTTTCCAAAACTGGACTATTTTTCGAATAGCTTAGGTCCAGTGACATCTTTATATAAAAGTCATTTTGATGCGTGCTTCCTAAAATTTTCTCAAGAAAATTTGGAAATGTCTTTTACTAACATTCATTATGTTACATGAGATGTCATCAAATTTTGAGGTCCTAAACACCCTGATCCCCTACTTTTTCCGAAACTGGAATATTTTTCGGATAGCTTAAGTCCAGTGACATGTTTGTATTTTGATTCTCGCTTCCTAAGATTTTCTCAAGAAAATTTGAAAAATGACTTTTACCAACATTCGTTATGTTATACAAGATGTCAACAACTTTTGTTGTCCTAAACACCCGGATCCCCTACTTTTTCCAAAACTGGAATATTTCTCGGATAGCTTAGAGTCCAGTGACATTTTTGTATATAGGCAAAGCAACCTTGATTATACAAGCCATAATCTAAAAAACGAAGCTTTTATAAGGGAATTAGAAACGAGGAAAAAACCAAAATTTCCATAGTAAAACACATAAAACATATGGGAAATTACTTTTTTTCCAAAGACAAATTTGTAAATAAAAACGTTACAAATTCTCTATTATGATTTCTGAAATATTTTCATAAATGTTTGAATTTCAACATATAAAAATCTCGTTTAAGTAAATCATTTTCATTTTCTTGTAATAATTGATTTATTTAAACCAAAATAAAAAAAAAAAGTTCATAACTACAACATTCTGGTCAAATTAAAAAGAAAAGCTTACTACAAATCGTGTGCATTAAGTCAATATACATAGATGGCAGTGGGCAGTAAATATTTTGAAAAATCGTACCAAAAATTGCCACCTGGGGAAATTTGAGTTCAAAAATTGTAGGAAAATCAAAACAAATTCACAAAATATTAAGAACGAGTCATAATTGTGTGATTAAATAATTTTTTTTCGTATTTCTCTGCCAACAATTATAGACATCTAACGTACACTAGTAAAACTAAAGATAAATTTAGCAAGTATTATTTTAATTTGTCAGAGCCAACTTTGATGTATTTTTCAAAATGAAAGTTCGAAAAATATATTTTAGAAATAAATTAATTTTAAAATTTCTTCAATTAATATTTACTTAATACCAATATACCCTTCCTGTATATTGCTGCTAAATATATGTAGAACACTTTTGTATAAAAGTTTTGTAACATTTTTGCTTTTTTCATTGAAAAACTTGAAGCTAAAAAACACATTTTTTACTATGGATTCCTATGGAAATCAGTGAAAAGTTATACCACTAAAAAAGCTTCTAAAAAATACGTCATAATAGTTATGGCTCTATACTCTAGAAGGCTCTGATATAGGTCATTTTAAAGCGTGAATCTTATGATTTTCTCAAGAAAATTTGGGAAATGACTTTTACCAACATTCGTTATGTTATATGAGATGTCATCAAACATTGTTGTCCCAAACACCCGGATCCCTTACTTTTTCCAAAACTGGACTATTTTTCGGATAGCTTAGGTCCAGTGACATTTTTATATAAAGGCCATTTTGATGCGTGCTTCCTAGAATTTTCTCAAGAAAATTTGGGAAATAACTTTTACTAATATTCGATATGTTATATGAGATGTCATCAAACTTTGTTGTCCTTAACAGCCTGATCCCCTACTTTTTCCAAAACTGGAATATTTTTCGGATAGCTTAGAGTCCAGTGACATTTTTGTATATATGTAGATCATTTTAAAGCGTGCTTCCTAGGATTTTCTCAAGAAAATTTGGGAAATGACTTTTACTAATATTCGATATTTTATATGAGATGCTAGCAAACTTTGTTGTTATAAAATTTCCCTACTTTTTCTGAAATTGTTATTTGCATATAGCTTAGATATTTTGCCAATTTTTTTTATGTTTTAATTTTTATATTATTTAACCTTGATATTTTTTATTTAAATATTATATATTACGCCCCGGTGGCACAGTTGTTAGCATGCTTGCTTCAAGCTCCGGAGGTCCCGGGTTCGATTCCCGGCGGGTGATGAAAAAATCACGGCTGGTTAATGTAAGGATCAATGAACTAATCACTCATTATCCGTTGTAAAAATGATTATGAAACTTCACTACGAAGCGGCCAAGTCCCTCTATGGGATGTAGCGCCAGCGGAAAAAAAAAAAAATTATATAATAAAATTTGTTATAACGGGACTTTCGGCTTTTAAACTAACACAACTATTCATATTTGTTGTTATTGCTTTTTGGAACAGATTTAGGACAAATTTCACTTACGTCACGATTTACTATACAACAGATTCGATTTTCAACAATTTATTCAGTTTTTTCATAAAAATTATACGATAACTTTGGAGTTATTTCTCGATTCGTTTTTCCATCAGGAATAAAATTAAATAAGTGGTCGGGTATAAACTCGAGAGCGCACATGGGCAATTTTAATCTGTGTGAAAAATAATAAGATTCGTAATTGACGTCAGCTACATATACTTTAACTTTACTCGTGGTTGTCCTTGAGCTTAGTTTACAGAATTCACATGTAAGAGTATAGAAATTTTTATTTGCATCATTGGTGTTTGAAAAAGTGAGACATTTGCGTGGACTATACGGAAATGCCACATATGTTCTTGTTATCATATTGTTCTGTAGCGGCTTAGTTATTTGTTTTCCACCACAATAGTCGTATTTCCATGAGAATTGTACAACAACAATTGCTCGCGATACGAATTAAATAAGTCAAACCAAAAGTTTGAATTATTTAATTCATTACTAATTTTAGTTATATCACCTGACACCAGACGCCAAATTGTTCTTTCTACTGGTTGTTTTATTTAAATTTGAAAAAATAACTCGCGACTTGTTTCCGTGAGAAAAAATAATTCGAATTAAATGTTTCTTATGGAAATACAGCTAATGTATCAACTACATACATTGGCGTCTAGATTACCCAATGTACTACTACAAACTTGGCGGCGCACATTCGACATCGAATGTATATTGGGTTTACTTACCTTAAGTACTATGCTAGACCAATCGCAGCAGGAAGAATACCATTAATTTAGTATGATGTAAACTGAAGTAGAAAATAAGGCTTAACAAAAATTACATTTTGGTATCGTGTAAGTGAGTTATGAGTGTTCAAGCTAAGTGCTAAAAATTAAAAAGCATCTGTAGAAATCGCAAGGATAAAATAAAATAAAGATTAAATTTGTAGTAAATTAAATAGTTTCTTATTGTAATTAAATTAAATTAGATACTATCACAACACAAACAAATACAAAACAAAATAAATATAATTCATTTCTTTTCAATCGGTTTGTTCTCGAATTTCAATGCGGCACCATGCCGCCCAACTTGATAGGTTCTAAATAGTAGTAATATTAATAATAGTGGTGACGAATAAATATGATAAAATAAATAATTTAATTGTACCTATGTACATATTTGTGTGTGTGTCGTTTATTTGAATATATGCAATTTCTGCAGCTGCATAAATTTAAGTCAACCGGTTCAGCTTGGTCCCAATTTTTTCGAAAATGTAGATGGAGTAAGCGTTACCATCAATGGAATTTGATATCATGTATTGATAACTTACATTTTATGAACATTATAAACGATGCAGTTATTGCAAACAAAATGTAATGATTGTGTTCAGGGTATCCAATACCGATTATCGAGTACCCGAGTACTAGGATATTTTGGTCCTTATCCAGTTGTATGATTGAGTACTCCAAAAGCGCTAATTTAGCGGTCAAATTAAGTGCTCGAGAACACCTCAATTTGAGCATCAGTCGTTTATACTAAATTTCGTTAAAAATGTACGAATGACAAACGAACACATAAAAGTAGCGTTAAATAGTGTTGGTAATACGATTTAGTTCAGAAATTGTTTGATAGGTGGTGTATTAAGTTAGCTCTCGCTATATACCACCAGATTGTGTTTCGGATTTTTTGTTTACAATAAAATAATATTTCGAATATTTCAAAGTAAAATTTATTTATATTAATCCAAAAAATTATTTACGTAAAATATTCTTGGAAGTTCTGCTCAGTCCTGGCTATCCATGCTAATTATTGAAGGAAATCCATTCAATTTAAAATTAATTCCTGATTTGATGTATCAGTGGTATTAAAATATAATTTGCTTTATAAAACAACTTATTATATTTAAATTTAATTGATGACACAGGAAATATTTCGGTTTTCTCCGATATACTGGTAACATTGTATAATTCCGAGTGTTATTTGAGAATTCGTTTGATGATACGTCCAAAAAGCGCCTAACAATAACCATTGCCGTTCCGTGTTGATCTATGAATTCTGATATTAAAAACGGTATGTTCCCCAAAATGCAGCAGCATTTATCAGCTTCGGTATTTTTTTAATATGAACTCGTCAAATCTAAAGCTGTTCGATTTTGAATCTATGTGAGGTAGACTTTTGCGTAAATTACTCGAAGTTTGTTGTTCATCGATTCGGTTGGCAAGTTGTTGTAGCTAGGCTTCCTCACTAATTTTTTTATCTCCTGCATATAATTCTCAAATTTATAAGCCGAAAATGAATCAAAGCTACCAAACTGAGGCACACAATTTGCAATATGGAGGAGACAATGTACATTATAGCTAACTTTATGTTCACCATAAATATTCGGAAATATTCTAACAAATTCTGCTAACATTTTACTGACTAAATTTATATGGTTTCGCGCATCCTTTTGAGAAATTAATCGATATGAACAATGCAATAAAGGAAAATGATTAACAATTTTGCCGCTAACAATACCTTTTAAAACAGTAATACCGGTATATAAAATAAACTCTCTTAGTTCCGTAGCCTTCCACATTTTTAAATCATTTATCGACCTGGGTTTACGAGCGAATTCTAATGGGATTACTGCCTGCGCAGTTCACTAACTTCGAATCTAACTTACTTTTTGAATCCTGAGTTAACATAAAACCTAACGTTTCACCTTTAAAAAGTGCGTTTAAAATTTTACGAACAACTCCAATATATCTTCTAAAATAGTTTGAGACATAAAATATTTAAGACTATGGAAGCTCGGAAAATCCCTATTTTTAAACGAATTATCAGAATATAACTGAGAAACAGTTGTACTATAGGCAGCATTTCTATTAACATATGTTCCGACTTGACAACATTTAGGACAACCATGAAAACTAGTATGACCCACTATACTCATAACAAAAGATTTAGCAGGAGCATCGCAAACGAAACATCTAATCGAAAATTTATTCCTTAATTTATTTTGGGTCACATGAATTCCTTGACTGATTAATAACTGAACCGCATTTACAAAATCCAATAAAAATTCATCAATATTTTCATACTTCTCACTTCCCGAATAAACACCAATAATGAATGGAGAAACATTTTTCCTATCCAAAAAGGCACCAAGAATTGGCCATAACTGAAGCTTGGATGACTTGAACAAGGGTAAACCATCAATTCCTATGTCTATATCTATTTGTTCAGCACTATACAAAAAATCGTAATTTAATTTGATTAAATTTTTCTCTATTCCGAAATGGTAGTATTCCCCTGGGTTTAATTTACGTGTTACTATTTTTCTACTAGGGTCCTAAGGAGCGTTTTGGCAGTTTTTGGGACGTTAATTTTATGTCTATTCAAAATACTCAACAATTTATTGATCTTATCTCTACCTAACCCCGATTCAATTGCTCGCCCAGCTAATTCTACCGTCATTTGATTAAAACACTCTATATTTTCCGAAATTTTTTCACTAATATCTTCTTCATCTGATACTAAAAATTCATCATTAATATCCTCGTCATCAAACCAATGGCGAGAACTGGAATTCCCTTCAACATTCAGCTCAATCTCGTTATCCACTGTCTGTTATAAAGAGTCTAACGCTGCTTCTTGATCGGCATCCAATGGCATGTTCTTTTCGGATGATTACCATTTCGACAATCTCATTACGCTTCACTCGGCGATAGGCTAAAATATTATAATGAATTTTGTTCGTATATTAATGAGGCATCCTAAGTGAGCAACGTCACTCGTATTGATTCGGTCACATCAAAATGTAGTAAACTTCTTAAGAACCATGAAATGGGAAGGAGCATTCCTTTGGTTAACGTAATAGCAGGCCCGAGCAATTATTTTTATTAGTGAATGAGCAACGAAATTCGTTGTCTTTCGATAGGTTCCAAAACGAAACTAAATGTCGGATCAGTTTGAAATTTGGTGCATCACTAGAAAATACTGTATTTTTTGGAAATTTAGTTTTTATGATCGAAATTCAATCTCTTGGAAAATATCTGACAATTTACTCCATCCACGTCAACAACGAAGCGTGGCATTTTCAGGAAACCAAAGCATATCAACTTACAAATTGCTAATGGGCATTATATCGGAGCCCTCTAGAGTATAGAGCCACAATCATTATGACGTATTTGTTTAGAAGCTTTTTCAGTAGTATAACTTTCCACTGACTTCTATAGGAATCCATAGTAAAAATGGTGCTTTTTAGCTTCAAGCTTTTCATTGAAAAAAGCAAAAATGTTACAAAATGTTTATACAAAAGTGTTCTACATATCTTTAGCAGCAATATACAAGAAGGGTATATTGGTATTTAGTAAAGATTAATTGCAGAAATAATAAAATTAAATTATTGCTAAAATATATTTTTCGAACTTTCATTATTAAAAGTACATCAAAGTTTAAAAATACATCAAAGGCTCTGACGAATTAAAATAACACTTGCTAAATTTATCTTTAGTTTTACTAGTGAACGTTAGATGACTATAATTGTTGGCAAAGAAATATGAAAAAAAATTATTTAATCACACAATTATGACATGTTCTTAATATTTTGTAAATTTGTTTTTCTTTTCCTACAATTTTTGAACTCAAATTTTCCAGGTGGCAATTTTTGCTACGATTTTTCAAAATGTTTACTGCTCTCACTGCCATCACTGCCATCTATGTTTATTGACTTAATGCACACAATTTGTAATAAGCTTATCTTTTTTATTTGACTAGAATGTTGTTGTTATAAACTTTTTTTTATATTTTGGTTTAAATAAACCAATTATGACAAGAAAATGAAAATGATTTACTTAAACGAGATTTTTATATGTTGAAATTCAAACATTCATAAAAATATTTCAGAAATCATAATTAAGAATTTGTAACGTTTTCATTTAATTTGTCTTAGGAAAATAGGTGATTCCCCTTATGTTTTATTTATATTACCAAAGCAACCTTGATTATCCAAGCCATAATCTAGAAAACGAAGCTTTTATTGTATAAAGGAATTAGAAACGAGGAAATAACCAAAATTTCCTTAATAAAACACATAAAACATAATATGGGAAATCACTTTTTTTGCTAAGAAAAATTTGTAAATAAAAAAGTTGCAAATTCTTAGTAGTGGCTTCTGAAATATTTTCATATATGTTAAAATTTCAACATTTGTAATTGTCGTTTAAGTAAATCGTTTTCATTTTCTTGTATTAATTGGTTTATTTAAACCAAAATATAAAAAAAAGTTTATAACAACAGCATTCTGGTCAAATTAAAAAAAAAAGCTTACTACAAATCGTGTGTATTAAGTCAATATGCATTACATAGATGGCAGTGATGGCAGTACCAATTTTGAAAAATCGTACCAAAAATTGCTACCTGGGGAAATTTCAAGTTCAAAAATTGTAAAAATATTAAGAACATTTCATAATTTTGTAATTTAACAATTTTTTTTCGTATTTTCCTGTATACATCATAGACATCTAACGTACACTAGTAACACTAAAGATAAATGTAACAAGTATTATTTTAATTCGTCAGAGCCAACTTTCATGTATTTTTCAAAATGAAAGTTCGAAAAATATATTTTAGAAATAATTTAATTTTAATATTTCTGCAATTAATATTTACTTAATACCAATATACCCTTCTTGTATATTGCTGCTAAAGATATGTATAACACTTTTGTATAAACATTTTGTAACATGTTTGCTTTTTCAGTGAAAAACTTGAAGCTAAAAAGCACCATTTTTACTATGGATTCCTATGGAAATCAGTGAAAAGTTATACCACTAAAAAATCTTCTAAAAATACGCCATAATGAATATGGCTCTATACTCTAGAAGGCTCTGGTTTAAGTCAAGCATCAGCACATTTTAGCAAAAACAAAGGAATAATTTTGGAATTGTGTCGAAAAAACTGAATCCGATTTTTATTGTTCAGTAGGTAAAGCGCTTAATAGTAGTTAGCTGGTATTTTAGTTTATTATTGTACGTATCCTAAATCTAGAGCTTGCTGAACAAATATATATTCAAGAGTTGAAGTACGAATGTAGAAACTCGTTTATGAAATTAAAATAAACTTGTAAACTATATTTCATCACGAATGCGAACTCAACTGATGTAAATGCAACGAATGAAAAAACATCATTTCGTAAACATACCACAAGTTATAGTTAGGTAGAGAATATTGTTATAGGTATGCTTACAAACTTTTTAGTTTAAATTAATTGATACATATCAACTAAAAATAAATTATTAAAATGAAAGCTAATATTTGTAATAAAGATTTTAGTTTAAACTCAAGAATATTAAATTTACACATAATGACGATTTAAAAAACTTCAATCAGAACTGATAAATTGTTAAGGAACAAACTTCAAAATTATGATTTCAGGTGAAACGACCGTGAAATAACTTATCTTTATAATAATTAACAATTTATTAAATAGCTGCTTATGTCAGTAATTTTTATAATATTTGGTTTAAATGTATGTATGTTTAATGTGCTTAATGAAATATATACGTAACGCACATGCGACATTCTATGTATGTAAAAGATGATTTTAGTATTTGTGTCTATTTAAGAGCAAATATTTAAATTAATTTAATTTACAATCAAATATTGTCAAATTTTTATTATTAGCTAAGTTAGATAAAGATGTCTGCTATAATTAAGAAAACAAACTTTCAAGAAATGCATCAGCTTTAATGCAAAGTCTTTTCAATTTGAGAATTTGGCCCAAATTAGTGTATAACTTTGAATATATTTTTTATAATAAGTTTATAATAGTTTACTGGGTTAAAGCTTTTTGCGTTTTCAAGTTTTGAAAAGCTTAAACAAACTACGATTAAATTATCGTCAGCAACAATTTAAATAATTTGGTTTTATATACAAGCATTTTTCTTTGGTTACACATTTTACAACAAATTCGAATAAAATCAATGTACTGAGTTGTTGTTGTCAAAATGGTTAATGAAACATTTTTGTTGTTAAATCTATTGAAATTGGAATTACTTACGATATTTAGCCATAACCTCGATTTTTGTGAAATATTTTATTAGCGTATGGAGCTTCTGTGCCTTATGAAGCTTTATGTGCAAAATCAATGTACTGAAATTTTGTTGTCAAAATACTGAATAATAATTTGTTATTGTCAAATCTATTATAATTTGAAATACGAGGCGCGGTACTCAATCGATTGTGACATATTTGCTCAGTCTTTAAAGTATTTAGCATAATTAAATAGAAATGTAAAGTTCTTCCATAACATAACCAGATAATTCTCTACTCACAAGTCATAACGTTTTATATTTAAGGGACTTTTTGGAACATACGAGTTTTTGATAAAATTGCGTTGATACTTAAAAGAATTCTTAACTCACTTAAGATCATATTTTAACTACCAAATTTTTGTTTGTCCTTATTTAAGATTTTTCGAAATGCGTTTTGATTTTAAATTACTTATAAGATATTTCAATTTAAAACATGTATTTCGGTTACAAAAAATAAAATTGAACAAAATAATAAATTAGCTTCAGTTTAAGTTCTTTTGAGCCGACCTTTCTCGCGTATAGTGGTTTTCAAAAGGCCGAAAAACTGTTGATGTAATCTCGAATTTCATGTATTTCTCAATTGGAAGCTTGTGGCCTGGAGAATTCCGTCCGCATTGATCAATTCCAATAGACCATGAAGCTGACTCCTGTCTTTATCATTTGCTCGGCCTCGTCATATAGTACTTAAAATTTTTTTTCGCGAACATTAAAATAAAAATAAGTTGAATGTGTTCTTTTTCGGCGTGCTTATTAACATTTTTCGAGTCTTTCACTTTTCAGCTAAAAACTGAAGTCTACAGGAATGACTACCCAATTTTTAATAATGATCAAAAATCATCCTGTTCAAGTTCCTAGTTCCCTAAACGCCCTTTGTTTACCAAAATTACCAGATTTCGTCTAATATTAGTTGCCATAATTTCGTCTCAACTACCCCGATTTTGCAAATTCTTTGCCGTCTGTGCCACTTGGGACTTCATCACGTTATTCAGAATTGTTGTATGGTTCCAAAATCATTGTTGCTTGATCTGTTTGTGTATTTTCCCGCTTTAATTGTTTGTTCAATGGATTCCCCAATGGTTAAAACTCTCTTTTTTGACTGTTTCGCCTTTCATAACAGCTTGAGACTCATCGAATTCTTAATTAACCTGAGAAAATACATCGATTAAAAAAAATTTATATCCAATTGGTTATTTACAGAAGCCCGATTTATGTCTAATTCAGCTGGATCTTTCTTTTGCTAGAATTTCATTTTCGAAAACAAATGAACTAAATAACTAACTAAGAATATCGCTAATTTCTCGTAGTACAATTTTCAATTAAACATGTTTTCCTAAAAAGCAATGTAACCGAGATTTATTTGCGAAAATGTGACCACAACCCCCTAAACAGGGTGACCACTACATTTTTCGGTAGTATATTCGATACTTTTCAAATTATTGATTAAGATTACTAGAGATTTTCGAGATTAGGTACCCGGTGTTGTTTTTCGTGG
Source organism: Tipula helvola (assembly GCA_963556165.1). Taxonomy (NCBI): domain Eukaryota; kingdom Metazoa; phylum Arthropoda; class Insecta; order Diptera; family Tipulidae; genus Tipula; species Tipula helvola. Next base: position 341,858,379 of record OY744481.1, on the reverse strand, counting down.
ATTTTTCGAAATTATTTAAAATATTACAGTTTTTTGAGATTTTTTAATACAAGTTAATCGAAAGTTTATTTGTACTGAGTTGCCGATTTAAGTTTAGGTGCCGCTTTAAATTGATCTGTAACAAAATAATTTCTTAGTATCAATGAATTTTGTATTCACATTGTGTACACACTTAGGCAGGTAATAGCCCAGTATTTCCTGGCCAATAGTAAAACTAAAATCTTGGTTTTAATCAATTAGTTTAAAAATATTTGGCTAATTTTGATTTTATTTAGCTTTCTTTAAATAATGTGACATACTATTCTTTAAATATATCACCCTGAAAAACATTCCATAGAATATAATCTGCCTATATAAAATCATTATATATACATTATTTCAAATTATTAAGTCGTTTTGTCCATTGAGCACTACTATTGTCCAAAATCAATTTTCAAGGCCAAGAGGACACTCCAATCAAACCACCCAACACAAACCATAAGATAATTTCAAACAATACCGCATCGTAGTATTTGCTCCGGAAATTGATTCGCGCACACACCATAAAATATTTTCAAAACACTAATAGTTGGAACTCACCACAAATATCAAACTTATCGTTCACCATAACACAAAAAAAAATAAAAAAATCAAAATATATTTCACAGCATTAATCCGTTTCTAATTAATTTGGTACGTGCAATTAATTTTCATTGTATTTCACAACATGATTAACATAAAAAAAATATTTTTACCCAAAAGCAAAAATAATAAAGTTGGGCGCACAAATAAGGCAACAACAATTTTTTTTATTTCTTTTTTTTTGGTTGGTGTTCAAAAGAAACTTAATTTATATTTATTTCCTTTCTTAAAATGAGATAAAAATTAAATTAAATTAAAGTTTATAAAATATCCGGTAACGTCTTCGAGCTGCTCTCGTTGTTGTACATAGCTACATATATTATGTATAGTAGCGCGCAAAAGCACAAAATATAACGAACATACAGAAACTCGTTTATTTAACATGAAAGTAATTTTTTGGTGGCTGATTTAGAAAATTTGTTTTTTTTTTGTGATTCTATTACATAAATTATTCCATGTGGTATAATTTTCCATCTATTACAAATTCATTTTCTTATAAAAATTCAATTTTGTACACTTGGCATCGAGCCAATAAATATAAGAAATTTTTGTGAAAACTTTCTTCTTTAATTTATTTAAATTATTACGCTTTTTAGTATTGAAAATAGCAAACAACAAAAAAAAATTTGTTTATTATTACGGGTCAGTGAAATTGAATATGCTTTTATCTGAAATAAACACAAAACTATTTTAGTTGGGGTATACACATATATGTAGTCCACATAATAACACAAAAAAATATGTTTCGGTTTATAAATGTATGCATATATACAGTAAAGTAGATGAATTTTATTTGAATAACAACAAATTCAATTTTTTTGTTTCCAAATTGTGCAGCTATGTAGAAAAATGACCGCATTTGTAAAATTAACGGTCTGAAAATTTGGTTCCGCTATTTATGAACATGGAGCGCAATTTAATAGTGTGGCATACTTGTGGTGTTAATTATCTCATATTACTAAAGATGGGCGTTACTTCCGAGTGACGCCTATTGATCTATCGTGATGGTATACGATGAAGTTTTACACAAATTTACTCAATTACTATTATTATTTTCTATTATAATAGTCAAGTACATTAGCATATATGCATATGTAGTTTCAAAAATTATCCATCTTTTGGGAATGGGATCAAAACCTACAAAAAAACAAAAAAAAATATTTTTTAGATATAAAAAATCAATATAGAATCATAGACAGACATATACCGCATATAGTCATCTTCCATGCTAATGTTAACTTAATATTAAAAAAAAATATTCCATTTTATGGAATTTGTTCACAGAGTACATACAACTTTTCGTTGGGCAAATTTTATACATACATTATAAAAAAAAATTGAAAAACCACAATTCATAATTCAGACAACAATTCATCACACAAAATACCAACTCACTCGCTTGAAATGACAGAGCTATTTTTTCGCTCTCGTAAATTTTAGTTTTTATTTCGTGGCGTCATTGTGTTTTGTGTTTGAGGAAGACCCAGTGATTTCAATCGATTTTCACAATATTTATTTGAGATACTATCGTAAAAAAAATTCGCTTGTTTGGTTTATTTCTATAATATATAATCGTCTGTGAAATAAGAACTTACGTAATTTTGTGCTTGCTAGTCAACATACTTTCAAGTATTTTCCTTTATATTCCCTTTGATCGATTTCACTGTATGCACTGTTTAAGTTACCCTAAAATTTCCTGCCGAAAGAGGAAAGTTGATGATGCAAATTACGTTATTAATATTTCAGCCGGAAATAACAAATTTAGTGGTTATCAACCGGAAGTACACAGGATACGCGGATTATGAGTAAAACTTTTGTAAATAGTATTACATGGAAAACTTTGTTCCACATACTCGTGGAAAATATCGAAAATCAGAAGAATCCAAAATCTTGAAATAAAATTAGCCTCTAGAATGTAGGTATATCTCAAGTTAAATTGTTTTTATATGATTTGTCAATACCTATCTTTGTGAAAATTCGATTTTTCAAAAATCATTCGGAAATTTGTAAAAAATCATGCTCTAGAATTTTATATCTCGAGATAGATTGATTTTAAGTGATTTCTTGATAGCTGTCGCTGGAAAACATTTCCATTGAAGTTTCTAGTAGCAAATCTGGAAAAATTTCATTTTCCAAAAATATTTAGAAACTTTGTACTAAATCAGTCTCTAGAGTGTTATATGTGGAGATAGACTGCATTAATGAAACTTTTCAATAGCTGTCATAGGAAAAAATAGTTTAAATTTCCTTTGGGAAATCTGAAAAAATTCAATTTTTTCAAAAATCATTAGAAAATTTGTATAAAACCTCTAGACAGTCAATAGCATTCACAGCAATAAATTCAGGTTGAGTTTCCAGTGGAAAATTTGGGAAAATTCGATTTTCCAAAAATCATAACCAAAATGTATATAAAATCAGCCTCAAGAATTTAATGGCTGGAAATAAATAGATTTTAATTGATTTCTCAATATCTATAGCTGGAAAACATTTCTTTTGAAGTTTCTCGTAGGAAATCTGGGAAAATTCAAATTTTTAAAAATCATTTGAAAATTTTTATAAAATCAGTCTCTAGTGTTTTAGGTCTGGAGATGGATTGCGTTAATATGCCTTTTCAATAGCTACCACAGCAAAAAGATTCAGTTCTAGTTTCCCCTGGAAAATCTGGGAAAATTTGATTTTCCGAAAATCATTAAAAAATTTGTATAAAATCAGCCTCTAGACAATTGTGCCTAGTGATGAATTGCTTTGATGTGACTTGTCAATAGCAATTGTAATAATATTTGATTTTGAATGTACGACCAAGCATTTAGCAGGTTCTCCCGGTAAGTTTAAGAATTTTTGACGCTGGGCCCACCGTACATCCTTTTTTACATTTACTTGGAAGGATTGGACACGATTATTAGTATAGGATTAAGATCGATCCGGTTACAAACACTTTGACGGTCAATTATTAGTAGTTACATTCGTTTTCTAAAAATTTACTACATTTTTAAAAAACTTCTTTCCATCCTTGGCATCCTAAGGTCAATATTAATTAGCTATCAATTACTTCTTATATATTTCCCACCACCTTACTTCCTCCGGATGTTTTTAATTGATTGATACTCTCAACCAACAATGGCAACACATTTCTAATAAAATTTTATGTTTTGTTAAAATGGAAATTAAACCTGCAATCAGAAATAACATTTTATTAGTTTGACGAATCAGATTCCTGTGCATTTCTGAAAATCATAATCATCATTAATTTAAAACTGACTTAAAGCTAGTAAATATTGTCGAAATCTTCTACTTAGAACTACAATTTAGTTCAAACTAGTATAATTGATGCAGAGTTTTAGTAAGATCTGCCACTAAGATTCTAGAAATTTAATCTGTAACGAACACCGTCCTGTAATGAATTATAGTTAATGTTACCAGTAACCAAAATTAAAATTATAAGACGCTATAATTAGTTCCTAAGGTATGAAGTTCGCGTTTAAGTGCTTGTAAATTAAAAAGACAAAAAGCCAAACAGCATAATTTCAACTTCTGGTTCGTTGGATACTTGAGATTTCTGGAAGCTGAATCAAATTGCGCAGGAAACTCTGAAACAAAATCAAAATTAACTTATTCTCACTGAATATTTGCTACTCCATCAATAGGATTTAACGTAAATAAATGAAGAACTCGATTTTTTTTACTTTAATTCTAACAGAATTGTTCAAATTCACCGCGCTTGCCTCACTATAGTCACATGCACCATGAGCCGGTTAATTAACCGTTTAAATACTACAATCAAATTTAAAAGCCAAAATAAAAATAAAAAGTTAAAAACAAATAATCAACCATAAAACTAAACCAATCAGCAATTTCCTACCTAATATCTGGAAAAAAGAAAACTGTTGTTGTTTAAATTCATTTTATACAATTATATGATACAATTCAAGAATGATCACGTTACGCTGCAACAAAAACCCAGAATGTACCAACAACCCAGCCAATCAATGCATGTACATTGGCCATTCACGAATAAGGCCCAAACAAATTTCACGGGCATCTCTGATAACTAAATAAACCTTTATTCACTATTACAAAATCTTCACGACTTCCATAGGACCCAACCCATATAAATTTGTTAATGATAAACATAGTTGTCACAAGACAGCTGGGAGCCTGGAGCCTCTGGATGCAGATCGAGGAGTCACCCATATTTCGGAAAATCCAAATGTTACATTAAAATTAAACTAAAGAGTTATTTAAACGCTGGAACCCCTGTAGCTCAGAGACAGCATAATAATTTGATATATTCTAATGGTTTCCACCACATTTGACCTTAACGCAACTTAAACTATAGTTAAGCTCCCACCACCATACCTAATAATTGAATTAATTCCGCAAACAAGCACCAGCCTTAAAGATGCAAATAGTGAAACCTGCAAAACTCAGCAAAGTACCACTCAACAATCACAATTGCTAAGAGTATACGCGATTAACTAAATTCACCATCATAATCATTACTGTGGAAATTTAATTTTTAAAATAAATGGTTCCTTGATGACTTTTAATTATTGTAGCTGTCAATGATTGTAGCTGTATTGTGTTTATTTTCAATCTGGCTTATTTCCAGATGTTTAAGCTTAAGTTTCCCGTAGGACATATAGAAAAATTTGTTTTTCAAAATTCGTTGGAAAATTTGTATAAAATCAGTCTCAGTCAATGATTGGTCAATAACTATCGCAGGAACCAAATTCAGATCAAATTTTCAGTGGGAAATCTGGAAAAATTCGATTTTTCAAAAGTCATTAAAAACTTTGTATAAAATCAGCCTCTAAATTGGAAATTCATTGCATTGATGTGACTTGTCAGTAGGCATCACAGCAAAAAATTCAGTTCAAGTTTCCCGATAAAATCTGGAAAAATTAGATTTCACAAAAATTATTAGTAACTTAGTTTAGATCAGTTTCTCGGGTGTTATATCTGGAGAACGACTGCCTTGATTTGAGTTGTCAACAGCTATCGCAGAAAAACAATTCAGTTCAAGTTTCCTTTGGGAAATCTGAGAAAATTAAATTTTCCAAAATACCATTTGAAAATTTATATAAAATCAGTGTCTAGGATTTTAGGTCTGGAGATGGATTGAGTTAATGTGATTTTCAATAGCTATATTACAACAATAAATTTAATTCAATTTTCCCGTGGGATATCTTAGAAAATTTGATATTCCCAAAATCATTGGAAAGTTTGTGTAAAATTAGCCATTAGAGTATTATGGCTGGAGATGTATTGCATTGATGTGACATGTCAGTAGCTACCGCAGACAAAAACCTCAGATCAATCTACCCGTCGGTCGTTTTTATGAGATTTGTCAACAGCTATCGCTGAAAAAAATATCATTTCAAGTTTTCTCTGGAAAATCTCTGGAATGTTCCCATTCTATGTTTCAAAATCATTACACAATTTGCATAAAATCAGCCTCTATAGTATTACGTCTGCAAATGGATTGCATTGATGTGACTTGTAAATAGCTATCACAGCAACAAATTCAGTTCAAGTTTCCTTTAGGAAATCGGCGAAAATTCGATTTTGCAAAAATTTGTATAAAATCAGCCTCTAAACAATTATGTCTAAAGATGGATTGCACTGATGTCACTTGTAAATAGCTATCGCTGGAAAAAAAATTCAGTTAAAGTTTCCCGTCAAAATTTAAATATGACTTGTCAATAGCTATCCCAGGAACACAATTCAGATCAAGTTTTCCGTTAGAAATCTCGGAAAATTCGATTTTTCAAAAATCAATACAAAATTTGTATAAAAACAGCTTCTAAAGTGTTATGTCTGGATATGGATTGCATTAATGTGGCTTGTCAATAGCTATCACAAGAAACAATGCAGTTCAATTATTCAGTGGAAAATCTGGAAAAATTCGGTTTTCCAAAAATCATTAAGAAATTTGTATAAAATCAGCCTCTAAACAATTATGGCTGGAAGTGCGTTGCATTGATGTGGCTTGTCAATAGCCATGATAGCAAAAATTCAGTTTCAGTTTAACAGCTTGGAGGAGCTTATTGACACTATAGAACAAAGGTCACTGTTTATTTCATTTGAAATAATTGGTGTTCCTAAACAGGATAACGAAAACGTCACAAAAATTGTCACTACGCTGATAAAGAATGGTTTGAAATTACCGCTGCAACCTGTAAACTTAAATAATTGCCTTCGTGTTAAAAATAAGGTGCCAAATAAACCTGAGAAAATAATTGTCGTGCTAAATTATCGAGATATTTTTGCAAAATCTCGTAAGTCAAAAGCTTTGTGGTCTAAAGTTGTGCTGCAAACTAATATAGATTCAAGCATTTATTTCAATGAATGCTTAACATTGTAAAATGGAACTTATTGAAAACTGCTAAGGGACTAAAAATAGAATAAAATTAAAATATTTATTTATTCGCAATGCAAACATCATGATTAGGAAAATGGATGGAGATACAATAAAATATATTCCTAAAGCTATTTTTCGACCTTGATGATCTGTAATCTGTATTTTTTTTTTGATTTTTTATTTTAATTACCTTTATGTATAATTTAAATGTTCTACCAGGTCGTAATAATATTAATAATTCTAATTTTGTATCTTTTAGGGGAAAAAATTGAGATTGACTTTCAATTGATGGATTATAAAAAGCGTCCTATAGTGCCTCAAAATATACGCAGTACCAATCGCCAAATCTTTATACTTTTTTATCTCATTTAGATGCTTGTCATATTATTCCATCGATGATTTTTTTAAGGAAAATTTGGATTGATGATGAATCGATCAATAATTTTAATTATTCGAAAACTGTAACAAAAACCAATGGGCTGCTGAAGTCGCTATGCATATTTCGGAGTTCAGAATTTCAAGTTGGGAAGTTACCTACCTGTCACTGCAAACAGCTGATGCTGTTCTTCTGGATTTTTATAATGAAAATGATTATCACTTAATAATTTGTTTATATCGACTTCATTTATTTACGGTCAATAATTTTATTGAACAATTTAGGAAATATTTAGTTATTATTAAAGTTTAAAATTTAATTACATTAGGTGACCTAAACATTGATTTATTGAGGGATTCTAATGACTCTAGTAACTATTTGGCCATGATAGAATCTTTTGTTTAAATCATTTATTGGTTTGGAAGAGTCTCAATAGTTGTCAGAGCATTAATTACTTAGTTCTTGATTTTGGGGTAAATGATCATGTTTCTATTATATGTTCTATATTATCCTAAAATCAGAGAAAATAAAGAAACTATTGATTTTGTTGCATTAGATTATAACCGTCTTTCAAAATCTCTGTCGAATGAGAGTTGAACTAGTGTTTATGATTCGGTTTGTGTTGAGAAAATCTATGACAATTTTTCTTCAACACTTCGTTCACACATTTTAAATCATTAATTTACAATTTCGAAACCCCCACTACCAATTTAAAACCTTGGATGTCCAAAATATTAAAAATTGAGCAATGAAATTAAGAAAAAAATTAATTTGTACAGTCAACTCAAAGCCCATCCTAATAATAAAAAACTGGAAAAATCTTATAATTGGAAAAAAAAAATTGTTCGTAATTTGGTGAATGAGGCAACCGGTAAAAATATAAAAAATTGAAATTGTTCAAGATGAACCTTTCATTATTGTATCTATATTTAATAAATTTTCTACATCAGTTTCGCTTAAGATGTATTCAGAAAACATTGAGTTTTATGATTTAAATAATTGTAATAGAAATCAGCTTCTTTTTTCAAATCATTATCCGTCAAGAAATTGTTTGAAATTCATGCGGACATGATGAATTTAGTAATGTTTAAGTAAAGAAAATAGCTCGAATTTTATTTTATATTTGTTAATTTTTTATATTTTATAAGTTTGCTTCCTTATAGTGAAATTCTTTATTTTATTTATTTTGATTTTTCAAAATCGATTTCGATATATACTTATACCATCAACAGTTGACCGCTACTTAAACTTTATTTAATAATACAATATAATTGGTAAGGCAACTTGGAACTTTTCCAGTCCCTTTCGGAAATTGAACTCCGTTCTATTTACAACCTTTCTAAGCCTCGGAATTTGTAGATTGGAATTTTTAATTTGGGATTTAGAATTTGGAATTTGCAAATTGAAGTTTGGGATTTGGAATTTGGAGGAATTTGAAATATGGAATTTGTAGATTTTTAATTTAAAATTTGAAATTTTGAATTTGTAGTTTGAAGTTTGAAATTTGAAATTATGTATTTGGGATTTGGAATTTTCAAATTTGATGTTTGAAATTTGGAATTTAAAGAATGAATTTTGAAATGTGTAGTTTGAAGTTTCAAGTTTTTAAGGGATGGTATCCTAATTCCAACAAAAAAAAATTCCATAATTTCTATATTCCAAACCCAGTTTTTAATTTAGAATTTAAAGTTTGAATTTTAAAATTTGAATTGTGAAGTTTCAAGTTTGGAATATGGAATTTGAAATTTGGAATTCGAAATTTGGTATTTGGAATTTGAGATTTGAGGAAGTTTGAAATTTGAAATTTGAGTTTGAAGTCTGGAATTTGGAGTTTGAAATTTGGGATCTGAAATTCGAAATTTGAGATTTGGAATTTGAAATTCGAAGTTTGGAATTTGGAATTTGGAAGAATTTGAAATTTGGGATTTGAGATTTGGAATTTGTAGTTTGGAATTTGAAATTTTTAGTATGAAATTTTGAATTTGGAGTTTGAAGTTTGAAACTTGAAATTTGGAACTTGGATTTTGGAATATGAAATTTTTAATTTGAAGCTTGAAATTTGAAATTTGTAGTTTGGAATTTAAACAATGAATTTTGAAATTTTTAGTTTGAAGTTTTTAATTTAGAATTTAAAGTTTGAAATTTGAAATTTGGAATTTAGTATTTGGAATTTAGTATTTGGAATTTAGTATTTGGAATTTGGAGGAATTTGGAATTTGGAATTTATGATTTGAAGAAGTTTGAACTTTGAAATTTAGAGTTTGAAGTTTGGAATTTGGATTTTGAAATTTGGAATTTTAAATTTCGAATTTAAAGAAATTTGGAATTTCAAAATTGTAATTCGAGATTTTAAATTTTAAATTTGTTTGTTTGGAATTTGAAATTTGTGATTTGTAATTTGTAATTTGAAGTTTGAAATTTGAAATTTGGAGTTTGAAGTTTAAAGTAATTAATTTAAAAATTAAAGTTTGAATTTTGAAATTTGGAGTATGAAAAATGGAATTTGGAATTTGAAATTTGAAATTTGCAATTTGTAATTTGGTATTTAGAGTTTTGAGTTTGGCGTAATTTGGAATTTATGAATTTGAATAAGTTTGAACTTTGAAATTTGGACTTTGAAGTTTGAAATTAGGAGTTTGATATTTGGCATTTGAAATTCGAAATTTGAGATTTGGAATTTGAAATTCGAAGTTTGGGGTTTGGAATTTAGAGAAATTTGGACTTGAAATTTGAAATTTGGGATTTTAAATTTTAAATTTGGAATTTGTACTTTGAAATTTGAAGTATGAAATTTTGAATTTGGAGTTTGAAGTATGAAATTTGAAATTTGGAACTTGGGATTTGGAATATGGAATTTTTAATTTGAAGTTTGAAATTTGGAATTGTAGTTCGACATTTAAAGAATGAATTTTGAAATTTTTAGTTAGAACTTTCAAGTTTTTATTTAGAATTTAAAGTTTGGATTTTGAAATTTGAAGTGTTAAGTTTGAAGTTTGAAGTTTGTAATTTGTAATTTGTAATTTGGAATTTATGATTTGAAAAAGATTGAACTTGGAAATTTACAGTTTGAAGTTTGGAATTTGGAGTTTAAAATTTGGAACTTGAAATTCGACATTTGGGATTTTGAATTTGGAGGAATTTGGAATTTTAAAATTGAAATTTGAGATTTGAAATTTGGAATTTGCTTGTTTGGAATTTGAAATTTGGGATTTGGAATTTGTAATTTGAAGTTAGAAATTTGGAATTTAAAGTTTGGAATTTAAACTTTGAAATTTGGAGTTTGATATTTGAAGTTTTAATTTCGAAATTTGGAGTGTGAAGTTTAAACTTTGGAATTTAGAATTTGTAATTTGAGATTTATAATTTGAAATTTGAGATTTGATATTTGGAGGAATTTGGAATTTGAAATTTGGAATTTGGAGTTTGGAGTTTGGAATTTGGGATTTGGAATTTGAAGTCTGAAATTTGGAATTTGGAATTTTAAGTTTGAAATTTAGAATTTGAAGTTAAACATTGGGAATTTTAAATTTGAAGTTTGGAGTTTGAAGTTTGAAATTTCAAAATTCTAACTTGGAATTTGATATTTGGAATTTGGAAATAATTTTTTATAATTGTCTATGGTGAAGAGTATCTGAATTTAAATAGTATGTTCATAACATTGTTGGTTGCGGCAAACTTAATTAATTTTCAGATTTCTAAATCGAATTGATTCTGAATTTAAATTTATATATCTTCCTCTAGGGGGAATTTTGTTTAGCAGATTGTGTGTTTAAAATTATAATTAAGTTTATGATAAAAATCATATATTTATGCTAACTTTTTGTCAGTATGGTACTATTAAGAATATTCTAATATGGATACTTAAATTATTTAATTTAACTTAGTATGGAAAACTTAAAGCTGTTATTATTTAATGTGTTCCAGATCTAATTTAAATCATTTTGCAGTGGGATTATAAACAGAATAGCCGTAAGCAATTATTTAATTTAATTTTAATTTTGGAGGTAATTTATATAGTCAATAGTTAGCTACAGATTTGGAAATAAAATTTTATGTGGTTTCAGATTTTTTAGTTACTGATTTTAGAATTTTAGTTTAAAATATTAAAAGAAAAAAATGTATTTGATATTCATAATTAAGAATTAAAATTATTTATACATCTCAAATTTCAGGTTATTTGGTTGGAGATTAATTTGATGTCCTTTTAATTTAGATGACGAATTGAATTTAGTTCATTAAAGTGTATTAAGGGCTGATTAATAAAGAAATAAAACGGTTTCATTGAATTTGATGAAATTAATTGGTATTAGTGTTGGTATTGGTATTGGTGTTAATGCTAATATTGGTATTAATGTTAAAGTTCATTTTAAAATTAGTTTTAGTATTGGTGATCATGTTGAAATTGGTTTTTATATTACGATTAATAAATAATCGTTAAAATGATTTTAGTTTAGAATCACCTGAGAAACTCGACCAAGCTGGCATCGGCTGAGGCGATGGGTGGGGTGACGCATGATGGGTGGGGTGAAGTTGGTTTAGTTAACTATTAATGTTTTAATCGAAATTTTTTAATCGAAAAATCTGAATTCCTTCTCGACGTGCCGTCCCTTTAAATATTTTGTAATTTTTAAAATTATTGTAGGTTTAAAACCCATTGTATTTTAGCACATAGGTTATAACCACACCAATTAGACTATAAAGCGAATATTATTATATTTAAAATTTTCATTATTCCAGTACTAACTTAAAGAGACGACCCACGATAAACCATTAATCTAATAATAGAACAACAGAAGTGTGAGGTACTATAATTAATTATCCGCGTATAGCCGCGTCACACATAAAATATTATTTTGATAAATTAAACATTTTCAATGATTTTTATTGTTATTTATTAAACAAAGACGTGATTAAAAAAATCATAATCATTGTACTAAGTAAAAATAAATTGTTAGGTTTTTTTTTAAATTAATTAATAAAAAACAATTTTTTTTTTATTATTTAATAATAGAAACAATAAAACATATTTTTTGTAACATCATCACAAAAGCATGTTTAAGGGTAGTTTTGGGTTTAGTATCTGATAAAACAATATGTTCGGTTTGAAGACTTGCTTTTTGTTGGTACATTTTCTCAATAATGATTTTACAATATTCTGAATGATATAGAGTAAAAGGACATTTTAAAATTATTACAAAAAATATTGACAATTCATTGTTATTTAATGTGTTCAACTAGGGAGATGAAAACTAAAACATGATTTCACACAAAGAAAACAGCAATATTGAAACCAATCCTTCCGGATTTAATATAAACACGTACTCAAACACACCATAGTTTTGTACATAGATACACAATATATAGCGCCCGAACTACTCGAATAAGCTATACATAAACACTGATTATTATTTCGTGATTTATTTAATTTTAACATTCAACCCTTACATAAATATTTTTATCACTGTGCTGTGTGACAAACAAACACAAAATAAAAAAATAAAAAATACAAATAAATTATTACAATTAAGAAGTTATTTAAAAATTAATTACAACAAGACTGTGAATTATTATGTATACATTTTTATAATCTACCAAAATATGTACGTGTTTTGCTCTAGTTTTCATAACAAATCAAACAGTTATCAAAAACTATAATAAATTTCTATAATATATACAGTTGTCGAGAAGCTTTTTATATTTTATAATATATCATGGGAGTTAAGCGACATATAATTTTGAATAATAAATTTATTTACCTCACCCACATTTTGTTTATTTGGTGAAATATTTTCACTGCTGTGTATTGCTGCTTAATGAAATAGTAACACACCTTTTATAAAAAACAAAAAAAAAAAAACAAATTAAATATTTCTATAAAATTTTCCACCCTCTCATAATCATCAATCTTATGTATACTCGTATTTTTGGTATACGAGTACACAAAAACAAATATTTAATAATTAAATTTGATTTTAAAATAGAAAAATAAATTTTTAATGTTTTTTTGGATTTTTTTTTTTGCGGGGAATGATTGGTCTAAAATCTTAATTGTATGTAGGTATATATTAGCACGGTAGATGTATTATAGAATCGAGGTATTTACCATCCTTTCAAAAAAAGAAAAAAAAAACCGAATACCAATATATAATTATATGTATATCCAATACGATAAATTGAAGGAAAATGGTGTGGAAATGATTTTGCTAAATTTTCATAAAAATTACCATAATAAAACAATTTGTTTGTACTAATTAATTAATTGAAAAAATTAAATTATATTTTATACATAAATAATGTTTTTTTTAGTATCAATAATATTTTATCGTTAGTATCCATTAAAAATGCATAATCAAATATTTTATTATGATTTTGTGTTTATTTTAATTACATTTAGTAGATAAATTTACATAAACCAAATCAAATTGTTTGAGTATAGCGTTGAAATTAATATTAAATATATTTGTTAGCTAGAATGTTAGGCCGGAGCATTGCAAAAGAGAAAAGAAAGAGTTAGATTATAGTTGCAACCCGAGGCTCCGCGACTAGAACTTTAAAATAAACTCAACAAGATAACTTGTCAAAAAGAAATATTTTAAGAGTATTTTCAAAAAGGTCGGAAACATTACACAGAAAAAAAAACATTAACAAACTTATGAAAAAAATAATCCTAATTTAATAAGGTGAAACGAACAGGTAAAATTGTTTGAAATGTTTTTGTCGAATAAGCAAAATTTTTAATTCAAATAAAAAATTGTAAAAAACATCTAAATTATTTTTGGTGTTTCCACCTAATTATTGTGTTGCTTACTGTTAAAGAAAATTTTTCAAGGTGGCGTGGATAAAAGATATTCCATGTTATGTGTGCAAAAATAAATTAAATTATAAAAATTCGAAGTATTTAAAGTGTGATGGAATATGTGGAAACTACATTCACTACCTGGAGGTTACCTGGAAAGTGCATACCTGTGCTGACGTGGAAATTGATTTTTATAAAAAATTAGCCCTTAAAGGGCTTTTTATTTGGAGGTGTGTATCTTGTGCGGAAATTTTTACCGATACAGCCCATGTTGAAGACGATGCACTGGATAGTAATTTATCGCCCAAAATAGCATCTCATGTAAGTCAACCTGGACATGAATTTTGGTCGCAAAATTCCTCACTGCCTCATGAGAATTTTGTATACGTACAAGGCGTATAATATACATTTTGCAATTGTGTGCTATCATATACGTTCTTTGAATTAGTGTATCGTTTTGTGACGATAAGTATCAAAAATAAGTCAATCGGTTGAATCGGTTCAAATGTTTGGTGCTTATGCTCGCGTGTGAGAAAATCTCACTTGCTATGAAGCAGGAGAATTTACATTTGTGTGTTGTTCATTGTTCAACTATTATTGTATGTATATGGATTAAAAAAAATGTATTTCTTTAGTTTTAACTTATTATGTCTGTTTATTAATTTTTTATTAATTTATAATAAATCGGTTTTTTATTATAAATTATTAAAAAATTAATAAATATTAAGCTAAACTAAACAAATGATTTTTTTTATTTTGGGAATATAACGCAAATTGATTAATGTTACGATAATTCGCAATATAGTTAATTGACCAATGAGAAAGTGTATAAAGTGCATCTTATAAAATAATATGAACAATCTTTGATAATAATAATAAGCAATACAGAAATATTTTCCAAATAATTTTAATTTTAGTTATTTAAAGTTGCGATGAATCCAACGAAAATTACTACAATTAATTAATGTAAAGTGTGATTTTTTAATATTGAGTGACTATCGAGTGACTCGATTCGATTTTATTATTAAAAGTTGCAAAAAACGTGTTTTCAAAATATGCTTTTTATACAATTTAAAATTATTAATTTATTCACAAAAAAACAGTAGGAAATAATTTTTACAACGCTACTAATCTCTACAAACACAAAAAAAATGACTAATCGAAAAACTAAAAGAGCATAAAGAGCATGAAGCAAAAGAGCATTCGAACACACACACAATAATCAATACCATCACGATCCGGTAATTCTCGCCTCACTGACTCATGAGACGACCAAAATTCATGTCCTGGTGAAAATTCTCAAAATTCTAATAGAATCGATGATATTTAAAATAGTCAATTGACAGTCTTATTCAAGAAACTTTTCAATTAAAAGCCAACAAGAAGATTTTAAACGACACAATCGAAGAAAATCTAATTGTTATTGAAAAAATGAAGCAATATAAATTCAGAAAATATATTGAAATTGACGGCCTGATTCCAAATCCAAACACTACTCCATTAAGTAGTGTTCTCGAGCTGGATATTAAACCTGAAGACATCAGTGATATTTACACTCAGGAATCAATGCATGTATCATTTATTTTGCGTCATCATTTGATTTGTTTTGTTATACGGTTGTTCTTAAGAGCTACGATTTAATTTAACTGTATTTGCAACATTATTTATTTATTTCTGTTAGATAACTGATTTGTATTTGATTATAGATGGATATGTATATATTTATTATTTTTTCTCTCTTTATACGTTATTAAAAGAATCAATACCTGCTACTGGATTATTATCCACAAGGCATCTATTGTTTTATTTTATTATATTGTAAATTTTATAGTTAAGCTTGTAAAAATATTTAAAAGAAAAAAAAAAAAAAAAATAAATAAAAATTCTAAAATTCTAATTAGTATATTCTATTAGTAGTACCATATATGGCAAACAATTAGCACTAATATATCGTTTGGCTCATAAACTTATAATTATAATTTTAAACGCACAATCTGCTAAACAAAATTCTCTTTAGGGGATGATATATAAATTTAAATTCAGAATAATTTCGATTTAGAAAACTGAAACTTTGTTTATCTTGCTGCAACCAACAATGTTATGGGCAAACTATTTTCCAAATTCCAAACCCCAAATCCCAAATGGCAAATTTCAAATTACAAATTCTAAATTCCAAACTTCAAACTTCACACTCCAAATTTCAAAATTCAAATTTTAAATTTTAAATTCCAAACTTGAAACTTCAAACTCCAAATTTCAAGTTTTAAAATCCAAATTCCAAATCCCAATTCCCAAATTCCAAATTTCAAGTTTCAAACTTCAAACTCCAAAATCAAAATTTCAAACTTCAAATTTCAAAGTACAAATTCCAAATTTCAAATCCAAAATTTCAAATTTAGAATTCCTCCAAATTCCAAATCTCAAAATTTCAATTTCAAATCCCAAATTTAAAATTCCAAATTCCAAACTTCAAACTCCAAACTTCAAATTTCAAATCCCAAATTTAAAATTCCGAATTCCAAATTTCAAATTTCAAACTTATAACTCCAAAATCAAAATTTCACACTTCAAATTTCAAATTCCAAAGTACAAATTCCAAACCCCAAATCCCAAATGGCAAATTTCAAATTACAAATTCTAAATTCCAAACTTCAAACTTCACACTCCAAATTTCAAAATTCAAACTTTAAATTTTAAATTCCAAACTTGAAACTTTAAACTCCAAATTTCAAGTTTTAAAATCCAAATTCCAAATCCCAAATCCCAAATTCCAAATTTCAAATTTCAAACTTCAAACTCCAAAATCAAAATTTCAAACTTCAAATTTCAAAGTACAAATTCCAAATTGAATGCAAAATTTCAAATTTAGAATTTGTCCAAATTCCAAATCTCAAATTTCGAATTTCAAATCCCAAATTTAAAATTCCAAATTCCAAACTTTAAACTTCAAACTTCAAATTTCAAATTCCAAATTCCAAATCCCAAATTCCAAATTTCAAATTTCAAACTTCAAACTCCAAAATCAAAATTTCAAATTTCAAATTCCAAAGTAAAAATTCCAAATTTCAAATTCCCAATTTCAAATTTCAAACTTCAAACTACAAAATCAAAATTTCAAACTTCTAATTTCAAAGTACAAATTCCAAATTTCAAATGGAAAATTTTAAGAATTCCTCCAAAATCTAAATCTCAAATTTCGAGTTTCAAATCCCAAATTTAAAATTCCAAATTGCAAACTTCAAACTCCAAACTTCAAATTTCAAATTCCAAATTCCAAATCCCAAATTCCAAATTTCAAATTTCAAACTTAAAACTACAAAATCAAAATTTCAAACTTCAAATTTCAAAGTACAAATTCCAAATTTCATATCCAAAGTTTCAAATTTCGAATTCCTCCAAATTTCAAATCTCAAATTTCGAACTTCAAATCCCAAATTTAAAATTCCAAATTCCAAACTTCAAACTCCAAACTTCAAATTTCAAATCCCAAATTTAAAATTCCGAATTCCAAATTTCAAATTTCAAACTTAAAACTCCAAAATCAAAATTTCACACTTCAAATTTCAAATTCCAAAGTACAAATTCCAAACCCCAAATCCCAAATGGCAAATTTCAAATTACAAATTCTAAATTCCAAACTTCAAACTTCACACTCCAAATTTCAAGTTTTAAAATCCCAATTCCAAATCCCAAATTCCAAATTTCAAGTTTCAAACTTCAAACTCCAAAATCAAAATTTCAAACTTTAAATTTCAAAGTACAAATTCCAAATTTCAAATCCAAAATTTCAAATTTAGTATTCCTCCAAATTCCAAATCTCAAATTTCGAATTTCAAATCCCAAATTTAAAATTCCAAATTCCAAACTTTAAACTTGAAACTTCAAATTTCAAATTCCAAATTCCAAATTCCAAATTCCAAATCCCAAATTTCAAATTTCAAACTTAAAACTCCAAAATCAAAATTTCAAACTTCAAATTTCAAATTCCAAAGTACAAATTCCAAATTTCAAATTCCAAAGTAAAAATTCCAAATTTCAAATTCCAAATTTCAAATTTCAAACTTCAAACTACAAAATCAAAATTTCAAACTACTAATTTCAAAGTACAAATTCCAAATTTCAAATGAAAAATTTCAAGAATTCCTCCAAATTCCAAATCTCAAATTTCGAGTTTCAAATCCCAAATTTAAAATTCCAAATTGCAAACTTCAAACTCTAAACTTCAAATTTCAAATTCCAAATTCCAAATCCCAAATTCCAAATTTCAAATTTCAAACTTAAAACTCCAAAATTTCAATTTTCTAATTTCAAATTCCAAATTTCAAATGCAAAATTTCAAGAAATTTTAATTATAAGAAATACTTTTCTATAGAATTACAAGGTTTGGTAGACGCAAGCTTTTTAAACGTATTGAAATTGGAAGCTACGGAAAACAAAGTGACGTTGGTACCACTATTTCGAATAGGGTACTTTTAATTTACCTCCGCCAAGGCTACTACCAGCCATTTTCAGGATAAGTATAATCTCTGCTTAAATTTATGTAACCAATATTGGACGTATCGTATGTAGGGGGTACGTATGCCTTATACATGAATAGTGTGTTCATTTTTCCACATTATGTATATCCTCCAACATTGGTCGACCGACATTTGTCGATTTACACATATTAGTGTGGGCTTAATAGACACATAATCAGAGTTTTCCTTGAGTTTTAGATTTATTAATTCACTAAATCATTACGTCCTGATAAGTAGACCAACTTTTTATTAGTACGAACCAAACTACCAGGAGCTTAAGGAAAGTTCTCAATTTTAAAAGGGTATAATACATCGTATAGCCCTTAACAAGTCATAATTATGGGAATGCTATTAAAAATAATATATTTTGTCTATAAAAAGCCGAAAAAATCATATAAATTGATAATACAAACAAATCTAAAACTTCTAAATTACAAACGACGTATAAAATAAGCATTCGGTATATTGTGAAATTTATTAAATTTTAAAATTTCCGCCAAAAAAACCGCACTTCCAATGATTTTAATTTCAACTTTCGCGAGCTCAGGACACTCACTTCAACAAGGTTCACTATGAGTTTCTTTAGTGACAGAACTTTTCATTAAAACTGATTTCTAGCACAACGTGGCCAATGTATTTTAATTAATTTATTTTTATTTACTTTATTTCAGGTAAGCTGAAGTATTGAATGCGTTTAATTAGACTGCCGAGGAGATAAAGTAAGTTCATATTTCATTCACGAAAAATGGAAAATTTTATCATATAAATATTTGTCCTTATTTAGAACGTAATATTAAAAATAGTTGCCAATATTTAATTGCAATTCTGTAAATTTCTTAGCAGTATTTCTCGAAATTTTCATATTCAGATGTCATACAAAATTGTATACCTCAATTATTGTCAATAATTTAAAAATCAATTTTTGTGGGAATCTGATACAAATATGTCGGAGTCCAAGGTTTGTAAAGAATTTTCCATTATGAAATATGTGGATATCATTGCTTTATCAATATAAGATTTGAAGTCGTCCACACTCAATGCGTGCTGACTCAAATTTTAGAAATGGCACAACTAACAGGTTCCCTTCCGCTGTAACACCGGTACGCCGTGACGAAAAACACTCCCATTAGCCAATGCACCACCGGTGTACCACACTTAATAATACAACAAGCATCCAGTGACCACCGGTATATCACGCTTAATATTATTTAAAGAGGCTGGGATACTCCTGGTATATAACACTTTATAATAGTACTAACGGCCAGTATACCACCGCTATACTGGTGGTCCAATGACCGGTGACCGTATTTTACTTCGTGGTACACCACTGGCCAAATGAATCTGAATATCTCTGAAAATAATGAATTTTCTTCCATCAGTTCATAATTTATTTTCAAATTTCAGGAACTCTGTTGTGTCCTACATAAAACCATAGAATTGTTGCGAACTGGTAAACATAAATTTTATTAAAAATTATGATTAAAGTCAATGAAGTACCTTATCTAGTTTAACATTAAATCTATCATATTTAATGATTAAATATTTAAATAAAAAAATCTGAAAAAATCGAAACAAGTTTATCGCGATCTCGCAAAAACGCAGCTTATAATACGAAGAAACGTGTCAAATACTTAGATCATGATGGAATCTGAAAACATTTATTGTCCACTTTTATGTAAATTCTGCTGAATTTTGTATTACTGAAGTATTATTTTTGAATGCTAAATTCAACCATACAAATCTCTGGGTCCTTTTACTCGGCCTATTATACAATTGCTGAAAGTAAGCTATTCCTTTTTGATTTAATGAACTGTTTAAAATCTGTCTATATTTACTTTCTATATAAATAACAGAATTTCTGAAAACGACATAGCACTATTGCACAGAAAAACATTAAAGCATACATATGTATGTACCAATTATCTAAGATTAAATTTTAGTTCAGGATACTGACTATTGTACAACTAGCATAACTGAACAAATCAATAAGAAACATCTCCACAATCTTCCAGCCTCCAAATATTTGTTATTCCCGCAATTTCAAAGAATTTCATAAAACCTAAGTTTTGCCTGCATGGGCCTTTCCGCTCTAACAAAAATCAACTTAATTATTTTGATTGGTAAAATTTCTTATTGCCACCAAAATTAATCAGCCACAATTTATGACTCAAACATAAAATGAAATCATAAATTTCAAAGTTGTCGTCATTTATCACAAATAATGCTTAAAACAACAGCGTTGACAATTTTTTTTTTAATCCAAATATAATTCCATTAATGAATAATAGAGTAATTTCCTAGAATATAAAAATTATTATTTATACTTTGTTGTCTGCTGCCTACCGCAACCGTAATAATTCGTATATTTAATCAAATAACAACTTTTTATGTTTTTTTTTTTTTGTAACACACAGCAGTCATTCAAAAAATAATTCCCAAATACCTGACCATTATTAAAAAAAAAAAAACGGAAATGATTTTTTTTTTTTTCGTTTGGTAACATTTCAGTGCGGACAATATCAACAACACAATATTGTTTTGCCATTCAAATTCTGAATCACAATTTACCACATACTCGTACTAAAACATTGTGTTGGATTTTGTTCGATGACCTTTTTTTCTTTGACTACACCAATTTCGATGTATTTATTGATTTTACTAATATTTAAAAATATTCACAATCAAATCAAGTTCAGGAAAATCGGAAAACATTTCTTATTGTATTGTTGGTGCGTTGTATTGTTAATGTACAGAAAAAAAAAATGGAAAACATGAAAAAGAAATGAAATTATAGCGTGTGTATAACCTAGATATTTGAAACAAAAAAAAAGGAAAAATGTGAAGGAAATTGTTAGACATTAGATTAGCCAACAAAACAGGAACCTTTGTTCATAAAATATTGTTATCAAAGCAAATATTGAATAAATTATTAAATTATAAATAAATCAAAAATATTGTTTTTGTCTTCAGGAAAAACTGTTAACTACTTATTTTGATACCATAAGTTAAATTTTACAGAACTAGCTATATTTCATTTTCCATATTTAACACACAGCCAATAAGTATTTTGTTGTTGTGGTGTGATATTTTTTGATAACAATTTTAATATTTAATTATAATAAAAAAAGACTCCCTTTCTCTCTCACTCCTTGTTCTATAGTAATGAAATTAATAAATTTAAATTTTAAATATTTTTTTTTATAAAAATGCTAATAAATCGAAAACCGTAGAGTAGAAGTAGGTATGTACGTTGTACGAGTATAATGGCAACCAAATATAAATTGGAAACATAAAATGGAAATTGAATGATAAATACAATTCAAATATGTATACTAGGGATAAAATACCAACAAGCTACCAACAATAACAAATAATTATTATTATTTTTTATTTAAATATTATATAATTAATTTATTTTACATATTTTATGCCCTATTGATTTATGTTATTGTATTTTTGTAGAAATAAATGAACTAAATGCTATTGGGGAGAAATGAAAAAAAAAAAAAAAAATGGAAATTGGATGTGAATTTTATACACAGCCAGCCGGATGTAAAATTTTGTAATTAATTTTTATATGTGTGTGTGTGTATGTGTGTTATGGGCAGACGGGAAATGACATCTTGTATCTTTCTCTTTGTGGTGTTTTTTATTAAGCAGACATAATATTGGGGTTTTAATAATGTGGGGTGAATCAGCTTTTGATTGAATTTTAATGGGACGAAATATAATTAATAATTAAAATAAAATTGATGGATTCATTTAATTTGTAAAATAGGTTCACATTTTTTTAATTAATAATAAAAATTTAAAGTATTCCAAACTACGCTCTAAATTAAAATTATTTTGTTACATTTCTCATTCATTAGCAGTAGGGTTGAATGACACCCGCCATTTCGTTACTTTTCCACAGATTTAAATACAGTTGGCTGATGTCAAAATCTTAATTTTTTAATGTCGAAAGCAAACAAAATATTTGGAACAAATTTATTTATAATTAAAGATGACCAGCCCAGTAACACAAACAACGAAGGCAAAACATATGTTTATGAAATAAAATGCGACGATTGCATAAATTTTATATAAGCCAAACCGGTTGAAATTTCACAACAAGTTGTACAGTGCATGTATCAGAGGGCTCGGTTCATTGCCATCATTGGTTTCTGAATAATAAATTTTGAGTCGGTCAACAAATGCTACTGACAAATGACAAATGATAAAGTACTTAAGTTATCTCTTGAAATGATCAACTTCTCGAAACCCCACAGCAAATTCAATCAAAAACTCAAAATTTAAAATTTCTTAATAAAATCTGTTTTATTTAACCGAATAATGAACGTTTTCGATCACTAAGTGATCAACTTCAAATTTCATTTATAACTAAATTTGTACAAATAATAACGGTTTTTAAGGTATGATTCCATTTTTTTATCATGCCATTAGCTTTTGGAATGTAACTAGTTGTCCTGATTCGATGAAAGCAAAGTATATGGAAGAAAACTCAGAAAATAAATTTGATTCAAACTGAGACTATGTCCAGTAACAATAATATTTGGGACATCGAAACACAGCAAATGACGGTGGCTGCAGCTGTGTCGGGTACAGCAGTATGTTCCATTATTCGAAATCGGTAAGAGACCAATGCTGCCTAAGTGATTTTTTGCATAGCGCTGCGATGCTAATTTATATGATTTGAGAGGTAAGATGGTATGCCTGAACCTTTTGATTTTTGACATGCTAAACAACTTCGAGCCATATGGTTCTTGCTGCTTTAGCGATGGAAGGCCCAATGACATTTTTAGTCAATAATTTAAAAGAAGCCTCCATCCCTGGGTGACATAAATTATGAAGAGTTTCAAAAACTTGGCATATATCTCGGAATAATGGTTCTTGTTTCGCAACAAATCATTTCTTAAGAACTAAAATTTAGTGAGAGTTGCTTGAATTTGTGTGACGTGTCGTCACGTAATATTTCTAGGAAGTCTACATCTGCAATTTTATCATAATCTTTACTTTTGGGAATAGAAATTATACTAATTTGAGATTAATGTCTGGGATATGTTGGTGTAAGAGATCCATCAAAATCAAATGTTTTTGTAATCCAGGCGGGAGTACGGTAAATTGCACATAATCTATGATAAAAACTTTGGGCTCCTCCGGAAACACCTTATGCACTGTCGAATAATGCTGTGAGTTTGGGTTTGTCCATTGATTATCCAGTACCTGGCCCTAATTGCCGTAAGAACAATGTGTGGTCCGCCATGAAATGTCCTAAAATGAGGTTAATAGCGAATTAACGATTTTGTAAATTCATGATCTCTGGGAATGAGGATTTGGTGTTTGGAATTGTATGGAATGTTGGCCTTCTTTAAACGCCCACCAAATGTTATGATTCAAAATTTGCCAAAAATGGGGCCAACGGCTTTAAACGACTGCTGCTCGATACCACGAACTGGAGTTCTTCTTTTTCTTTGAGCATTTTCTTTCGCCCTTCTTTATCGACGATATCTAAAATTCACTCCTCTAAAATTCAACCGATAGTGCATACTGCTTGCAATATCCTCAATGATTTTCGAAGAAAGGACGAATTTCATAACGGGTTTCTCCGCCACATCATCGCTTAATGACGATGGCGAACGAAACGATGGCCAAGCCGATTCATCACATTTTAGAAAAGTTGGGCCTCTAAACCAAAACTCTGAGTTGGAAATTTTATCAGGCATCATACCTCGACTGATCAAATTGGCAGGATTTAACGTCCCTGGAACATTCTCTTTCTTGTTCAAGATTCTTGCTGAATCTTAGTTACACGATGTGCAACAAAAATGTTCCAGTTGTGAGGCTCTACACTGATCCAACACAGCGTGATTAAAGAATCCGTCCAATAAAAGTAATCTTTTACATTTAATTGGCCAAAAAGATCTCGCTTGAAACGAGTGACTAGATCTGTCATAAGTTTAGCCACTAAAAGTTAGAGTTGAAGAATGAATTTCAATAAATTTACAATCGCCCTTCAGTAGGGCAAATCGAGAAATGTAAATGTCCTTAAGTGACATCATTTGTGTGCGAAAATTATCCCATTTTGAGGCCAAATCCTTATCTAGTGGCTTGTCCCAGTCTTTTTTTAACATTTTGGTCAAAGTGATAACAGGACACATGAGGCCCAAAGGGTCGAAAAGACTTGCCATATCTGATAAAACGACTCTCTTGGTAATAGGTGCCGTTGATTCTACCGACTGGTACGTGTAGCGAAAAACTTCTTGCTCAGGTTGCCAAATTAATCCCAAAGTCTTGATAACATATTGATCGTCGATTTTCGAATATTTCTCGCGATATTGCGGCTCAATTAGCGACAATATTGTGTCGCAGTTAGAACAAAATTTGCTAAGTGTGAAGCCACCTCTGTTCAGAACCGCGATTGACTCATTCATGATTTCATTCAGCTCAGAGACTGAATTTGTCCCAACCATCATGTCGTCCACGTAGAAATCATTACAAAGTACCCGAGCACCGATACGGTTTTAATTGCAAGGAAAGAGCCGGCTGCCGTTCCGTAAGTCACTGTGCACAGTCGGAGGATCCTGATCGGATCAGTTTTCTTATCGCGCCATAAAATCATTTGGAAGTTGTTGTCAGGATACTCGAGACGAACATGGCGGTACATTTTTTGAATGTCGGCCGTTAAAACGTACCAATAGAGTCTGAACCGCAACAAAATGATAAATAAGTCATCCTGAATTTTTGGCCCCGAGTGCAAAATATCGTTGAGGGACACACCAGTTGAGGTCTTACATGACCCATCGAAAACCACACGCAACTTTGTACTGAAGCTGGATGATTTTATTATGCAATGGTGTGGTAAAAAACAATTCGGAACCGTCGAATCAAAATCTTGAACAGTTTCTAAGTGTCTCAATTGTACATACTCATTGATGAAATCTGTATACTGCTCCTTCATCTCACGCTGTTTATACAGCCTCTTTGTGATGTTTATACCGCCTCTGTGTGGTTTGTGATGTTGAATTGCTATTAATTTTTGTACTCATGGAACTACCAATAATCCAGCCAAGACTAGTCTCCTGTAGTACTGGCAAATTTTCACCGAGCCTAATTTGTCCGGGAAGATTAAGATGCCAGAAGAGCCCAGCTCCGATCAACAGATCGATTTTTTTAGGCCTGAAAAATTATCGACCAGCTAATTGCAAATTAGTTGGGATCACCAAGTCCGTTGTTGAAACTGGAATTGCGGGATGTAAATCGGAGAATTTTTGCAGAACAGCTGCACAAATTTCGAAACGTTTTAATTTGTCAAGGCGAGATAATATCGTAATAAAACATGTTGCTTTTGATTTTGTTGAAGTAGGACCAATTCCACCAATATTTACATATATTGTTCTTTTGTTTGCGAATATTCAGAGTTGGAACAAACCGCTCCCACACAAAATTAGCTGTTGCTCCGCTATTTAAGATGGCTCGACATGGAACAAGCAGTCCATTCAAATCTAAAACATTGACTATCACTGTAGCCAAAACCGCTGGCTTATTGCCAAATTCCTCAGTCACCAATGTGGCATGCTTGGCTTCAACACTGTATAATGATGCATCTGATGGACCACTGAGTGGTGATTCAAAGTGCACCATAATGTGATGTTTCTTGTTACATTTACTGCACTTCTTTGCCTTGTAAAACCGTGCGGAATGTTTTCCCTCCAGCCACAACACGCAGATATGCAGGTGATTAATCTCTTGGTATCGTTCCAATGAAGAGAACACAATGAACTTTGGGCACTTGGCTAGCGTATGATCAAGTGCCAAACATTTGGCGCAGGGGGACGAATTGGAAGTTGTCAACGCAGCATGAGCTTTACTTGGTTGCGGAGGATTCCGAGTTGTGATTGGTGTTGACTAACTGGATTGCTGTTTATTGTATTCCAGTTTTTTACATGTCATAGAACGCTTTTCGAGGAAAGAATGAAACTGGTCCCACGTCGGGATCTCTCTTGTTGTCGTCTCTTCCCAATTCTCAACTGTGATGGCGTCCAATTTCGACAACAGCAAGCAGATAACGAAGTTTTCAGCTAGCTCCTTATAAGATCCCAATGATTTCAAAGCGCTAAAGTGGGCGCTGACTTGATCCACCATTTCACGAATGCCGCCGGCAGATCCTTTGTGAACCGTTTGCATTTGAATGATGTCGTTTATGTATATGCGACTGAAGAATGAGTGACATATTCTCATATCGTGCTGTTAATGATTTCCAAGCTGCCTTAATATTGGCTTGCGTTGATTCCATTTTCGAAAGGGTACGCTTAGCGGAGCCAGATAAACAAGACCGTGAAAAATCGGAATCTGTAAACATCCGTTAACTCTGTGTCCTCGATAATCATTGAGTTAAATTCATTTTTAAAATCGAGCTAATTACTATAGGCGCCCGAAAATCTTGGTGGTTCCAATTCTTGTAGCCTTACAGCTTTTGAGGCCACCAGTAGTGATTGATTTTGTATGGTAGTTTCCAAAACTTCTTTGGGTTTCGATTTTTCAAGTCTTTCGTCAATTAAAGCCGTTATATCGGCCTTGACATCAATATACTTGGATTCAAAATCGGTAAATCCTGAATCAAAATCTTCTTCATCCTCAGACTCGATATGATCCAATATTTGGTCCGCAACGTCTACAAATCGTTTGTAGTGCGACTCCAACTGCTCGATCTGAACCATAAGCTTAGCCGTACTTGCCCTGCCGCCATGCGCAGTTACCCAATTTTCCAAGTTTTTAACCGCTCCTATTGAAAATGATTGCGATGTGCTTAACCGCTTCCGTTCCGCGGTTCTCTGCTTTTTCCTTTTTCCTTGTCGACCATTGGTTCAATTGAGCACGAAAACAACACAAGAAATTTGAATTAGCAATAAAAACTTAACTCAACATAGTCCATTAGTCAGATCTGGGTAAAACCGTAAACTAATCCGGTAAACTGACTCTACAACTTCAGGCCTGAAGGTGTTTAAAACTGGTGGTTAATTTGTTTGGTGGGATTAAAATTGGTGTTTTTGGTTCCTCAAGAACAAAACTATAATATGAATTAGTGGAACATTGTGAATTTGATTGAGATGGATGTGGAATGACGAGAACTGAGACATATGTATTTGATAGGTTTCTGCCAAAACGGTTAACGACATTTCATTAGAGAATGTAGCTAGGCATGGTTATGGTAATCATTTTAGCCATAATTGTTGCAAATCATTTCCTGAAAGTGTATTGCCCGCAATCAATCTAAATTCGTTTTATGATTGGGATGGTTTTTTGTATTTCAGACTCAAACCATGTAAAACGTTATTCACTCTAGCGTTCCCTTATATGCCAAGTGATCTAATGACCTCATCTCGAAAACTGTATAAGTTTGTTGACCTTCATCCCGCAAAATAAAATCCGCGAGGTATTATGATGGCTAAAATCAAGTGCATTTACTGTGTATGAATATTTAGTATTTTCCGATCTAATTCCAGTTAATGAAAATTATTGCTACATAACTCTGAACCACGCATTAGGATTTTCAATAAATATTAATTGTGGAGCTTCAAATGCGACAGAACTAACAATATTATTTTATTATAAAGGAATTGCCGAATTATTGTTATTCGATTTTGAAGGGCAAGTATGTTTATTGACTCTAGTATTTTGGGAATTCTTTATTTGTAACCTATTAGAGAATATTTTGTTTAAATCCGAAAGTGTAATTACAACCTTTTTTTCTGATGATGATGAAACAAATTAATTTCTTTGAAACTAAAAGTGGGTCGTGACATACTAGCAAGTTATACCGATTTATATAGTAGACAAATTACAAGAACAATTAAAAAATATAAAGGGCTGGAACCTCACGAGGTGATCAGAACTTCGGTCTTTGGAATCATCAATGGGGATAGCATTCACCTGTGTCATAAAGTTGGTGTGACAGTTTTTACAGTATTGATTTCTATTTTAACCAACATATATTTACTTTTACAACAACGGCCAAACAGGTAAAAGCTTCAGTAACATAGATACAGGCATCCAATTTAACACGAAAAATCGTATTCTAACCGTTTAACTGGCCATATTCCAGAACTTTATCCAAACATCTTTTTAGAATCTCATTTACATATCAAATTTCATAATAATCGGGTGAGGAATAACCATGTTCCATCCTACTTGGCCATATTCCAGAGCTTCATCCAAAAACCATTTAAGAATCCTATTTACAACAAAGATATCAAATTTCATCATAATCGGTTAAGGAATGGCCAAGTTCCATCCTACTTGGACATATTCCAGAATTTTATCAAAACAACATTTTAGAATCTCATTTTCAACGCATATGTCAAATTTCATAATAGTCAGTTGCGCAAGAGGCAAGTTCCATCAAACTTGGCCATATTCCAGAACTTCAACCAGAAATCATTATGGAATCCCAGAACATCATACAAAAACATTTTAGAATTCCATTTCTAATACACATTTCGAATTTCATAGTAACCGGTTGATAAATAGGCAAATTCCATCATTATAAAAAATTTATTAACTACTCACTATATCCTAATCCACCCCCAACTCAACTCCAAATCAACTTTAACTCAACCCACAAAGTGACTCCACACTTATCCTTCAAATCAATTCTCGGATTCAGGTACTTTCAAAACGTCGAGAAAAGTGGTTTTGGACCACCGACATTTTTCGTCATTTTTGACAGGATTTCTATACTTTGGTCTTTTTAGATCGAAGTAAATAAGATTTTTCAAAGCTGAACTCTGGATCCTGTTTAATCCTTTCTTATCAATTCTTCCTCACAAATCTACCACTCATTTAAAGTAAGACGTTGCATTTGTAATCCTCATAAGTAGTGCATATATATTTATGCTCTAAAAAACAAAAATATGTATTTGCAAATTTGCATTAAAAATTAGCCGTTGGCTGTTTTTGCCAACTCCCGAATTTCTTATACTAGATTAAAAGTGGAATTTCTAAAAGGGTTAGTGTTAGAGCCGCAATATTTACTTACTCGAGCGCAACAAAAATAAGTGGTATAGGCATTTTCCAGAAATGGTCAATTTTGAGTCCTTTTTGTTATACATAGATGACCATTTCGTTTAAATCTCGAGTTGTAAAATGTCCATGCAGTAGTATGTACTAAAAACTATAAAATATGTAACAAACACTATAGATTTTACAATTTTCATAAATTTTATAAATTATATCTGTAATAAAATTAAATTCTGCTAATTTTACTTTATAATTTTTGTACGTTCTTTAACCCTCTCAAACGCCTTGTACAATATATTGTACATCAACTTTCATCGCTTCGACCAACCGTAATTTTTAATTTTTGCCTCATTTCTCTTGGGCGATCGTTCTCTTATGTATTTATGTTCACACTACAGTTTTATGAGCATTGCCATATCATAGCAGGGCATAATTGTGCTACGTATTTTATTTTTGGAAGAAAGTCAATTTTAAATGGCGTTTGAAAGGGTTAATTTCTGGTAAATTCAATAAATTCGATAACATCTAAATAGATATTTCTGTAAATTTAAATTCTTAAATATATGATTTAGAGGCGCAAGCGACCCTTACCGCTTACCCTTAATTGAAAGTTTTGAAACATGAGAACCACATATTGAGCGATCGTTTTATGTATAGTCAGCCGTTTTGACGCATAATTGTTTTTTATGTCTGTCGATTAATTGATTTAAAATTACTTTTATTCAGCAACGAGAATCCAACTAGAGGTTGCGGCGTAGTAAGAATCTCTTTTAACCGTCTCTCTACACTCGATGACAACCATAGTAGTAATAACTACTATAAATCCCTAAAGTTTTATAAGGTCTTTCAGTTCTATAAAATCTATAAACTTTAAAAATTATGTAATAAATTCCCTAAACTCTGTAAATTTAACTAACTTATCCTAAAATTTCAAAATTTTATTAAATTTTTTAAGTTGTATAAATTCTTTAACTTCTAAAATTTTGTAGATTCACTAAATTTTATAAAAATTGTCATTCCTCTGGATCCCATAAATTTTGTAAACATATAATAATGGCGATAAATTCATTTAAATTTTATAAATTGTATAATTCCTATAAATTTTATGAATTTAATAAAACCCTGGTAGGTCCTGGACTACCTAACCTTTAGAAGCCGAAATCGACCCGTAACGAATCTTTATAAGACGTAGCTGGTCAGCCCAACTCAATTTTATCTATACAACCATTTTTTTGTTCATGGAAGTATTTGCTAATTAAATTTTTAGTCACCGGTGGAAACCAAACAAGGGACCGCAGTATGGCTGCAATCGACTTGATTCGGTGAATTTTATAAATTCCTAAAAATTTGTAGAATCTCTATGAGTTCTATAAAATCTACAAATTTTATAAATTCTATATATTTTAAAAATTCTGTAAACTCTAAAACTTTAAATCCTTTAAATTTTATAAATTTTACAAATTATATAAATTTTAAAAATTCTAGAATAATTTTTTTTTTTTTTTTTCAAATCCAACCCACAATCATTTTTATGTCTGTCGAAGCATTTTGAAGTAACATTTTTGCTCAGGCGCGAGAATCAAACCTGGGATGGGAGTAGTGTATGAAATAGCCTTAAACACTACTCGACGAATTTATTTGAGGAATTTATGAAATTCTTAAAATTTTGTAGATCCCATAAATTGATTAAATTTATTCAACTCTGTCTGTTCAATAACCTCAAATATTACTTACCTGTAAATTAAAAAATAGGATAAACTCTATCAATTTTCATACGAAATCCTTTTAAAATTTTAAAATTTAACCAATTGTTGGGGCATAAATGTGTCCACAAATGTAAAAACCCATTAAACTTTTTATTAATTATTTAGAAACTATAGTAAGATATGCCCAATTCGTGTAGATTTAACTGTATTTGGCCCAAAACTATATCGAAAAACGGCAAAGTATGCATATAAATTATAAACACCAGAATATACCATATACAAATATATCCTGTTAAAGAACAAATATGCATTTAGGTGCAAAAGTGGTGTTCATAGAACATTCTACTCAAAAGTTACCATAATTTCATGGGAGTGATACGAAATCCCGCATTATAAAATCTCGCATTTGGAAATTTAAATATGTCGCATTTGCAAAATTTCGCATTTATAAAATCACGCATTACAAAATCTCGCATTTTTAAAATCTCGCATTTCCAAAATCTCGCATTACAAAATCAAGTAAACAAGTTCAAATAACAAGGCTGGACTTGGGGGAAAAAACTTGTTGTTTTTTTTTAAATATTATTCAGGGAATTATAAAATAATTTAATTTAAAACAATTTCATTCAAAACATCTATTTCAAAATAATTTATTTAATTTTGATTCTTTTCATAATTATTCTTTTTATGTTTTTATTTGTGTGTATAAGTTTATTGTTTTTTGGTGTTTTTTCACCGGATTGTAATTTTTCGAACCGCGCCTTTGCTAAAATACTTTCTGTACCCAAATCTCCTAATAATTTGTATATGCCGGCGCGCCGTTTTCCGACTATCACATTGAGACGTCGGTGCCACGCTTCTACGCTATTTTGCGTACGTGGAAATATGTATTTCTAAATCAATAATATTTTCACCGATGCCCTAAAATTCGGGCTTATATCTCGGCCGTTGACTGTCTTCACCAATATAATTTTTTTTAAACCAACATAACATTTTTTTAGCATCTTCGTCATCAAAGTTTCTGATACATGCTCTGGTAATAATTCAAGACTTTATTTGGTGGTACAAAGGCTATACTTTTAATCATCCTTATTTGGATTGAAAAATGTTCTTCGTTACCATATTTAGCCACTAGTCCTTCTTTTCGAATTTTGTGCAATATTCTTTGGCCAAAGTGAAATAGGCATCCTTTGAAGAAAGCTTTTGGGAAAAAAGCTTTGGCCGACGGTACAATTGTCTTTTCGAAGTGGCAAACTACACGTTTCGGATTAATATTTATTGTATATTCTAAGCAAATTTTTCGTAAATTATAAAATAATTGATCATCAACTTTTTTGGATTTTTTATTCATCAAGCAAAAAACCAACGGAACTATTTCTCCCTCAATACTGCCATGTATTGAAAAAAGTTGTCGCATTATAGATTGAACTCCATCGAAAGTTCCATCCATAATCCAACAACTTGATTCACCAAGGAGTCTTAAAGAAGAAATAGTTCCCATCAAAATAATCTTCTCTCCATCAAAATAATCTTCGTTTAATATAAATAATTCTCCTTCAACGAAACGGAGCTTTTCCGAAATTTTAATATTTTTAAGATTTTCAGGTTCCTTAAGTTTATTTGTACTTTTTTACTTGCTGCAAGCCCAATTGTAGGTTTTTGCGGTTTTTCTGCTTAAATGGACAAATAATTGTTTTCCTCCTTTGTTGGTCGTAGTAATGGAAATATTCATAGTAATAATCTGTATATATCTACATATTATATGTAATATATTTATAGTGGTATATTTTGGAAAAGAGAGAAATATTCACCTTTTAATAGCTGCTTCTTATCAGTTCAAAGGTTAAATGTTTCATATTTTGTTTCTGAGATTTTTAATTGCGTATGTTGAGAGCGTATTTATTTATTTATTGTTTATCAGCCTGCTTAATCTTACATTTCCCATTAAAATTTCCCATACAGTTAACCTCACATTACAATTTCCCGTACATTTATGTAATCGCGCGCGCGATTACATAAATGTACGGGAAATTGTAATGCGAGATTTTGAAATGCGAGATTTTGAAATGCGAGATTATGTAATGCGAGATTTTGCAATGCGAGATTTTGAAATGCGAGATTTTGAAATACAAGATTTTGTAAGGCGACCTTATCAAATACGAGATTACATACCTAACCCTAATTTCATCCAGTTTCTCCACTAACATGTTTTTCGCATAAGGAAAGGATTACTCAATTTCGATTTTATTTCTTCCAATTTCCTTTGTAGTTCCTTATACATAAATTCCTTGGGCGTTAGGGTTGCTAATCTATTGCTAGAATTAAATTTAGAATCTATAAAACTGATGTTATGGACTGTTCCTCTAACGACATTATGGACTGTTCCTCTAACGGTTGGATATCTGTAATCAATCAACAAACTACGTCTGGGCTTACAGCCAATAAATAAAATAGTTATCATTTACTCAACGTTTCAATAACAATCAGGTCTATATTTCGTGGGACAACTATAAATGTAATAATTTAGTTTCAGAGCATAATGTTTGATGTTGGACATACTGTTAATTGATAATAAACAATTTCAAGTATTTCATATACACTAAAAGTAGTATAAAAATATACATCAAAATATCAAGTATCATATGAGTGCTGACAAAATATTGTGGCTTGATGATTCCTTACTTGTAATTTAGTAACAAATTTGTGCTTGCATGTTCGACTTTTTTAAAATTGTTTCGTAGTCCTAACATAATACTTCACAATCAAATATACCAAGTTGGATTGGAGCGACTCTTTTATGCTAACTTTTAGTTTGCTAAACACAAGTTGGCTAATTTGCAAAGTTTCCGAAATACGTTCACTTAAACTTTTCACGTAAGAAATAGGCTTGTATATTAAAATTTAAAAGATTGAAAAATTTGGAGCTGGAAATATTAGGGTATGATTTAATAAATAACCCGGGGCTGTATCCAAAACAAAACTGAGTCCAATATTTGTAAAGTGAAACCTCGAATACAGTTATAACTGAGATATCGTCAGTTGCTAATTTTAATAGATCAGCCAAGTACTTAGTTTTGTTTGTCAGGCTATTAATAAATGATTCTATCAGTCCCTTATTGATTATCCGTAATATTTTGGGGCAACCGTGGTAAGCTTACCACCTTAAACTTAACTTTATAACAATATAATTTTAAGAAAATAGATTTATGAAAAAGTCGGATCTATATTTAATATTTTATACGTTTCTTGGTCTGGAATCAGTCGTCTTGGATTATTTTTCGAAACAGTCTTTGTGTCGACCGTTAAGGTTTTCATATGTCTTTCTTTCACAGTTAATGTAAACTTTGGTGACAAGAATTTTTAAACACATTGGTACTTTAAAATGCACTAGTATTATGTCCATATTCTAAACTTTCACAATAATTAGTGGGTTTTTTTATTCGCTATCCGGAGCCGCTATCGAGACTGTTATATAAAAATAGCTCCGGATAGCGGCTCCATAGAAATAGGTAGAGCTAAATATTTTGTATATCTAGTTTTCACTTATGAATTGAATTAAAAATTATATTTTGTCGTTAAATAAATGTAATTTACTAATAAATAGCACGTTAAATTTAAATTTGGGTGTAAAAAATTGACTGCTCCGCAAAGCAGCTATCGGGAGCGAATAAAAAAACTCAGCTAATGTCTCTAAATTCGGAAATATTTTGATTTTTCAATTAATGTCTTTAAAATGTTCACTCAATATCCTTGAAAATAAAGTTCTAAAAGATTGTATTGTAGCATCAGAAAACTGAACCATAAATGATCACGAATTCCTTTCTGACATCATAATATTTTATTTACCACAATATCGTGTTTTTGTTTGTTTTCGATATTTTGAATTTTTGATTCAGTTTGGGTCACCATTCTCAATTTTAGAGTATCTGCCATATCAAAATACCGTTAATAAAATATTGGCCCTAAAGTAACAATCTCGAAGACATTATTTGGAATATCTAAATTCATGATGTTATGACGTGCATTTTGCCCTACAGTGTTTAAATGTATGTCTAGTGAATTTTTAAAATTTGATCTTTAATTCATTTAGTAATAAATTGTCAATGTCATTATTTTCAAGTTCGCTTTTATATTTTAAGACCTGCTCGAATAGTATGTGGTGATACCTTTTTATTGTAGTTTATGGCATTTGTTGTGCAACAATCGTTTTGTTTTTCGCTTGGCTGCACGAATACCTTTTTTGTCGGTTAATCAAAATGGATGAAAATGATCTACAAATAATATTTATGTTATTCTTGTACTATTGTTATTTTGTTAAAAGGCGTAATAATTAATACGTCTCATTTCAAGGATCATACAAATTTAAGATTTTTATAAATAATAAATTGGTTGATCTCTGAAATTCAGTTAATGGAATTTATGTTCTGGGTAGCCAGTGGCACCAATTGTCGTTGACTTAATCGGAATACCCAGAACAACTGTAAGATAAATAGTACATAGATTCTAGATTTTACGGTGGATCACATTATGCCACAGCTAATTAAATTACCAAAACCAAATGAACTCGACAATGTTGGATTGAAGTTCAGCAGACGAGCTAGAACTTCGGTATTAAACTACAAAATTAAAACTACATAATATAATATGGTTTATACAGCATATCGTATTTGTTTTTTATTGGCTGAAATTATACGTCTGCATTTTGTAAATACAAAATTTGCTTAATTATTTATACATATTTACAACCAAATGTCGTTGCTCGGATAAAAATTTTGCTTGAAAATGTCTCTATAAGCAATTCGAGCATTTATTAACTTTTCGCCATCTCCATTGCACATTGAGATTTTATTAAAAATTCCTATTATGTAGTAATAATGCACAAAAAGTACCTACATCTTTTATATTTATTTTCCATTAATATACGTATCCAAATATAATATGGTAACATTAATTCCTTTTTGTATTCCTATTTATGAAAAATGTATGTACAGAAATAATCTGAAAAAATCATGAACGATTATGTTTGATGTAAGTAGGTCAGATTTTTTTTTCCAAATTTGTCAAACATTCTATAGAGAAAGACTGTAGTAATTCGGATAAGTGCTACTCAAAACTATTACGAGAAAATAATTACTACAATATTTGAGCAGATCCTTCCAAATGTACCGATTAACTTCTTTGATTAGAAAAAGACATTTCAGTAGCTATCCTGGCGTTACGTTATATTATCCAAGTTGACATAAAATAAAATAAAAAAATTAAAACTAACATTTTAATAGTTTAATGGTTAAATTTATGAAATATAAAAATTTTTATCATTCTACAATACGATGATCTCTTTTGATTTAAACATTTTTTTTTTTTTTCATTTTTTTTTTTATAAAGCAAATTTCAAAATATTTCTCGGATGAAACACTAACCTCTTCTAAAATGGAAATTGCACGGTTAAGGATGGGTTGGTTTTTAGTTTTGTAATAATAATTATTTACCAAAGTACAAAAAATTCGAAAAATTAAATACTTGGTGATAACAGATTTTGAGAAAACAGGCTTTATGTCTTCGGGAGCTCATATCAAATTCAAAAAAATTTGTAAATTATTTAAAATATTACTTTATCCTTCTGCCAACAAAAGGATCTTTTGTTTTGCGGTGATTGATCTTGATTCGATTTAATAAAATTATATCTTACCACCAAACCAAACCACTAAACACCCAAAATACTACAGGCTTATTGCTGCAGTATTTACTATTTATTAAAGAACTTTTTGAAACTTAACAAAAAATGTATCACTGCGCATCGTTTTCCGTGAACTAAAAAATTTCTAAAATATGTAGGGACCGGATTGATTGATATTATAAATTTAACGTTAGATGTACAACAGATAGAGATTTTTAAAGTTTGATTTTTCTGGAGACAAATCCTTACACATTTGTGAAATATTTTATTTATGAGTCTTCAAGTTTAATGGATCACGTTTTTGAATCATGTCTCCGCTATTAAAATTAAATTATTTTGACAACGCAAATACAACAATTCTGTATAGTATTATGAGCAATAAACTATAATAAAACTATTACATGATGTACTATTTTATTCATGGCGTTCTACATTTTGTTTAAATCATACAATATTCAATTCAATTCTCATCATAATATCATCAACATCTATTATTTAAAGTTTAAATATTCAACTCAAATCAATTCAAAATAAAAAATAAAAATAAATTTGTAAAATATAATAAATAATAATACGGCGAGTAGGTATGATGAAAATTGAAAAAAAACGAAACTATTCAATTGTGCAGCGATTAAATACCGATTGTACTATATAGAGAAACGTAAGAAATTTATTTTGTGTTATTGTTGTTGCCAAATCAACCAAC
The DNA here is from genome assembly GCA_963556165.1 of Tipula helvola. Lineage (NCBI taxonomy): Eukaryota > Metazoa > Arthropoda > Insecta > Diptera > Tipulidae > Tipula > Tipula helvola. The sequence continues at coordinate 341,820,603 of OY744481.1, read as the reverse complement.
CTTATCATTTTTATTGCTCAAACAAATTGATAAATTATTTAAAAGAGGCAAAGCAAGTAAACTTATGGAAATGGAAAAATAATTTTTATAAACAAATAATCATAATAATATTATGTATATTGATTTTTATTATTATTATTGTTGTTGCTGTTTATATAATTATAAAGATTTAAATAAAACAACAACGACGATCATTTTTATGTTTCATCGTAGAATTTAATTTTTGAAATAAAGTTGATTTGTTGATTGATTTAATGATTTGTTAAATTGGTTTTCATGTAAGTTTAATGATTTTTATGGTGTTTCTTCTTCTTCGTCAACGTCGTCATCGTATTTATGATTTTTTTTTGATTTTATTATTTAATACATGAATTTTTATGATTTATAAGGGATTGTTCCGCATATTTCAAAGTTATAAAAGGAAATGTACGTACAATTGATTTTCCTTTTCATTAGGTTTTATATTCAATTGGATTTTCGTTAATTTTTTTTGGGGAATTTTGGGTTGTACCATTGTTGTATTTGTATTTAGTTAAACATTATTTTATTATTATTGTGTAATACAAAATTTATCATAATTTTTTTGTTGTTGCTTATTCATTGAATATTATAGTTTTTTTTTTGGTACAAGGTATGTATTTAATTCAAAATTTATTGCTAATAATAAATTTAAATGAATTAGATTTTCTTTGTTGCTTACCCAGGTCGATTATTTTTCTATTTATTGCTATCGCAAATTTTATTTAATTCCTACAATCAATTCAAACTGTTTAGGAAAAAAACTTTAAACTTCCTAATTGAGTACAGGCCCTTCCTAATTGAGTAATGACGTCGCTATGCTAAAATGACAGATTCCCAAATTGGAACCTAACCCTAATATTTGTAAATACATATTAAATTAATTCAAGGAAATTTTAAATCTTCAAATGGCTAACTATTTACGATATTATTGTGTAGTAAACAGATTTGGCAATGCGCAGTATTTTTATAGTACGTGTTGTAGTACTGCTTTACAGAAGTATGTAATTCATCAAACAAATAAAAATTAACTATCTAAGTCGTAAAATGAGATTTATTCATGTTTTACATTGCGTAAAAATCTGCGATTCAATTTGTTTTAAAATCTATGAATTTTGAAATAAAATTCTATGCGGTCAGTAACTTTTTGATTTCTTTCTAAGTAAATGTTACATTTTGCAATAAAATTTGTTAGGAATTCACATGATTCATTATGTAAAGTGCTATCACATGAAATTATCAAACAAACATTAATCAATGGCGATATCAGCAAGCACCTCTTAATAGAGCAGAGCTTTAATGGACCATATTTTATAATCGATTTGTGCTAATTAACATAATCCTGCCTGACACGTGAAACTGCTGGACGAATTTACTAAATTTCTGATATAAATTTTAATACAACTTATTTTAAATGATTTAAAACTTTAATACATTTCATTTAAAATTCTGAATATTAAATAGTTTTTTTAGATTTTTTGTTTAATTCAGAAATTGATTTGTGCTTTCAAAATATTAAAATTTTTGAAATTCTTATTATTTTTAATATTTGATTTAGATAGACCAGAATATTTGATGACATTGTTGGATTTAATATTTCGAATTTAAAAATGTGTCGGTCTAATTAATAATGCTAAATTTTAAATCTTAATATATCTAGTAACTTTCTAATTTAGTACTTGTCTTTCCTTTTAAACTAGCAAGCATTTGGTTGCAACTAAGAATTTGTGAACCTCCTAAAAAAGGCTAATTAATATCCATTGATTTACCTAGTTGACTTTTGGCATCAGTGTGATATTAAATTAAATTAAATGAATTCAATAACTTGGCTAATTCATATTATTAATTACTTAATTTATTAATATACACATATTTATGAATTTTTGTTATATTTCGAAAGTAGTAAAATTTACAAATTAAAAAACAATGTAAACAAGATAAATTAAACTATTAAACTAATGTAAAAATTACATAAATAAAATTATACATTTTGATTGTTTTTAAGGCAAACCTAATTTTCTTATAATATGTTTTATAAGAAAAATTAAACCAAATAAACAGAAAAACAAAACAAATATACGTAAATAATATATAGTAATTAAACAAATATATAATTTAGATAAAAGAGATAAACCTGAATGAACCAAATTAATTAAGTGAATAGTTTAAATAAATCAAGTAAATATATGAAATAAAATAAATAAAAGCTTATATACAAACTAAAATTATTTTCTATATTTTTTAAAAAACTACAACAATTGAATTAATTATTAAAAAAATCCAATAAAAAATATAAAATAAATAAATCGCACCTTCCAAATAATACTATGACAAGTTGAAAACATCAACTTTACAGGAGACACTTTTTTTCAATTATCTTATTGAAAATATAATTACTAAAAGATTTGTATGTAGTAAAACCTTACATTGTAATATATGAATGTAAATAGCATTATCTGTATCAATAAAATTCAACCATTTCCTATAAAATTTGATAAAATCCTAGTTTATATGTAAATTTATAAAAATTCACATATTATAAATGAACAAATCATAGTTTATTTTTTTATATGTAATAAAATCATAATTTAAGATGAAATAAAAATCGGAAATAAATATTAATATGGTATGATTTTATGACAGTTTTAGGAAAACAGCATTTTTAAAATAATCTTAAATGTATATTTAAAAAAAAATATAAAAAAATTAATCACATTACATTACAAAATTCATTTGCATAATAATAAAAATTATAGAAAATACCAATTTATTTCAAGTTAGCAGTAATATTATCATTCCTCCTCCTCATTAGTAGCCATTGCTTCCGAAAACGGTAAATTTTCGTAAAATGAATGATATTTTTTCTCAATCAAATTTAATTCACACAACGTTTTTAAATCCTTCCACTTCGCAGCTGATATCGGCAAGGGTTTTTCATAATTTAGTTTTGGAATAAAACCATTAAAAACTTCGGTACTTTTGGCAGGTTTTCTTCCTCTAGATTTAGTTAATTTAACCAGTTCCATTTGTTGTTGACTCATATTCCAGTCCATTTTATAATTAATGATTATAACATTTGAGTTTGAAATTTGAAATTCTTTCAATTTTGATATATAAAAATTGGATTGGCTAAAATTAGCCAGCTCACTCAATGGTTTAAAATTAAGGAAAACTAATTGCGTCATTTCGATTACTTTATAAAATGGTTCACTAATTTTGGCGAATCTTATTATTTCGAACCACTCCTGAGGTACCATGACATCTCTAAGTTTCTTTCTCTTTTCTATGGTTGAATGTACCGAATCGCCTTCATTTTGCGTATGTCCTTTCGTTAAGTACCTTTGAGTAATTTTAATCTTAAATTTTTTGGTAGCCCACGCATAGAATGAAATAAGAATCTTATTCTTAATCTGGCTAAAACAATTATCTGACCAAAATCGAATTTCCTCTTGGTGGTTATTTTTACGAACTTCTGACTCAATAAATTTATAAAGGCAGCTTACCACTTCGTTTGGCCCTCTTTTGGCAATGCTTTCATGCCAGACATAGCAAAATGCTTCTTTGGTGCTCATATTATAGACCGTAAAATTATATGAATTAAAATTTCTTTTATAGTAGAATGTTGATATTTCTGCATTCGGGCAAGTCAAAATTTTCTGAAAATCAAAAACGACTGCCAGAATCTTACCGTAACTTCATATTGCAGATTTCTTGTCCTCATCTTTCAATTGGCGTGCATGCTTAGCTTCATTTAAATGTAGGGCATAAATTCCTTCTTCCTTACTTAAATTTTGATTTGTGTATGAGGTGCAATCATTGCACAGATCCTTTTTTGGCACAAAAAAAGAAATATTGAAGCTATTTATAAAAATATCGCGATATTGACTTTGAGAAGCAGCAATGACACCTTGATTATTTTGTTTTACCCATTGAACATACAATCTATGCATAGCATTTATGTTCAAATCGCCAACCAAATATTCCCTTTCCGTATTTCGCCGCAAATAATGCGATTCAATCCGGGGGAATAAATTAATGTGTTCTTTCACCGATTGTATTGTTTTATCTTGGACGTTTGTGACTTTTCTATGATGCTTTCCACGCATGTCACCAGTCAATGTATCATGATCATCCAATTTTGCAAAAATTGTCACAATCCACTGCCGATTTATACCTAAAAATATTGGCAAATATTAATATCTTCGTCAAAAGGCTTAAGAGATAATAATACTTACCAAAAGTATCCATAAACATTGTTTTACAGACCCTTATATTTTCGTTCTCATGATTCTCTGGTTTCGGCAAAAAGTAGTGCTTGTTTCCCATCCGATCGTATTTCTTTTCAATTTGTGTAGTTCGTTTTGGTGTGGATTTGATTTTTCGGAGAAGATGCTCCCTTTGGAGATTAATGTCACCAATTGCCCAAAATCGACTAAACAGTTCCGTCCTATATTCGACTGAAATGTTGTGTTGACATCTTAACCAACAGGTGTCTTTACACCCAGTACCCATTTTGCGTGCTTGAACAATTTGCCCACGGGCATTCTTATGTTCTATTCCCGTCCTATATGCCGCCTTAGCTTTCTGGATTTTCCAATATTTCGAGCAAATTAACCTTTTACGACCAGGTCCTTTTCTTATATCGCTCTTGGCTCGTTTTCTGGATACTGGCGTTGATAAAACCTGGTCATCCGGTTCCCTTTCAGGCGTACCTGATTCGACTTCTCTTGCAGCTTCAGTTCTCAGTATATTTTGAATACGTGGTGTAATCGGACTGTAATTTGGGGTTAAAATGCTAGAATCCGTAGAAGTGTTAGCATCAGGAACATATTCCGATCCACTGTCCACAAAATCTTTATTTGTATACAAAAACATTACATTAAATCATTACGTAAGCTTATTTATTTCAAGATATTTACCAGTAAATTCGTCCGAATCCAATTTATCATTTTCAGCTGGACCAGTTGTTTCAGTTAAAACTTCGTAATACTCTAACAAATATATTTTAGTTGCAATTAATGTGAAATATTCCACATACTATAGTTATTTACCTTTAGATTCATATGACGGAGACTTATCACTTTTAGTACCATCCGCCATTTCTGTATCAACCGATGGTATTTCCGTTATTTCATCTAAAACTTCATTAAAAAATATTTAATATGCGGTGAAATATACGTTAACACTCTATTATTATATTATTAATAAATCAAAACTAGATATTATTATTATTATTAAAATTATTGTACAATAATTTTAATAATAAATAAAAAATAAATGTCATAGTTACTTTGTTGAACTATTTTTTTCCAGCCATTTCCACCATTAATCGCGCTCTATTTGACATTTTATCACTGAAAAACACATCCGCTTTGTTTCGATACCTCAAACATACTGAATAATTTTTTAATAACAAATTAAAAACGGAAAAACATTACCATTATTTGTGAGAGCCAATTTTAATTTCTCTTGTATTATTACAATTTGACATAAATTCAATAAAATTTTTAAATATTTTGGAACCATTTATGATAAATGCATATATCATACCAGAAAATGTATATTTTTTGCGAATATTTCGATAAACTATGATAAATCAATTTGTTTTATACCTATTTTATAAACGAATATGACAAACTCAGAAGAAATAGGCCTGTATTACATGATCATTTTTATTCGTCATATAAAAACATCAACTTATTTATATGATAGTGTAATGGGAATATATAGTAGTGTTTTTCTGATGAAGTATTTTTCTAATAATATTTAGCTTCATGAAGCTAAATACTATAATATTTGTTTCGCAGTGGCTCAAAATGACGAAAAAAATCAACTGGAGTATTACAAACGAGAAATTAAAAATAAGTGAATTTTAATTATTACTTATCATTTATAGTTAATTATTACGCTGTAAAATTAAAATTCTTGTACATTATGGACGTAATTCTGCAAAATTAAACGCATCATTTTTAAGTTATGAAACATAATATTTATTTATTATAATTTTTGGGAGCAATAAGCTTAAAGTGAATGAATAAGTCAATGTTCAAGTGACAAAACAATAAATTCCCTGCAAATAAGGCAATATCACATCTTATAGCGGCACAATTCTTTCAGTGGTACTGACTGTTTCGTTCGTTTTGTTCCAACTAAACCAATTTCCAAATTTCCATCTGGTCATTCTGATATGGCATCATCAGTCTCCGCAACACCAGTGACTAATCTGCATAATTATCACCGAAATATAAGCTCGATAGATATCGAGATAGGGAAAAAATTAATTAATTTTGAAGACAAATATTGCATGAAAAGGACTTCGGACTGACTCAAAAGTCAAAGCCTAGCAAGCATTGTTATTAAATGTTCTATCCATTTTTGGTTTAATATAACGAAAAATATTACTTGTAGTGTAATACAGCAAAATGATTTGTAATATTTTTCTTATCGTATTTTTATGTCAGAAAAATATTATTACTTTTCTATGACATGTAAATGTGATAATGTAATACAGGCCATAGTAAACCTGAAAACGTAGTTTTCAAAACGAACCAAGTAAAGTATGACTAAAAACTTTGTGTTTGTCATAACTTTGTCATTACTCGTAACAAAGGGCTTTTTTTACAGAATGTGTATAACTATTCGAAGTGAAGATTGGTAAATTAAAAATAAACTATTACATTTCGGGTAGTCTTAGTATTATTTGGAAGGTGCGAAATTTAATAAACTGAATGAATTTAATAAATGAAGTAAATAAAATAGATAAATTGAAAACTTTAACAAATAAATATTTAAAATAATATAATTTAAACTAATAATTAAAATAAAATAAATTTTTAAAACAAATCATGTTTTTCTAGTGTAAGCTTAAAATTCTTTTGTTTCGATCGAAAAATTTAAATAAATCAGTCTACTAATTTAAAATTACTAAAATATGAAATAAATAAGTTACATAATCGAAAATATCAACAGACTATTAAATATTATTTTCGATTATGTAACTTATTTACTTATTATGTAAAATATGTAATTTACAAAAAGACAGCAAATAGTATATTAAATAGCACAAATAAATTAAACAAATTATAAAATTAAAATAAATTAAAAAGCTTAATAAACAAGGCAAATAAAATAAATTAAATATTTTAAAATTTACATAAATAAATTAAATGAAATAAATTAGCGGTAATATTTAAACAATAATTAAATGAGTAAATCAAATAAATGTATTAATTTAGATAAATCATAAAACAAAATAAGCCTAATAATTTAAAACATAAATAAAATTAACTCAATAATAATAACCTAATAGAAATACATTAATACCTACACAAAATATATGAACTAAATAAACGAAATATAATTTATATGGATAAAATAAATAAACTTATTTGATTTATTAAATTAGGTTTATTGATAAATGTTTTTTACATTTTTTGATTTATTTAAATTTTTTAATTAAATAAATTAGCTAATTTTAAAATTATCATCAATAATGTCGGTTTTTAATAGATACAATCTATTAATAATAACGGCATTCACAACATTTATTATTAATATATTGTGCCTATAAAAAGCCGAACACGTTATTTATCTAAACTAAAAGTTTAGTTAAATGAATTAATAATAACTTTTAAAATGTTTATTGTAAAATTAAATTATTTCTTACAATTTTTATAAAAGAAAAATGAAATAAATTTAATAATCGAAAAAACTACATAAATAAAATTTATTAAATACATAATCTAATTAAATGAAATATATTAAATAATTAAATAAATAGAGCAAATTAAACAAAATTAAAAATCTAAATAAATTAAAAAAAATAATAAATAAGGTAAATAAATTAATAAAAATGTATTATCATCATCATTAAAAATAATGTATATCTTTTCAAAAATGAAAAAAAAAATAAAAGGGTTACCGTAAATAAATAAATATTTACCAATAAAATAAAATAAATAGATTTAATATAAATAAAATAAACTAATGTTAATATTTTAGTTACACTTAAATTATTTCTTATATTTATTTTTTCAAATAAATTAAATAATTTGAAAAAAATTACTAATATTATATAAAATAAAATGAAACAAACAAATAATTTTATAAACATATTTAAAATAAATAATTTAAACAAATAAATAAATAATTTAATAATAATAATAATTTAATCAAATTAATTGATTGATTATAAAATAATTATAAGATAATTAAGAAATTGATTAAGTTTTATAAATAACATAATTTTATTTATTAATTTAAGTTTATTCATGAATTTTTTCTTTAATATCTAATATATGATTTATTTAAATTATTAAATTAAACATATTAAATAATTTAGAGTAAAATCAATGCAAAATCTGTACTTAAAAGCAAAAGTTGCCTAAGTGGCTTTAAGCGGTTTTTATGAATTTTGCATAAATAATTAAATTTGTTCACTATTTTTAGATTGTATCAAATTTTGGTGAAATTCAAAATCAAAAATCAGATTAAAACGTTATGAGATAGTACATAATAATCTCAATGCTTTCTCATTTGATTTTGAAACTTTAAACTCTATTTTCTCAAAACTACTAAAATACAGATATGCGATTTTGGCTTTTAAGTACAGAATTGAATATTAAAGTTATCCAATATAAATGAAATAAACATTCTTACTGAAAACGTTTACATAAATTAAATGAATTAATGTCAAATATTTATTTTTTTCAGTATAAATTTTAATGTTTTGCTATATATTTTTTACAAAAAAAAGTAAAACAAATAAATGTTATACTTAACAAAGCTACATAAGTGTTGTTTATAAAATAAATAAACTACATAAATTAAACACATTAAAATTATCTTAATTTATTAAATAAAACAAAATCAATCATTTCAAATATTAACTTTATTTTAAATGTTTACAAAAACAAAATATAATAATAATATTAATATTATTTTTAAATAAATTAATTTTATTTTTGACAACAGTTTAAAATATTTATTTAATTTGATTTAATAGTTTGAATTTTAATATTTTATTTTCCTTTCCATAATTATTTTTTTATTTATTGAAATTAATATTATTCTTTTTTATTTTAAAACAACCAAATAAATTGAATAAATTAAATTATTTTCTAATTTTTATAAATCACAAAAATTAACAGTTTTATTATTTTAGAAAGTTTATAAATAACATATTTTTAACTAATAAATAAAATATATTAAATGATTTAAACAATTTACATAAATGAAATAAATTAATTGTAATATTAAAAAAAATTTATTAAATAAATCAAATGAATTTAATAACTTAATAAATTACTTCATGAAAATATAAACAAAAAAAGTTAAGTAATTTAAACTATAAATAAAACAGAGTAAATATGTACCTAAAATAGGTACATGAAATAAATAAAATAAATAAACTGAATCATTTAAATAAAAATGAATTCAAATAATTTATTAACTATAAACGAAAAACATTAAATTAGCTAATATATTTACATAAAATGAATTTATATAAGTTTATTAAAAATATAATGAATAATTAAATTATTAAAATAAATAAATTTATAAAAAATATATATTTTTATAGTGTAATATTGAATGATTTCTCATAATTTTTATAAAAAATATAATACCAATAAATTTAATATTTAAAATAATTATATAGATAAAATTAAATATTCATAATTTACATAAAATAAATCTGTGGCCACAAGTTAAAAGTGCTAAAGTAAATTTTTTCGATTTTAGGATTTTAAGAGAGCCGAATAACGATTAAAATCTGAATATTAAAAAATGTATTTTTTATAAAAAATGGTTAACATACCAAAGTAATGGATAATTTTTATAAAATATAAGTTTTTATAAAATATGAATTTTTTAATATTCAGATTTTGATCTTTATTGGCCTCTCCTGAAAATCGAAAAAATTGACTTTATCACTTTTAACTTGTGGCCACAGAAATATATAAAATAAACTAAATAAATAAAATAAAATAAACAAATTGAAGAATTTTAATATTACAATAATTAATGTATATAATACAATAAAATAATAAAATGTATACTATATGTATAAAAACAATTAAAATAAAATAGAATTATGTTAATATTAAATAAAAATAATTAAATTAAATTTAATTATTTCTTATATTTTTTATAAAAAAGTGTAACAAATAAATTTAATAATTTGAAAATGTTTTATTAAAAAAATTTAAGAAACATACACTACTCCAAAAAATTAAAGGAACACTAATTTTTTTCAATTTTTTTAGTGTTTTTTGAAGAGCTGTATCTTAGTAAAATACAGTCGTACAGAGATGAAAAGAAAAGCATTTTAAAGCTTCAAATCTCTAGTTTTGAGACTTTTGAATGGAAAATTTTTGTGAGATACCGTTATCACGCAATCATAAGAAAGAGCGCGAAGAAATAAATTTCGAATTTTTTTTTTCTTTGTAAGGTGCCATGGGCTCGGGAAATTTTTTTTAAGTTAAACCAATGCATAGGTCGGTTAGCCTGTTAATTAGGCGTAAATTTAATTTCATTCTGGTCTCTCTATGTCAACTTTTTGCTGAGATATCTGACTTTGAATCAAAAAAGATCCTTTTGCCTTTGATCATCGATATCTCAGCAACCAATGATTGCACAGTAAACTTTAGCGCAGCCTTAAAAACTTCAATAAATTTCCTACAAGACCCTTTAATGATTGGTGGAGAATAAATTTTTTTTCACCCTCAATACTGATTTGAAAAAGTACAAAAAAACGACTTTTTAGGTTGTCTTAATAAATCTACCGTTACTTTACCGTTATTGATGAAAAGACTAATGTTGCCAGGTCATTTTACAGTTTAATGTACTCCTAATATTCCTGTATTATTTTCAAATTGATCCATCCAACCGTTTTTTCGGACAAATTGATCAAAGTTTTACAAAACAATTAAAGGAACAAGTATTCATCAAAATAAAAAAAACGACTTTTTTCTCATTTTACGTTAGTTACTTGTTAACCCTTAACGATCGTACGGTTTTTTTTGTAATACTCGCCGATAAGAGACGATAGAAAATTAAATAAAGTTCTGCAATATGAGAAATAGTTATGGAACTTGGCCAGTTCTCATCCGATTTTAGTGAAATTTGGTATGCACGATGGAAATGGGATTCTAAAATGATTTTTGGATAAAGTTCTGGAATATGGCCATCTAGGATGGAACTTGGCCATTTCTTAACCGATTTTGATGAAATTTGGTATGGGCGATGAAAATGGGATTCTAAACTGATTTTTGGATAAAGTTCTGGAATATGGCCAACTAGGATGGAACTTGGCCATTTCTTATCCGATTTTGATGAAAGTTAGCATGTACGATGGAAATGGGATTCTAAACTGATTTTTGGATAAAGTTGTGGAATATGGCCAACTAGGATGGAACTTGGCCATTTCTTAACCGATTTTGATGAAATTTGGTACGCACGATGGAAATGGGATTCTAAAGTGATTTTTGGATAAAGTTCTGGAATTTGGCCAACTGGGATAGAACTTGACTATTTCTTAACCGATTTTGATGAAATTTAGTGTTCGCGATGGAAATGGGATTCTAAAATGATTTTTGGATAAAGTTCTGGAATATGGCCTTCTAGGATGGAACTTGGCCATTTCTTAACCGATTTTGATGAAATTTGGTATGGGCGATGAAAATGGGATTCTAAACTGATTTTTGGATAAAGTTCTGGAATATGGCCAACTAGGATGGAACTTGGCCATTTCTTATCCGATTTTGATGAAAGTTAGCATGTACGATGGAAATGGGATTCTAAACTGATTTTTGGATAAAGTTGTGGAATATGGCCAACTAGGATGGAACTTGGCTATTGCTCATCCGATTTTAGTGAAATTTGGTATGGTCGATGGATATGGGATTCTAAAGTGATTTTTGGATAAAGTTCTGGAATTTGGCCAACTGGGATAGAACTTGACTATTTCTTAACCGATTTTGATGAAATTTAGTGTTCGCGATGGAAATGGGATTCTATAATGAATTTTAGCTAAAGTTCTGGAATATGTCCAATTAGGTAGGAACTTGACCATTTCTTATAAGATTTTGATGAAATTCAGAATTTGTATTGAAAATTGGGTTTTAAAATTATGTTTAGATGAAATTCAGGAATAAGCCGTATTAGGATGGAACTTGGCCATTTCTTCTAAGATTTTGATGAAATTCAGCATGTGTAATGAAAATTGGGTTTTAAAATTATGTTTAAATGGAATTCTGGAATAAGCCGTATTAGGATGGAACTTGGCCATTTTTTATCCGATTTTAAACAAATTCAGCATGTACTATAGAAATAAAACTCTAAAATTATTTTTGGTTAAAGTAATATGTTAAAGTTGGAAGGCGCCTGCCTATTCCTTAAACGAATAAAAGAAATTCGATATGTGCTTTAAAAGTGAATAACTAAAATCGTTATTCCTTGTATTTAATGATTTATTTTATCAATAATTTAAGGATCTCATTTTCATCGTGAATGCTGAAATTCATAAAAATAGGATACAAAACTTCCAAGTTCCATGACAATTGGCCAAATTCTGGAACTTTATCCAAAAATCAGTTTAGAATCCCATTTTTAAGGCACGTGCTGAATTTCATCAATATCGGATAAGAAATGGCCAATTTCCTTCCTAGTTGGCCATATACCAGAACTTCATCCACAAATCATTTTAGAATCCCATTTCCATCGTACATGCTAAATTTCATCAAAATCGGATAAGAAATGGCCAAGTTCCATCCTAGTTGGCCATATTCCAGAACTTTATTCAAAAGTCAGTTTAGAATCCCATTTCAATTGCTTATACCAAATTTCATCAAAATCGGATGAGAAATGGGCAAGTTCCTTCCTAGTTGGCCATTTTCCAGAACTTTATCCAAAAATCAGTTTAGAATCCCATTTCCATCGCCCATACTAAATTTCACTAAAATCGGATGAGCAATAGCCAAGTTCCATCCTAGTTGGCCATATTCCAGAACTTTATCCAAAAATCACTTTAGAATCCCATTTCCATCGTACATACTGAATTTCATCAAAATCGGATAAGAAATGGCCAAGTTCCAACCTAGTTAGCCATATTCCAGAACTTTATCCAAAAATCAGTTTAGAATCCCATTTCCATCGTGCATACCAAATTTCATCAAAATCGGTTAAGAAATGGCCAAGCTCCATCCTAGTTGGCCATATTCCAGAACTTTATCCAAAAATCATTTTAGAATCCCATTTCCATCGTGCATACCAAATTTCACTAAAATCGGATGAGAAATGGCCAAGTTCCATAATTATTGCTCATATTGCAGAACTTTATTTAATTTTCTATCGTCTCTTATCGGCGAGTATTACAAAAAAAACCGTACGATCGTTAAGGGTTAACAAGTAACTAACGTAAAATGAGAAAAAAGTCGTTTTTTTATTTTAATGAATACTTGTTCCTTTAATTGTTTTGTAAAATTTTGATCAATCTGTCCGAAAAAACGGTTGGATGGATCAATTTGAAAATAATACAGGGCTATTAGGAGTACATTAAACTGTAAAATGACCTGGCAACATTAGTCTTTTCATCAATAACGGTAAAGTAACGGTAGATTTATTAAGACAACCTAAAAAGTCGTTTTTTTGTACTTTTTTCAAATCAGTATTGAGGGTGAAAAAAAATTTATTCTCCACCAATCATTAAAGGGTCTTGTAGGAAATTTATTGAAGTTTTTAAGGCTGCGCTAAAGTTTACTGTGCAATCATTGGTTGCTGAGATATCGATGATCAAAGGCAAAAGGATCTTTTTTGATTCAAAGTCAGATATCTCAGCAAAAAGTTGACATAGAGAGACCAGAATGAAATTAAATTTACGCCTAATTAACAGGCTAACCGACCTATGCATTGGTTTAACTTAAAAAAAATTTCCCGAGCCCATGGCACCTTACAAAGAAAAAAAAAATTCGAAATTTATTTCTTCGCGCTCTTTCTTATGATTGCGTGATAACGGTATCTCACAAAAATTTTCCATTTAAAAGTCTCAAAACTAGAGATTTGAAGCTTTAAAATGCTTTTCTTTTCATCTCTGTACGACTGTATTTTACTAAGATACAGCTCTTCAAAAAACACTAAAAAAATTGAAAAAAATTAGTGTTCCTTTAATTTTTTGGAGTAGTGTATAATTAAATAAATTAACGAAAACAATGAATTATATAATTTAAGTAAACAAATTAATTTATTTACAATGAACTAACCATAATTAAAAATTAAATAAAATAACCAATTTTTATAAATAACATAAATTCATTTATTAATTTATGTATTGCTTATATTATTTTTTTACAATATTTAATTTATCTGAATTTTTTGAACTACTAAATAAAACAAATTAAATAATTTAAAAAGTTACATGAACAAAATCACCTGTACAAATTGAAGAATCAAATTATCCAATAGAAATGAAAAAAATATACTTTTAATATTTAAAAGTTTAACTAAGTTAAATAAATTAATGATAAATATGTATTTGTTGTAGTGTAAACTTAAATTATTTTTTTTATGAAAAAAGTAAAACAAATACAAAAAACTTAAATAAATAATACATTTAAATAAATAATGAATTAAGTAAGCAAAGTAAATTAAATTATCTAAAATTAACTAAATCTATTCAATAAAATAAAATAAATAATTTGAAATATTTACATAAGAAATAAATAAATAATAATTTAATTAAAAATAAATAAACTTATAAAAGGTTTACTAAAATTAATTATCGATTATATTTAAATTTAAATTAATATTTTTTGTTTGAGAAAAAAAACAAATAAAATTAATAATTTAAAAGTATTATAAATATAAAATCAAATAAATAAGTTTACGAAAAGTAAATTAAATAACATAAATAAATAAAATAAATTAAATAGGTTTTAGATTTAATAAACTGAGAAAACAATAATAAGTTACATAAAATAATATAATTTAAACTATTAAATAAAATAAAATAAATATGTAAGACAATTTACAGAAATCAAATTAATTAACGGTATTAATTAAATATAATTTAATTAAGTAAACCAAATAAATTTAAATAATTAAAAAGAGATTGTTTTAATTAAATACAAACAAAAAGTTATAAAATAAATAAAACAGGATAAATATACTAAAATAGATGCATGAAATAGATAAATTAAATAAATTGAATGACTTAAATTAATTAAATAAATTCAAATTATTTATTTATTATAGACGAAATAAAACAAAAAAAATTGATAATATATAGGTATATTTATAAATAAAACTAATTTATGTTTGTTTATTGATGAATATCTTTTATGTGGTTTAATTTATTTACTTTATTTAAATTATGAAATTAAATAATTAAATAAATTTATAAATTAAGTTATATAAATTAAAATAAATAGATACACTTATTTAAATGTTTATATAAATTAAATAAATTAATAGTAAATATGCATTTTTTAGTGTCAACTTAAATTATTTACAATAGTATTATTAAAAAAATAGAACCAATAAAGTTAATAATTGAAACAGTTACATAAATAAAATGAACACCTATAAAATTTATATAAAGAAATATTATGTTAAATAAAACAAACTAAACAAATAAAATAAACTAAACAAATAGAATACTTTAAACAAATTGAAAAATTTAATAAATTAAAAACAAGTAACGAATAAGGTCAATAAAATAATAAAATAAAATATTATAAAATGAATTAAATAAATAATTTAAACTGCTTTAAAAAATAAAACAATTAAATAAATAAAAACAAATAAAATAAAACAAACAAACTAAATAATAATAAAATTAACAAAAATTATAACATTAAAAAAATAAATTTAATAATTTAAAAATGTTTCATTAATAAAATATGTAATAAAATAAAACAAACAAATAATTTAACCAATTAATATTAAAAATAAATAAATGAAATAAACTATATGATTAAAATAAATCAAATTAATTTATTTACAATAAACTAATTACAATTTAGATATCAAATAAATTCACCAATTTTTATACTCAATATAATTTTATTTAATTAATTTGCTTATTCAAATATATTTATGATTTTTTTTATGATATAAAATTTTAAAAGTTTCTTATGTACAATTAATTAAACAACATAAATCAAATAAATTAATGATAAATATTTATTTTTAGTGTAAACTTAAGATATTTGTTATAGTTTTTTATAAAAAAAGAAAAATAGACTAATTTAATAATTAAAAAGATTACATAAATAATACATAAAATAAATAAACTAAATTAACTAAAGATACTTAAATTAGTTAAATTTATTAAATAAAATAACATAAATAATTTAAATAAGATAAATTAATGATTATATTTAAAGTAAACTGTCTATTTTTTTTTTTTATGAAAACAAATAAATTTAATAATTTATAAAAATTGTACTAAAAAAATATGAAGTAATAAGTTAAATAATTTAATCCACAAATTAAATAAAATAAATTATTATTTACTATCAAACAAATTTGAATGTAAATCTTGATATAAACAGTTTAATCTCTGCATCCTGATGAATGAAATAAACTTGCTTATTAAATAAATTAAGCGAACAGCTTACCTTCCAATTAAAAACCGAAGCAAATTGTCAATTACGCACAAGCTGAATCCGTAATTAACCAAAATTGACATACTAAGTTGGATCAAGTTTGAACTCCCCTATATTATTAGGTTGGTATAAACCATCAGTGATACAATTCGAAAATTAGATATTGAAACATTTATAATACGAGGAAATAGCCCGATCAGTGTGACAGTTCGATTTTCTTTTTTTATTCTATAGAAAATTTCTAAATGTAATTGAAAAATTCTAACCGCTTTAGTTAATATTAATATTATTTCCAAGAAGATTAATATAATTTTAGTTAGATTAGTTATTTTCCATTGGATATAATAGAAGATCAATATGAAGGAGTATTTACATATTTCATTTCACATATATTAATACATATTTTTACTTATCTGTAAAACATAATATTCTTGGATTTATTTCAATGGGCTTCACCGAAAATATCGAATTCAAGGCATTCATTATTATATGCCAAAACCAAATATAGCAACATACATACATAACAAAGGAGTCCAAAATCAATCAAAATTTTATTTTCATCTAATTTCAAAAACATTAATGGTATATCAAGATAAACACCACCTTCCCCATAAATATTCATATCGCACGAATACACATTATTCAAGATTGATCTGTTCTGAAAATCTTTTAGAATATATTTTTGTATGCGTTAATAGGAAACTCAATCAATATTTAATTCTTTTATTATCGTATAGTGCTATATTTTCAGAATCAATCCAAACAATCAAGCTGCAAACAAATACAAAGTTTTGTACTCAAAAATACGTGCACGTACCTGTATCAATATTTATTAACGAGATTTTTTTTATTAAATTGTTTTTTTTGTATAATCATTTATCGAGTTATATTTACTTCATAATATATAAAATAATTAGTATAATGCGTTATATTCGCGCTCTTTGTTTCCAGTGGTATACAATTTGCGGAGCCTCTATCGTATAGCATTGGTTTATTGGTTTTCATCTTGAGACTATCGAAAAGCAAAAGATGAAAATATATACCCTTGTTTTTTTTTAGGTAGTATGGTAGAATATCCCCAATTCTGAATAAATATAATATTTTCCATCCACTTTAAATCAAAATATTTAAAATTATTCGTCCTTATCTTTCCCATTTTTTTTATGTGGATGAAAAATGGTGGCTTAAAAATATAATATAAATTTTAAGGAAAACGTAGAAAAACATATTTTTATTTTTTTTATGATTCGATAATTAGAAAAACTCAATTAAATTTTTTTTTGTGATGACAACAACCACTAAATAATGAACAACAAGTTTTATGAATATAAATTAATTTTAGCTAGAAATAGCGAACATGATTTAATTTTTTTTTTTTTTTTGTATACGTCTTCTATATTATAATGAAGAATCCATAAGCTAACAAAAATATATTGTTAAGGTTGCTCTTATGAAACTTAATGAGCTGTGAAAAATATTAGGTAATAGATTTTATTATTACAAATTCTTTTTGTTGTTTCCTATCTGAGATAGATTGAAGAGCACTTCAAATTTTTTATTTTTTTATAAATTTTTTTTGAAAATAAATATTGGTGGAGGAATTTTTGTTTTAAATATTCATCTTCGTGTTTTCAAAAAATGTGGACGCTGTTTGGTTAGTAAAAATACTGATACTGTTTATATAGCTGTTATTTTTAAATATTTTTAAATACCACAAAATTTGATAGCAGGTTTTATTATCTATTTTAAAAATAAATTTGTATGGATGCAGATCGGTTTTTGTTACATTCCTAGACACAATTAAGTTTTGAAAGCTTGAGAATTTCTAACAGGACAGTAACAATATTACTGAAAGTACCCGAATTCAGGAAATTCAAGTAGTTCTAGGAAAGAGAAGAAATTGCTAAGAATTTTACATTTCAGTTTCGATCTGCAAGCATTGTGAAAAATAAATCATTTTTCGGGGGAAATGTAAAATTCGCTAATACTACAAGTACATGGTTGATTCTATATATAGGAATAATTCAGAGTAATTAATTTAGCAGTTCAGTCGCTATAGACTGATGCTGAATTGCAAATTCTTAATAATTCTTCTCTTCATAAAATATTTATCATTCTGGAGTATACCAGAATTTTTTAATGTTTGAATATGTGTTTACTATGCTATTTGTGACATCAAATGCTGAAATTATACAAGCTCCATGCTGACTTTTCTTACCAAGAGGATGTGAAGTGACAAGTAACCATGTTGAATTCTCTTAAAAGTAAAACAGGCCAAATTCAACAGACATCCCACAAATGATACATCTGTAGGATTTTCTTGATATCACTATTTTCCGGAAATTGTTGAAGTTTACGAATAGCATTACAAATTGTAGATTGAAATCCGGCAATAATGTTAAAAAAATATGGGGAAGGCAAATACCGTCGCGTTAATTGTATGACTATTCAAAATGACTTAAAAGCTTTACAAATTATTGATTTTCGTAAAAGTCTTGGAAAATTCCTGATCTTCTTCTGAGACTTGTTTAACTTTGCTCGTTGTCTTATTCTCACCCATTCATTTTTATTTATATTTATAAACTCATTTTTTAATTATTTTTTTTATTCTACGTGTCAGTTAATTTTTGAAGCAGCTTGATAATTTTACAGTCTCTATACGAAAAATATCATTATAAATAGATTCCCTTTCTTAATTTAGAAACTTATTCTATTTTTTTGAATTTGTCTATTTCAAGTTCTAATATTTTTGAGTATAACCTGCCAATTTCATAAATTCCAAAAATTTGGTTTTTTGGTGGGCCTGGTTTGGAAATTAATTTGAAGAAATTTGAGGATGCTTGGCTACAAAGTTGAATAATTTACCGAGACAAATAAATATTTTTATATATTCAGGAATTTGAACTGACAATTGTAGAATAAAATATTCTTATATTTAAAATATATACAAGCTAATTGACTCTAGCGGCACGAATGAAAGATAGAATAAATTTCCTTAAACTTAGGAACTCGGTAAGAAATAAAATAACGAAAAAGAAAAAAAACAAGGAAGAGATTCATTTTATCTTTTAGCGTGCGACGATATACATGTATAAAACGTTAAATTTAAATAAGTTGTATTAATAAAATTAATGTTATACAACATCAGATGTGGGGTTACCAACTAAATCTTTTAATACAAAGTTGTGTAAGAAATTAAAAAAACAAGTGCCGCTAACTATTATAGTTACAAAAGATACTACAGAGAACGGGTCGCCATCAACTTTATGACGCTTCCGACGTGCAATGAAATGATAACGGCTCTAGACCGTATTGGTATTCAGAAAACAACAAGCATTTCGAATATCCGCACAATGTATGATGCCAATTTTTATAATATAAAAACCGGGGATGCCGAATTATTGGTCATTCCCAGAAATTCCGATTCGACTACTAACAATTACCAAACCACTTCAGAGGTTGGTCTAGTGCACTCGAATACTTCAGATTTGAATACTTATGTTCCGGATGCGATTTGAGTGCCTCAGTCAACCACCCTTCCGGCTTCCGAGATGCAAACTACGGCAACTTCAGCAGTTTCGACTAGTGTTAGTGTTGGTAGTTTATTGCCATTAAGAGTTACAATAACACCAATTACGACTGCGGTTCAGCCCCCGACTGTCAATACTATTGTTTCTCCGGTCACAGCCACTGAAGAAACATTAGAAGCTATGACCGATGAAATTACAGATTGGAGACTCGTGAACGTCTGTTGGAACTACCAGCCAAGGTTGCCAAAATGGAAGCCGAAGCCAGCAGCTTCACCACTAGTGGGCTCAGTGATATAGTCAAAACGAAAGTGAAAACCTCTGATGTGGATAGTTTAGTTTCTACGTTTAGTGGTACAGATGACTATGTGGTTTCGAAGTGGATGACCTGGGAAGTGGATGATTGGGCGCTGATGACAGTGATCGTTATCGTATGGCTCGCCATTTACTTAAGGGTACGGCTGAGCTCTTTCTACGCACCATTCGTGTCACTTCTTGGGATGAGTTACGCCAGGCATTACTCAAGCGCTTCGATCGTCAGGTGTCAGCATACGAAATTTACGAAAAATTAAGACGTCGTATTAGCCGTAGTGACGAGACCATCGTGCATTATGTCACTTGTATGCAGGAGACTGCGATGCGGGCTAGTATTCCGGAAGACGATTTAATATCTCTTATTGCCTCTGGCATACGTGATACTTCTGGATACGTTGCCATGTTGGCTAGTGCCCGAACAATTGAGCAATTGATTGATTCGATACATACCTATGAACAATTGGTGTTGTATAACCGCACCCATACAATGTCAATCCTACTGGTGCCAAACCTAAGACTTCAGATGGTAGAAAATTGTCTGCTTCAACTGCCACCTCTGACCAATTGCAACCAAGATGCTACAACTGTTCCAAGTTTAGTCATATGTCTGCTGACTGCCCAGCACCTAGACGTGCACCAAGATCATGTTTTTCATGTGGCTCAACCGAGCACAATAATTTGAATTGTCCGAAACGTAAGAAGATTGTTGCTGCTGTGACTCAACCCACTTCCGAGATGACTGGTGAAGAAATCGACGAGCTGTCTCAGGCTGTGAACAGTATGGCATGTGTAAGTATTGCATTTGGTGAAAAATTGAAGCAGCGTACGCAATTTACTTTAATTAGTTCTCTTTTGGATACGGGTAGTCCGACTAGTTTTCTGCGTAGGGGCTTGCTTCCTGACAATGTGTCTGTTGGTCCGTTAGGTAAATCCGCTTTTGTTAGCATTGGAAATCAAAAATCAACCTATACATACCTACGGTAAGATTCAGTGTTATTTGCGCATTCGCCAACAGATTAACTTGGTCCCCTGTCTCATTGTTCCAGATCATATACTTCCGGTTGATTTGCTTGTGGGCCGAGACATACTTCAGATTTTTAATATTAAATTGTTCTTTGAAAGATTAAATAAAGTGAATTGATTACGATTAAACCAGGGCAATAATACATTGGCATTTGATACGGTTGATGCACTTGCTTCTGTTTCTGATATTTCTGGCCGTGATTGTGCTGTGAACACCTGTTTGGCTACATTATTTCGATCTGAGTTGGTGAAGGGTGATTCATCGATTAGTTGTTCTGGTGCATTTAAGCCCATGCCTTCTTCTGGTTCTGATCTTGAATCTGATTTTCGTCTACTTGCCGCTTCAGTGAATAGTGTTTCTGATATTCAGTATGATATAGATCCAGAGCTAGGACTTAAGATGATTAGATGTTTTGAGGAGTGCATTAATACAGAATATTTGGGTGTCGACTCTTCAGACATTAATGTGTCGGATTACGATATGCGCATTCACTTGGAAAATGATGTACCATTTTATACCCATCCACGTCGTCTTTCAGTTAAGAAAAGACAAGAAGTAAGATTAATTGAACGTGATTTATTACATAGGGGGACTATTAGACCAAGTGAGTCCCCTTATGCATCACCCATTGTATTATTTAGGAAGAAAAATTATAAGACACGTATGTGTGTGGATTACTATACCTTGAATAAGATCACTATCCGAGACAACTATCCTTTGCCTCTAATGGATGATTGTTTAGAGTACTTGAGTAACAAGAGGGTATTTAGTCTACTGGATTTGAAAAGTGGATTTCATCAGGTTAGAGTCTCTGAAGAATCGATTAAATATACCTCATTTGTGATACCTGAGGGACAGTTTGAGTACTTACGCATGCCTTTTGGCCTTAAGAATGCCCCTTCTGTCTTCCAGCTGTTTATAAATAAGATCCTTAGGAAGTTTATTGACAGTGGGCAAATAGTTGTTTATCTGGATGACATTTTGATAGCCAGAGAAACCATCGATGATCATCTGAAATTATTGGGACAATTGTTACGATGCATTGATGTACATGGTTTAGAGTTGCAATTAGGTAAATGTAAATTCGCCTACAGTACTATTGAGTATTTAGGATTAGTTGTGTTTGGTAAGGGAATCAAACCGGGTACCAATAAACTGAATGCAGTTCGTCAATACCCGGTACCTACCAATGCTCGTCAATTATATTCATTCATTGGATTGTGCTCTTTCTTCCGTCGGTTCATTGCTGGATTTGCTCGTATTGCTGCTCCATTGTATCGCCTTCTTCAGAAAAATACTGTGTTTATCTTTAACGACGATTGTTTTCAAGCATTTGAAAATCTCAAGCGATCTCTTACTTCAGCCCCAGTGTTGGCTGTGTATGATCCAACACGGGAGACTGAGCTAAATACAGATGCAAGTAAAATCGGTTTTGGTGCTGCTCTCTTGCAAAAACAAGGTGATTCGAAATTCCACCCAGTTGCCTACTTCTCTAAGACTATTAGTAAACATGAAATTAATTATCACAGTTACGAATTAGAAACGTTGGCTATTGTTTATGCCCTACTTCGCTTCCGAGTTTATCTTGAGGGAATCCCGCTTACCATTGTAACCGATTGTAATTCTTTAGTGCTTACGTTTAATAAAAGAGACGTGAATTCTAGAATTGCTAGATGGGTATGGGAGTTCGAAAAGTATAATTACAAGATTAAACATCGTCATGGCACTCAGATGAGTTATGTGGATGCCCTCAGTCAGAATCCTATAGTTGCTTTCGTTGGTACTTCTGATATTGATTTTCAATTGCGGCTTACGCAGAACCGTGATCCCGCCATTATGAAACTAAAAGAGTTATTAGAAACTAGTGAATCTCCTGTCTATGAAATGTGTGATGGTATAGAATGGAACAGCAACTTATAGGTCAGGAGCACGAGAGAATTGGCCATTACGGGAGTGCAAAATGTTACGAGAAAATAAAAGAGCATTATTGGTTTGCAAACATGATGGATAAAATTCATAGCTATGTCAAAAATTGTATTAAATGTATTATGCATTCCGCATCACCACGTTCAACTGCACGCGCATTGTATAGTATACCAAAGAAGCCTGTTCCGTTTGATACCATCCATCTCGATCACTTTGGTCCTTTACCTTCAGTTGCTTCTAAACGAAAACACTTGTTGGTGATTATTGATTCATTTACGAAATATGTCCGATTGTATCCCGTTAATTCCACAAACACTAAAGAGCTGTGTTGTTCGCTTGATAAGTACTTTGATTACTACAGTAGGCCCGCTCGTATGATCACCGACAGAGGTACGTATTTTAAATCTTCCGAATTTGCCTCTTATACGGAGAGACTTAATATTCAACATGTTAAGGTGGCGGTAGCATCCCCTCAGGCTAATGGGCAAGTGGAACGTGTCAATCGTGTCCTTAAGAATATGTTGGGAAAGTTGACTGAACCATTGCAACATTCCGATTGGACAAAGAAACTTAAACATTTTGAATATGCATTAAATAATACGGTACAGCGCTCTGTGGGAACTACACCCAGTCGATTGTTATTTGGTGTTGATCAAAGGGGTCCAGAAATTGACTATCTTGGTGAATATTTATCCGACAAAGGATTAAACACTGTCGATCGTGATCTTGGTGCTATTAGGGATGCTGCTGCTGCAAGTATATAAAAGGGCCTGGAGTATAACCAGAAGTGGTTTGACGAACATTGTAGGCCCGCAAAAAATTACCAACCAGGGGATTTTGTAGTAAATCGTCATGTGGATACCACCCCTGGTACTAATAAAAAGTATGTTCCCCTTTTCCGTGGTCCTTATGTTGTTGATATTGAGGATTGTCAGATCACGCAGATAGATATCTTACGATGGAGTTGTGGAGGCACGACATATGAAACTGTGGGGAGACGGCGTCGCTGCTTCTGCTCCGAATGCAATATTTACAGAAGCCTTATGATAAAAAAAAAATTGTTCCTGACAAGGTATTTCAGCTTCTCTGTAGAGCTCAGGTAGGCTTTTAGACGATTGAGTCATGGGCTAATATCAGGATGGCCGAGTTGTAGAATAAAATATTCTTATATGTACAATATATACAAGCTAATTGACTCTAGCGGCACGAATGAAAGATAGTATAAATTTCGTTAAACTTAGGAACGCGGTAAGAAATAAAATAACGAAAAAGAAAAAACAAGAAAGAGATTCATTCTGTATTTTAGCGTGCGTTATCACAATGATGATACAAAACTAACATTTAAACAATTTAAGGATATGCTAAATCTTGATATTTTGAAAATTTATAAGAAGAAAACTAAACAATAAAACCCCTAATAATTTTCAAAGAATCAGAATATTTGTAACTTTATAATTATAAGAACTAGAGGTATATGCATGGACCCTCCAGAGTCAACCTATGAACCAATGATTTTATCTACCAAACACTGCCATGCTACCTCTTCCGCAATAGAATGCACTTACAGAAATTCAACAATTTTAGAGAATTTATTGTAAATTATAAATTTGGACATATTGTTACCCGTCGGTCACTCAGCTTAAGTAAGGGTAGAGCGGAATTCTTACGAAACTTAAATGTATCCTCAGATTATTGACTTTATAGAAAAACATCTTTCGAATAAAATTGTGGCTTACCTCAAATGTACCTAAGTAGCTTTTCCTAATATACAGCCTAATATTGTATTTATCAAACCCTATTTGCTTTAAATAAGCAAAATTTTTGGTGTACCTATACAATTTTAATTTAGTCGAGCAGGCATAAATTGACTTATTTTATTTTAGAAATAATCTATCACTTGTTGACAGAAAGTTGATAATCTTGTTAAAAGCTCAATAGCTATGCTGAATAATGATTTTGTTTTTTTAATAAGGGACCAACCGAAAAATAATATTTAACGAATTATGCAGTACAGCTGAGAAATCGAGACATACTTTTAACATCGGTACTGCCAAACAAATTGATTGGTAAATATGGTAAAAGTTAATTCGTTGACCAAAAATACGTCGTACAACAATAAACATTCTGGTTTGTGTGCCGTAAGACCGATGAATTATATTGTGACCGATGTGTTATATTGTGTCTGTTAAATATTCATTTTAAATTATCTATATATGGAAAACGGAAATTTAGTGGCTGGCACTGGTTTATAGTTTGTTGGCATTATCGGTGTGGTGAATTAATAAATTGAGACCCTTATGTGGTATTTGTGGAAAAGAAAGAATTATTTTTAAAATATTCTGGAAAATGCAGATTTAAACTGAAAAGTGGAAATTAAATTTCCGTTTTCTACAATACATTTGTCGATTCTATTCTAACAAAACAACATAAGTTAATTAAAAAACAACCTGACACAATTCTGGTACAACTATATCTGTATAATATGAGCTATAAAATTCCTTTAATCTGACAGGGCAGACAGGATTAATACATTCTGAAGAATCAAACAATTTGTAGGAGTTTCGTTGGGAGATTTATCCGGGTCATGCCAAATTCAAACATATAATATTCAGGATTATAGAGAATCCCTAGTGTTTTTTTACGTGGTTGGTTTTTAGATTAGTCGTCCCTTTTGCTCGTATAGGCACTCAGGAATTTTAGTTAAGATTTCAGCTAGATTTGGCCCATCATACAACGGAAATTATCTGCTCCGTGTAACTGTTATCATCCGTTTTTGAATGGTTACAACCTCATCAAAGCAACTATCATCCATGTAAAAATGTCTTTCCGTAATCTTAACTGGTGTTTTATATTTGTTCATTTCATCCACTGGCAATGGCATTAATATTTGAACACCGAGAAACGTCGCTGAAAAAAGTTAATTCCATTATAAAGAAGGACGCCTACCCACTGCCACTCTTTGACGGACCACTGGGACGATTGAATAATACCAAGTGCAAGTACATAAGTGGACTTGACCTAAAGGACGCATTCTGGCAGATTCCCATTGCGGAACCTGCTAGGGACAAAACGGCTTTTACAGTACCGGGACGGCCACTGTATCAGTTCAAAGTGATGCTGTTTGGGCTGTACAATGCAGCCTAATCAATGTGTCGCTTGATGGATAAAGCTATACCTCATGAACTTCATGATAAAATTATTGTTTATTTGGACGATCTGCTTGTCATCAGCGGTACATTGCAGGAGCATTTTGAACTGTTACAGCAGACGGCAGACTTACTACGGACGGCAGGACTGACACTGAACATCGAAAAGAGCAAGTTTGTAATGAGAAAAATAAAATATTTGAGTTACAGTGGGAGAGGAAGGACTAAAACCAGACTTAAGCAAGGTACAAGCAATTATGAACTTTCCTGTACTAACCAGCGTTAAATAATTAGACGATTCTTGGGCTTGTCAGAGCTTATTTGAGCATTTAGCTCCGATGACGGACTGTTTGAAAAAGTTAAAATTTCAATGGAACGAGAAAGCACAGCAAGCATTTAACTCCCTAAAACAAATTAAAACCAGAGCACCAGTTTTAATTAATGCCAGGAATAATGAGAAATTTTTCATTAGGTGCGATGCAAGTTCTGAAGGTGTGGGTGCGGTATGGTACCAAAAAGTCGGCGAAAGGAATAAGCAACCCATTTTGCTCATGTCACAAAAATTAAATTCAGCTCAAAAGAATTACACATTGACTGAATTAGAGTGTCTGGCCGCAGTATTGGCAGTGAAGAAATTTCGGGCATACATCGAAGGTCACGAGTTTACGATCATAACGGACCATGCAAGCTTGAAATGGCTAATGACCCAACGCGATTTACACGGAAGATTAGCCAGATGGAGTTTAAAACTTCAAGGGTTAAAATTTGATATAGAACACCAGAATGGGTAGAAATAACGTAGTGACCGACACTTTATCCCGTGGCTACTGTGAAATAATAGAAAAGTTTAGTGAAAATATAAAAATGATTAATTTAGATATATTATAGACATATTCCTGGATCGTTGTAAAATCCTAAGCGTTCACCAACATGGGTTCCGCCAAGGTATGAGTACTGAGTCTGCTGATACGGTTGATCACAAACTTTTGTTATCCATTCTGTTTGATGTTGGGTTTAGGGGTGTATCTAATAGGTGGCTTGATTCCTACTTTGATGGTAGAGCTGTTAGGGTCAGAGTTAATGACACTTTTAGAGATTTTAGAGCTGTTGAAGTTGGGGTGCCGCAAGGATCAGTTCTGGGCCCTTTGTTGTTTCTAATTTATACAAATTCTATTTTTAAACTTAATTTGAATGGGCACAGCACTGGATTTGCTGATGATTTGGCTTTAGCTTATTCTTCGGAATCTGCCAATGATGTAATTTCCATGGTTAATGCTGAAGGGTCTTACATAAATGGTTTGATAAGCATTTCCTGATACTAAGTGAAAAAACCAAGTTCGTGTGGTTTAAATTTCTTGGCATTGCAGCTGCCCCAATTCTCTCCCAAGTTAAATATCGTAGTGCGTCTATGTGTACTTCTGTGAGTTGCCATTCGGATTATTGAAATATTGAACTTGTTAACTGATTTAAGTATCTTGGAATTCATTTGGACAAAAACCTTAATTGGAAAACTCATGTATCCAAGTTAATAAGTTACATCGCATGTGCCTCACGTATTTTTTACCTTCTTCGTGATCTATGCACTTTTTCTGTGTTGAAAATGACGTTCTATGCTTTGGTGATGTCCAAATTGGAGTACGGTTTGTCTCTTTGGAGTGGCTGTTATCCAACTACCTTGAAACCAGTGTATGTTATAAGAGGTCAAATTATGTCCCCAAAAAAATCCAAAATCTGCAATGGTGCACCGATTGCGGTTCTTGACACCTCTAAATATAGATTTCAATAGCTGTAATAATTACTCATTTAGATTGCTTGATTATTTACTATCATTCCATATAAAAATCGATTTTTTGAAAATTGCATTATTATAAATTAGCAAATTCTGAACCAAAAACCCACAATCTGCAAATGTGCTCCAATTGCGGTTCCTGATACTACTAAATATATATTTCGGGACCTGCAATGGTTGGTGTTCTAATGAAAGTCATATTCTACATAGTTGGTGTTTGCTATTTGACTTTCTTCTGTTGTTGGCAGCTTTCTATATTTTGGACCTTGGTCTATTGTTTAGTCGATCTGAGCGCTATCCTTTCTAGAAATAAATTCTTTGCTATCATGCTTCCATAAGCACTCATTAGACGAGTTGGAAGTTTTATCTAAATTTGTACTAAGTTTCTGTTTATAGTAAATGAATTAGTGACAAATCGAAATTAACTTACATACATTCAGGCGTACTTATTTGTCAATATAATTTGAGCAATTTAATAAAGAATTTACACAAATATACGATAAATGTAGCTCTTTAAGCCAAAACAAAAGTATAATGATTAATTTAAAAATCTAAAAATGATAAAATTGTAAAAAATCTCTTATAAAACCGATACCATACGAATTGAGAAGTTAAGGAATACTAAACCAAGTTATCGCTCTTGTACGCACTTGGAACTATATTTTTCTATTAGGTCATTTAGTTTTACATGTTCTGGCCCAGTTCCAGCTTTTTATACTTATATTGTTCCAAAATAATGTTTACTGTAACAGGACAGTACTTCGCGCACATACATATCTTCGCTCACATTTCCTCGCGCAAGTTTTCTCGTGCACATTTCCTCTCGCACATTCCCTCGCAAACATTTCCTCGCGGGAACATTTCCTTGCCTGATATAAGGGAGCGTTTCCAGAAGTTATAATTTTTAAATTTCCATTTTCCGGAATTTATAGCGAGTTTAAATCCCCATTTTCCAGAATTTAAAATGTTTGTTTTGTTTTAAAATTAAAATCCTCATTTTCCAAAATTATTTATAAGCGACGAAGGAGCCGAGTCCAGAATTTTGAACGACTACTGTAACGATCATTTAACGAACGTGTAACATACCATGTTTTAATTTATACTACATTGGACATTAGTGCGATTTTTTCATGAAATTTAAAGAAAATCAACCAAAATGATTTTTAAATTAACAAGTTACCCTAGATTTTTTTTTTGTAATGGCTCGTTTACCGGACTGTTTTTTCTACATCGTAATGGTTCGTTTTCTGGACTGAAACTAGTCACGTAAGCATTGATTTTCTTCATAGTATGAAATAATTGATTTTGAATTAGCGAATAATGTTTTCGTTAAATAATAATTTATACGTGCAATTGTAAATTAGTGATGTAATTTAAACAGAATATAGTGAGTAAGAGGATATTAAGATAAATTGTTCAAAGATTGTAAATTAAAAACAATACTCTCCACTTGTGTTACAATAACTAATTTCCAATTTTTATTACTATATTACGAAGGGGTTTTGTTTTCAAAATTTTTAGTGTCTTGTTGTGTGTGATATATTTTTAATTCAACATGAAGTTTTAAAGCATAGAATGCGTTCAAAATTCGAAGAAAATAAGACCGATACAAAAATAAATCCGAATACACTTAAAAATGTGTTGATGGCGAAATATACAAAATTGTAAACTTCCTCGTTCTCGCAACAAATCTGGGATTATGACGGAAATTTGTGAAAAATTAAAAGTCTCGGATAATTCTGCTAATAGGATGCAATTACACGATGTAATTGATATTCGTCACGAGAAAGCTTCTAGTGTAATCTTATCTAGTAGTGCTCTGCAAAATGAAGGCGTGTCTAAGTTACAACGACCAGTAAATGATCGCCCTTTTGTTTTTTTGACGCTACCGGAAAAGCAAGTAGAATATAATGATATTAATGGTGACAGCGTTACAACTAGTAGCATAGTATCTGAACCAAATGAAACATACCCATCGATAATGTTAGAACATACTACGAACAATATAAACATCGCCTTATCGGAACAATATATTGACATTAATATGTGCCCCATGATAATTGTTAGCCCGCCTAAAAATGAATGGATGTCAAGAGGCTTTATGAACATTTCTGTAGACGTTTTCGGAAATTGGACAAGAGGAGCATTACTTGAAATTAAAAATACTTGCGTTTTAACTTTCAGGGTACTTAATTTTAATAAAAAGGAAAACAAGATTTTACAATATATGCCCACTGTAAATAACGCAGTCACAAGCAGAAATATAAATTTCTTATTCACGGGCAATGTATGGAAATGTTTACTCAAGGCGAAGAGGTTCAAACTCATGGATTGTATAAAGAATTTACACAACTTAGAGATGAATGGCGAACAGATCTTCAAAATACCATGAGACATCTTTTACCATATCAAGCGTACCTTGAAAATAATGTTAGTGTGGAAAAGCCATTATTGTGTTCAGGTAATACCCAGTCATTAGTAAAGCCAAGTGTTTTAAGAAAAGCTCGTTCCGAAAGATTGTTAGAGCAAGATCTAATTAAAGGTTGCGAAGTCGCCGATGCTTTTTCACGGTTTGGGAATCAGGTTCCACAAGATAAATACATATTTTCAATTGCGGAACCATTGTCAATAACTTTAATGAGAACTAACAAACTACACATTTTAAATAACGCACTTCCAGTATTCATTGATGCCACTGGCGGATTAATTCGGAATCCAAACTGCTGTCCTCATCTTAATGTTTCAAGAATTTATTATTATGCATGCGTAATTCATGTCCATAATGTGACAATTCCGATAAGTGAATTAATTTCAAGTCAACACGATACGGCAGAAATTACAAAATTTATCATTGATTTGAAAAAATCGATTGAACGGGCAAACCCCAAAATCATGTTACCAAAGTTTTTTGTTTGCGAATGGTCTTGGGTCTTTATTAATCGTGTAATTTTAGTGATGAACGGAATGAAAATTATTCCATATTTGAAACAAACCTATGAATTTCTGTGATAACAAAAATATTGAACTGATTTGCATTTCTATTTGTTGCTCTCATTTTCCGGCTATTTTAATATGACAAATACATTCGAAATTGGCAACAACATGTAATAAAGATCTAAGAGAAGTGATGATGGTTATGTTTTTTTTTTTTGATATTAGACAGTGACAATTTGCAAGAAATTGATGAACTTTTTATAATTTTTTGTACCATTTGTTGCTCTCGATTCAAGCATAATTTGTTTTTGGCCGCGTATGAGAAATTTATTTTGTATGTTGAACGTCAATCTTGTGGTTTAAACGTAGAAATTCACAATGTACAAAATGAACCGGACGAAAAAGAGCAAGCAGAGGAAAACTCAAGTAAATGCTATACTTCGTCTCCATACTATACCAGGTACCATAAAATATATTTGGAGGTTTTGGAAGAATTACAGAACCACGAACGTCGAAATCAAATTGGCAATAAAAGTCAATATTTTTCAAAAGACTTTTTTGTCTTTTGTATTAATAAGTATTTTTCTAATTTACCATTATGGGCTTCTATAATTCTAAAAAGAATGGGTATTCATTCCAGGCCAGCTAATGCTACAATTGAAAATTGGTTCAATTTGATAAAAAATAACTTAATAAGACAGAGAAATATATTATATTGATAAAGAAAAAAAAAAGGTTAGTATAAAATCTATCTAAGTATGTACTATGTTTAGCAACGTCTATGTTTAACATAATGGAGGTTTACCTTATCAAATAGGGGTGGATTGGGATCATGAAATCTGGTCGGAAATCCCGGTCGTTTATATTGCAAAATGTCACCGCTAGCAAATTCTACCGGGAAACAAACTGTATCGTGAAATGGGGCGATATCATGAAATCCAGTAGCGGTAGAATTTTGACGGAAATCGCCCGGTTTTCCAAAAAATGGTATCATAAACACCGCTTTCAAGGTAAATTTCCGTCAAAAATCGTCCGTCAACTAATATCTAACGGACGTTTTTTGACGGAAATTTACCGTGAAAGCGGTGTTTATGATACCATTTTTTTTGGAAAACCGGGCGATTTCCGTCAAAATTCTACCGCTACTGGATTTCATGATATCGCCCCATTTCACGATACAGTTTGTTTCCAGGTAGAATTTGCTAGCGGTGACATTTTGCAATATAAACGACCGGCATTTCCGACCGGATTACATGAGCCCACCACAGTATTTGTGCTTGATATTTTTTATATGATTACAACAAACATCGATGTGTCAGATGGCTTAGCAAATGGCGCTGTTGCGGGAAATTAGTTCATATTGAACGTAATGATGAAGGGGAAGTGAATGTTGTATATCTTGTTTTTCTAGACTATCCGTGGATTGCCCAAAAAATAAAAAATAAAATGTTGCTCGACATGTAGCTGCTCAAATAATAACACTTATGTACCGATAGGAAGAAGATCAGCAACTATTCCACTTAATAACAACAAAACGATAAATGTTAAGCGATCGCATCTACCTTTAGTTTGTGCTTGTGTAACTACGATTCATAAATCTCAGGGAAGCACATAACCTGAAATCGTTTATGAATATGACAAAAAATATCAATTGCCAATGGTGTATGTTGCTTTGACGTGGGTGACAAGTCTTCAAGGTTTATATATTACAACAATGACAAAACTTTCTATCATGGTCAAAGAGTGTCCACAGATATAACTAGTCTTCAAGGTGAATTTTGTAGACTTTCGCTTAATCGCTTACAGGCTATCAGTAGAGATCTGTTAGATTTTATTCGCCACTGAAAAGAAATGATAGTATATAGTTTTAATTGTCAAAGTCTTCGTGCTCACTCCATTGATTTCACTGATTTAATTATCCAACAATAAAATGTTTTACTTTTAAATGAAACTTGGTTATCCAATAAAATGTCAATCAGTATCCCTAATTTCAATTGTATAATTCAGTATAAGCGATGAAACATTTGAGCTGGAGGCGTTGGCATGTATCAAAATGCAAACGACACTACCAACATCATTACTCCAAATATCGATATGACTGTGAGGCAGTCTGAATTTACAAGATTCATTGGTGAGTTTTGTGTTGCGGATTGTAAAATGGAAGACGACAAAAAATTGTTTTGATAGTAATTTACATACCTCCAAATCAAATAATGGACGATAATATTTATTTTTTGAAACGGTTACTATGGCCATAGTTATGTCGGGTGACATTAAATAAATGTATTATCTTTCTTTATAAACTCGCGGGATTTTTCCTTGAGCGAAATTTTTTATTTATTTTCTTTTTGGTTACAAATATGATGTTTATACTACTACGGTTAAAATGAGAATCAACGCGCTAGGTGTTGTGTATTGTTATTTGTTATGTCTTAATTGTAATTTTTATGTGGGTGATCCGATTGCGTTCTACGTATTGACGATCATGTTGGTTTTACATTATTTTATGTGGTTGATTGGTGGTCCACTAACAATGTAAAAGGTTTCGTTGTTGTTGTTGTATCCGTGAGTCTTCTTACAGGAACGGAGATCGAAGTGAGCTGATATAACTCCATACACAACAGCCGGAGGAGAATTTCTTGGCAGAGGAGAAGTCAAGTTACCAATGGTTCTAAGTGGAGACTTCAACGCCAATTTTTCCCGAGAAGTTGCTGGTATTGACTTTCTCCAAAAACATGTAAATTTAACTATCAGTAATGATCCTAAGATTTCAACAACACGACATGGCACTAGTATTGATGCTGTATTTACGCGATGCCTTGACGCCGTCAGAACAAAACTCTTTACATCTTATTTTAGTTACCATAAGCCACTCGTAACAGATGGCCCAGTTCAATCAACACCGGAAAAAGCTATGGCAGTGGAGGTAATTTAGGAATTAAATGTATTTGTTTCTATATTTTTAAATTAATAATTGATAATATAATCATAATCAATATTAATATATAAAATATATTTTACAGAAATATTTATTAGATGCTTATGTATATATCAATTGTTTAATTATTAAATGATAATTATTGTAGTCTTAGATAATAAAATAAAATTTATTTAATCATCTGTATGAGAAAATAGATAATAATTTTTGAAATTTAAATTATTCGATTGAATTTAGACTTTACCAACCGCATCTAAAATCATACTCTATAGACTTTTAATTATCGCCAAAGAATATAACTTCTGACGCGCGTACATAAGTACACACACAAATTTTTTTAATTAATAATCCCCTGAATTTTCCAATACTTATTAAATACCTATTTTACTCATTTTACCATTATAAATGATTTCTTAGAAATCAAAAATCCTACAACTAAATGGCCTAACAGAAAACTATAGTTCCTGGTACGTACAAGAGCGATAACTTAGTTTAGTATTCCTGAACTTCTCAATTCGTATGGTAACGGTTTTATAAGCGATTTTGTACACCTTAAGATGTACTTCAAATTTGAATATCAAATATCAAGGATAGTAAGCATTAGTTGAGCCAGAATATGTACAAATGCAATTTTCTATATAGAAAAATATAGTTCCAGGTGCGTTCCAGGTCGGCAACTTCATTTAGTAATGTCTCAATTTCGCATTGTCCTCAACGTTTGTTATTATGTACACAACATTTATGCATAAATTGTAATTGTTTTGGCTCATACAGCTCTACATTTATCGTATATTTATGGAAATACTTTATTAAATTACTCAAATTATATTGCGAAGTAAGTACGCCTGAATTTGTGTAAGTAAATTTGTAATTTTCACTAACACATTGACTATAAATCAAAAGTTAGTAAAAACTTCTATATAGAAGTGCGAAGTTTTTACTAAAAGTGTTCTAATTTTAAGTGGCGTCATTTAGAACATTTTTAGATCAAACTTCTCGCGCATCTCATTAGATGATTCTGTATTAACTGGTAAAATTGTATTTAGACAGGTTAACACAGTTAACCATTTGTTGTTGTACCTGGTATTTAAAATACGCCAAGATTTTTCGTAATTATCGGCGGTTGATCCCTAGTAGTATATTAGTTTGGCTGCTGCTCCCTAAGAGGAGTTTTAGAAAGTTGACTTTTTGTGTGGCTGAGAGCCTTTGGTTTTGGTTTATCAAACGTTTGAATATTTGTGGGAAACTATATAATTTCATATAATCTCCATAAAATGTGGGTATTTTAGTCGGATTTCTTTTATTTCTGATATTCTGCCACTGTGTTAGATGATATTTCTTTCCGTCATTAAAATTGCCATCTAAGTGTACTTTTTTTAAGGCCTCATAATCCTGTCTCGCAAAGTATTCGTTGCATTTTTCTATGTATGACGAATTGAAAAGCCTTGCTGTCTGCCTCTTTAGCAACTTGTTTTGTGCACTGTTGCTGCTTTGTTCTTTTATTGAAAATTTAATTTGCTTGCTAGTATTGTTCCGAAATAAATAAAAATAAAAAGCCAAAACGATTTTTGGCAAATGTCATTCATCTAAAATGCTCGATTGGAATAACCTTTTTCTCTAAATTCAGCAACTTAAAGATACATATATCTATTCAGTTGAAATAAGCTATAGCCCTGGTTTATTCGATATTTCCAGTTTTAAAATAAAATTGTAATACAAATTAATTAAGACGTATGCTTCCATAATTTTTTAAACGCAACCCAAATTGCAGCATTCAAATAAATTAAAAAACTTAGATTTGATTTCACACGAATTATAGACAAATTATCCGCAGTACAATGACAAATTTGATTTCATACCATACTTAACAAAACTGACAATTCAATTAACAATAGAATCACTCAACAAATAATAAAATAAAAACAGACAGACAAACGCAGAAGAGTCAGAGAACCCTAAATAATGTAACAAAACAATAAATTATTATTGTTGAAATTCAAATACAATCGATTTAAAATTTGCGAATTTACGTTTTACAAATAAGAAAAAAGTGACGCAAATAAAAATTGATTATCGAATTTGTTTCGTAATTGGAATTAAAAAAAAAAATAAAAAATACTTGTTCACAAATGAATCAACAAAATGTCACATAAATCAATCAGAATAAGGAATGAACGAAGGGACACAATACCTTTAAGCATAATTTGAATATTATAACCGAACGATTGGATACCTACTCTCTGTACATTTAACCTACATACATACATTTATGTAAACAATATTTTTTCTATGCTTTTACAATACAAAATTTTATTTGTTGTGCTTAATACAAATATTTTTTTAGCAGTAGTATAAAATATAAAAAAAAAATCTTTCGGTTTTTTTTTTTTAATAACGTTTTTAGAACATCAAATAAATCACCATAAAATATAATCGATTTTCGTTTTATTTTTTACTTCAGTATATTTTCCCATTTTCATTCCTGCGCGCTCTGCCATCCACTCACAGTTTTATGGCATAATTTCGTTATTTTTTTGGTTTGGTTTTGGTTTTGGTGCGGATGTGATGGCAGCATAAGAATGAAACAATAAATAAATAAACTTATATTGTAAAGTATATAACATTCGTATGTACCTACACAAAAAATATAAAAATATGAAAATAATGTCAGTAAAATACACAATATATGTATATAACGAGCGATTGTATTCTAAAGAAAGACGTTTGCCCCTTAAGAAACGATGAAGATGAATAAAAAAAAAACGTAAGAAAAGATTAAACTAAACAAAAACAAAAAAAAAAAACGGCGGTGAACAAAAAAAAAATCTCATAAATTCGTGATTTCGCATAACTGATTCAGTAAAATGCTTAAGGTGGTTTCAATATGGATTTATATTTATGTACAGAGAAATTTCGATATTCCCTGTCTCCGTCTCCTATTTACTATAAATCCTCTGGAATCATTGGCAACTCTATGTATTTGTCGTTTTTTATTTATTTATTATTGATTTGTGGTTAAATTTGGATTTGGATTTTTTTTTTTTGGTTCGCCTAGCTCTGTGCTCCCACATACAAAAATTGTACGTAATACAATTTGTTCGATGTCAGTCAAATTCAATTATAATCACTGTAATGGATTAGATTTTGATGTGCTGCTAGCCGATTCAACATTTTTTTTTTTATTTTTATGCCTACCACATAATATGTAACATGGCTAAATATTTGATTGCCGCATTACTAAATTGTATTTAATTGTTATCCAAATTTTTTTGGTTATTTTGATTTGTCCGGTTTATATCGATTGAAAATAATTTAAGTTGATTATAATTTAGGTTTCTTGAATATTCTTTCAATGAAGTAAACCATTAAAGCTCAATCTAAACATAAATATTTTACAAGTAATTTCAGAAATTCTCATTAGTTTTATACCTTAAAATTTCACTTGGCGATTTTAAAATTAACCGAATAGAGTCCACTACCAATCTTCACAGAGGTAACATCTAGTGAATATTATAAAGTTAATAATTGTGGTTTATTAAGTGTAAAGAATTTTGTGCATAAAATAAAACTAACGAACTCTAGTGTAAATAAAGGTTGCTCTAATGCAACCTTAAAAGTGACAACGTTTTAAAATCATAAACAAAAATCATATGAAAATATCAAAATAAAACGGTGCTTGAAAACCAATCAAACGCACAACTCTGGCGGATAATTAATGTACACGTAGTTCTAATTTCAGAAACCTGGCTAAAAGATAATGCGACTCCCTTTGATCCCGAATTTAAAG
Source organism: Tipula helvola (assembly GCA_963556165.1). Taxonomy (NCBI): domain Eukaryota; kingdom Metazoa; phylum Arthropoda; class Insecta; order Diptera; family Tipulidae; genus Tipula; species Tipula helvola. Next base: position 341,782,595 of record OY744481.1, on the reverse strand, counting down.
TGTACAATTTAAATAGAAAATCGGATGCCCATGGGGAAGTTACAATTTTAATTAAACAAAACATTCAACACAGTTTGTTATCCTTTTTAAATTTGAAAATCATTTTTGAAAATAAAACACATCCAAGACCTATTTTAACGGTAAGGTTTATAGCTCAATACTAAACAATTTCAAATCTGGCGTAGAACAGCTTACTTCATTTCGTTCAAATGTCATTATAAGAGGTGACCTAAATGCCAAACATCCCCACTGGAACTGTTACAAAAACAACAGGGCTGGTTCGATTCTGTATAACGAAAGGCTTAACAGCTAATTTTTAATTAAGTCTCTCAGCATCCGCAACTTTGTCGCAACTCAAAACTATCGGAGATAAACAAACTCTGAATATAAAAAATAATAATAAGAGCAGCCATTATATAAGGAAGCCAAATATGGAGCCATGCAGCAAACATTCATAGAACACGTTTACAAATCATTCAGAACTGATGTTTAAATATTATAAGAAATCTCCCACGTCCTGTTTGTCTTCGGACAACACTATTATCAGAAATCTAATTTCTTAATTTTTATGTACTTAGTTTTAGTTTTTGGTTTCAAGTCATTACAATAAGGTTTTTTAAACAAATTTACCTTAAAAACCTCTCTTTTCATATAAAATGTAAAATCACAAATAGAATAAGCTAAAGCAAATCATCAGCAAATCCAGTACTGTGACCATTCAAAATATGTTTAAAAATGGAATTAGTATAAATTAGAAACAACAAAGGGCCCAGCACTGATCCTTGCGGCACCCCAACTTTACCAGCTCTAAAATCACTAAAAGTGTCATTAACTCTGACCCTCACAGCTCTATCATGAAGGTAGGAAGCAAACCACCTATTGAAAACACCCCTAAACCCAACATCAAACAGAATGGATAATAAAAGTTTATGATTAACCATATCAAATGCCTTAGCAGCATCAATAAACAAACCAGCACAGATCTTACCATTGTTTAGGCCGTTATGAATAATATCCAAAAAATCCCATACAGCAGACTCAGTACTCATACCTTGGCGGAACCCATGTTGGTGAACGCTTAGGGTATTACGTCGATCCAGGAATATGATAACTCGGTTTTAACAGCTTTTTCCAGGACTTTTTATCGCTACGGTCCCCACTTTTAAAAATGGGTATAATGGTTGCAAATTTAAACCTTTTAGGTACTACTCCCTGTTCGAATGACAGATTGAATATATCCGCAAGAACCTAATCAATAGGATTGAGAGTAAAATTTGAATGATTTCATAAATTATGTTAAAATTTCATATGAAGAATAAAATCATCAAAGTCAATTAAATAAATCTTTTAATAAATATAAATTATTTGAATTTAGAATTTTTTTATTTTCTAAATCAGAGAAAATCTAATTTAATTCTATAAAGCGTTGATTTAATAAATTTGATTAATATTTACTGCATTTCTTTTTTAACAATTCTTCTGCTAATGATATACTTGTGTAATATCTGTCTGTATACATATGGAAACCTTGCATAGTGGGGATCTTATGCATGCACTTTTTGTATAATGTTAAAGGATGTTAATAAGATAGGATGTTATGATGTTAATAAGGTAGGATACTGAAAATATATCCAGTACGTGCATCAGCAAGCATATATATGCTGTTGCCTCATTTAGTGGGCTTGTTCGGATTACAAGTAATACGATTTATTTTGTCCTTGAACTTTACAACAGATTCGTCGACACTGATGTGCTCAATTGGTATAAAATAAATGGAAAATTTGTCATCTAGCTATTCTATATACAGACTAACTGTCTGTAAGTGGGTTCTCAACGTGTTGTCAGTGGTTGATGTTTGTCTAGTGTGAAGCATACAAAAAAAATATGATTGCATCAACCTCTTGTAAAGGTATTTGCAAAAAGTGGAACATACTTACTTCATTAGTAGACCAATATTCATTTTTATTGCTTAATGCCATAGTACTTATGTTTAAATTACAGAATTATTTTGAAAATTAGTATGGTATATTCTACTTATATATATCCATGAATTTGCTGCCGTTACATCGAGTAAATGGTAAAAAACTCTCATATACCACTTCCGTGGACGAATTCTGATTTTGTATCGGCCCAAATTTGAAGCCAACAAGTCTACACCGCCCAAAAACTTGTTATATTCTTTGATGATTAATGAACATTTCGGGTCTTTCCATTAAACAACAATTTTTAAAAATTGGTAATATAAATTAGTTTCAGAAACAATGCGTGATATTCTTTCATTGTCCATAAATAAATTAAAATAAGCTGAAGGTCTGCGTAGCTGCATAAATTTTTCCTGTAAATAAGCAGATACAAAAAATTGTACTTTATCTTCAGGTACTTCAAAATGTTTGGTTTTCCAAATAGTTCTGGAATATTTTTCCTTTATTTGTCTTAATTCGGCAAGTGCACTGGCAGAATGTCTTAAATGGGTTTCATTATCAAAAACCACTTCTATGTTATCAATATCAAACGGCTTATAATCATTTATTTCAGCCAATTGAGCTATTTTATCACCATCAAATGGGGATGATTCGTCAGTTTACGGGCGCTCTGTGACTCTCAGAATTTCTGCTTCGTCGTAGTTATCATCCTCACCTGCACCAGCAAACTCATCCTCGCTATCTGGCCAATTAGCGATAATCTCTTCCAATTCCTCCATTGTAACGTAACGTTGTCGAGAACTCATTTTTCTAAAAAATATATTACTACTAAATGCATAATTTATCATATTTGATACTATATCATATATGATATGGTACATAAAAATATATCTTTCTGCATGCTTTGTCATATTTGGTGAATAAAAATAAAAATGTAACTTCAATAGCAAAAATGTATTTGCATTTTGATAAAGTGTTGTATATTTACAAATTTTAGTTAACAATGCTTTTTTTTACCACTATTTACCACAAACGTATGTAAAATGATCTTTCCCGCAAATATTTTGACAGCTAGAAACACCAGAAAACCGTTTCCAAAAAAAGAAACACCGATAGACAATAATCACAGCTCCCAAATTTATATTTAGAGGTATCAATAACCGTAATAGGAGCACAATTGCATATTTTGGACTTCCGGCTTAGAATTAGCTGATTTATAGTAATACGATTTTCAAAAAATCGATTGTTCTGTGAAATGATTGGAAATAGTCAAACTGAATTTTTCAGTTTTTTCACTGTATGGTATGGACGCACCCCGTGGTAATTAATATGGGATCCTAATTATTGGATACCTGGAATCATAACACATCCACACAAGCAATCTTAAGAAAATCGATCGAGTCTAAAGAGCTACAGAATTTTTCAAATAAATTTGGTCAAACTGAATTTTTCAGTTTTTTCACTATATGGTATGGACGAACCCCTTGTAACCAATATGGGATCCTAATTTTTGGATACCTGGGATCATAACACATCCACACAAGCAATCGTAAGAAAATCGATGTAGTCTAAAGAGCTATAGAATTTTTCAAATAAATTTGGCCAAACTGAATTTTTCAGTTTTTCCCTGTATGGTATGGACAGACGCCCTTCTAACCAATATGGGATCCTTATTTTTGAATGCTTGGGATCATAGCACATCCACACAAGCAATCTTAAGAAAATCGATCAAGACTAGAGAGCTACAGAATTTTTCAAATAAATTTGGTCAAACTGAATTTTTCAGTTTTTTCACTGTATCGTATGTACGGAACCCCTTGCAACCAATATGGGATCCTGATTTTTGGATACCTGGGATCATAACACAACCGCACAAGCAATCTTAAGAAAATCGATTGAGTCTAATGAGCTACAGAATTATTCAAATAGATTTGGCCAAACTGAATTTTTCAGTTTTTCACTGTATGGTATTGTCGGACCCCTTGTAACCAATATGGGATCCTAATTATTGGATACCTGGGATCATAACACATCCACACAAGCAATCGTAAGAAAATCGATGTAGTCTAAAGAGCTATAGAATTTTTCAAATAAATTTGGCCAAACTGAATTTTTCAGTTTTTCACTGTATGGTATGGACAGACCCCCTTGTAACCAATATGGGATCCTAATTTTTGGATACCTAGAATCATAACACATCCGCACAAGCAATCTTAAGAAAATCGATTGAGTCTAATGAGCTACAGAATTTTTCAAATAAATTTGGCCAAACTGAATTTTTCAGTTTTTCACTGTATGGTATGGTCGGACCCCTTGTAACCAATATGGGATCCTAATTTTTGGATACCTGGGATCATAACACATCCACTCAAGCAATCTTAAGAAAATCGATGTAGTGTAAAGAGCTATAGAATTTTTCAAATAAATTTGGCCAAACTGAATTTTTCAGTTTTTCCCTGTATGGTATGGACAGACGCCCTTCTAACCAATATGGGATCCTAATTTTTGAATGCTTGGGATCATAGCACATCCACACAAGCAATCTTAAGAAAATCGATCAAGACTAGAGAGCTACAGAATTTTTCAAATAAATTTGGTCAAACTGAATTTTTCAGTTTTTTCACTGTATCGTATGTACGGATCCCCTTGCAACCAATATGGGATCCTGATTTTTGGATACCTGGGATCATAACACATCCGCACAAGCAATCTTAAGAAAATCGATTGAGTCTAATGAGCTACAGAATTATTCAAATAGATTTGGCCAAACTGAATTTTTCAGTTTTTCCACTGTATGGTATGGACAGACGCCCTTGTAACCAATATGGGATCCTAATTTTTGAATACTTGGGATCATAGCACATCCACACAAGCAATCTTAAGAAAATCGACCCAGTCTAAAGAGCTACAGAATTTTTCAAATAAATTTGGCCAAACTGAATTTTTCAGTTTTTTCACTGTATCGTATGTACGGACCCCCTTGCAACCAATATGGGATCCTGATTTTTGGATACCTGGGATCATAACACATCCGCACAAGCAATCTTAAGAAAATCGATTGAGTCTAATGAGCTACAGAATTATTCAAATAAATTTGGCCAAACTGAATTTTTCAGTTTTTCCCTGTATGGTATGGACAGACCCCCTTGTAACCAATATGGGATTCTAATTTTTGGATACTTGGGATCATAGCACATCTAACCAAGCAATTTAAGAAAATCGATGTAGTCTAAAGAGCTACAGAATTTTTCAAATAAATTTGGTCAAACTGAATTTTTCAGTTTTTTCACTGTATCGTATGTACGGACCCCCTTGCAACCAATATGGGATCCTGATTTTTGGATACCTGGGATCATAACACAACCGCACAAGCAATCTTAAGAAAATCGATTGAGTCTAATGAGCTACAGAATTATTCAAATAAATTTGGCCAAACTGAATTTTTCAGTTTTTCCCTGTATGGTATGGACAGACCCCCTTGTAACCAATATGGGATCCTAATTTTTGGATACCTAGGATCATAACACATCCGCACAAGCAATCTTAAGAAAATCGATTGAGTCTAATGAGCTACAGAATTTTTCAAATAAATTTGGCCAAACTGAATTTTTCAGTTTTTCACTGTATGGTATGGTCGGACCCCTTGTAACCAATATGGGATCCTAATTTTTGGATACCTGGGGTCATAACACATCCACACAAGCAATCTTAAGAAAATCGACCCAGTCTAAAGAGCTACAGAATTTTTCAAATAAATTTGGCCAAACTCAATTTTTAAGTTTTTCACTGTATGGTATGGACGGACCCCCTTGTAATCAATACGGGATCCTAGTTTTTGGATACCTGGGGTCATAACACATCCACACAAATTTGGCCAAACTGAATTTTTCAGTTTTTGCACTGTATCGCATGGACGGACCCCCTTGTAACCAATATGGGATCCTGATATTTGGATACCTGGGGTCATAACACATCCACACAAACAATCTTAAGAAGATCGATCCTAGATAAGCTAGAGAATTCTTTGAGTAAACCACTAAGCGTCTGGAAGCACTCAAATTTATTTTGCGCCACCAAAAGGCAACCAATTCATCTTTTGTTTGCATTATGTTAACTTTATTTTCCTTGCAGAGCCAAACATGATTCGTTCAATTTTTCAAATATATCAGCAAGGTATGCCAGTGTAAATAGTGAAGTCATATTATTTAATCCGTGTGAGAATTCAAATTTATGACCAATAAAATACGCCAACAGTTCCTTTCGCAATTCAAATATTCGCACAAGAATTTTACCACGCGATAACCATCTAACTTCCGTATGAAGAAGTAAAGTGGTGTGAAGACTACCCATATCTTCACACATGGCTTTGAAAATATATGATTGCAATGATCGACTTTTAATAAAATTAATAATCTTCAATGCTTCATCCAGAACAGATTTAAATGTAACTGAAACCCTTTTTGTCAATTAACCATTTTTTTATTCTAATTTTGAATTAATTAATTAATTAATTCGTGTAATTTCTAATAAAAAATTGTAATTTCTAATTAATTGATAAATTTGCTTACACAGGAATAGAGCTTTGTGAATGTGACGAAGAAAATTTGTAAGAGAGTTTAGCTGTATTAGTATATGTAATTCGCTAGTACTGCTGGCACAGTACATTCTGTATATATAGAACGTAAATTGTGGTACAATCAGTCCATTCGCCGCGGCCAGATGAGAGGATTGATTTTTTCAAAATCATAAGCTCATCAGTTCGAAACTGGATTAAATTCTCTTACAATCAGTCGGAAATAGTAACTTCAAATAAATTAAAAGAAATCCTTTTTGTTCCTAATGCATATCTGTGAAGAATGCCATTAGTACTGTTACATGTGGAACATTTTTAATCCGTGATACAGCCCACACGCTTATCCTGTCGTTGCTTTTGCTCCATCGCTGCATACATCAAAACATTTTCCTAAGTTAATTTAATGCAATGCAGTTAAATATATTCTCCCCCGTGGTATTAATTTTCACAATTTCACATAAAAGCAAATCTTTCTCAATTTTTTTATTAAAATCAAACCAAAATCCAAAAATTAGGATCCCATATTGGTTACAAGGGGGTCCGGTCAGCCCATACGGTACAGTGGAAAAACTGAAAAATTCAGTTTGACCAAATTAATTTGAAAAATTTTGTAGCTCTTTAGACTCGATCGGTTTTCTTAAGATTGCTTGTGCGGATGTGTTATGACCGCAGGTATCCAAAAATCATGGTCCCATATTGGTTACACAGGGAAAAAACTGAAAAATGCAGTTTGACCAACTGATTTTGGCTGCTTGAAGAGTGTTTCGCTAAATAAATTAGACAATCTTTGCGAACGAGAAATACGAATAACAACAATATTAAAAACAAAATAAACATTAATAAAACAACAACAAAAAAATGAACAATATTCATAATTTTTCTGCTGCCTAATAAATATTTCAGCAGAAAAAGTTCTCTTTGGTTTTAGTGCTGCCCCTGGTGGTGAGTAGAAAAACTCATTTTTCCTGCTGAAAATTTTCTGCTATTTTAGACAGCATATAGCCTCGTTCTGATTTTGAAAAATTTTTCTTCTTTACTCCAATTAATCAGATATTTCTGGCAAAGCGTTAACACCACGTTATCTTTCATAAATCACTTTCAATATACGACAACCGACTTTATATCGGCAACAATATATCAATAACAAAAAATATTTTTGAAATCATTACAAATCCCATAGGTAATTTATAATATTTACAATATACTTATAAACCGAACAATATGTAGGTATTGTACATATACCTAAACAGGTAAATGATTAATCCTTTTTTCAGCTCCTATATAACATAAAAATGGAAACGACAAAAACAAATCACTCAAAACCATAATCGATTTTAAGAATTTCAATATCCATGATAAATATTTTTTTTTTTACTTTGTGACTATTAATCACAGATATTATTAATTTAATTTTGACAATACAAATTAGTTTTTTGAGCTCAACCAAAAAAATTAAAAATAAGCCGCACAATAATTTTTCTATATCATATCTATACAAAGTGTGCATATTTCAAGGGTATGGGAAAATGTACACATTATGACAAACTACACCATTATTTTTCGAAACAATTTTAACTATACAGCATTGTTTAATACTTTGTGTTCGAAATGGGTTGTACCCATTAACAAAAATTCTGATAATTTCAGGTAATTACGATACATATATCAATCATAAATAACAATATAGTTTTGAGTAAAACTCTATGTGCTATTTTCGTACACATCGATTTTAAAGTCAGGAAATATTTTTGTTTTTGGATTATATTGCTCAGCCGTCCCAAAAGTTAAAAAAAAATCTCAACATTTAAATTGGGGTATATTATACTTTTACAAAGAACGTCAAAACAAGCGTAAATACATTTTAAAACTATAAATTAATATTAAGACGTTGAAATTTAGATTATAATACCTTTTAAGAGGTATTAAGATTGTAATCATTTTTGTTATGGTACAGAATTTGATTGAATCCGACCACCCGCAGTTTGGGTGTAAATTAAACTGATTTTTATTTTTATTGTTGTTTTTTTTTTACGTCAATTATAATTTAATATACGTAGTAGTTTAATAAATTATATTACTATAATAGTCCGAATACCTAAATTTTGATTTAAATAACGCACAAAATTTAATGTTAAGTGTTTTATTACACACATAAATAAGAATCCTACTAAACCAGAGATGATTTTTTGAGGACTCACTCATGGTAACTCACTCATGGTAACTCATTGAAATCCTGCCAGAAATAATCAAACATTTTTATGTCTACAACAACTTTTCTCGACGTTTTGTAGATGCTTTGGTCCGGAAAAATAAAAACAAAAAAATGTCCATCCGTCATTCTGGATTATACATCTACTCTATCTGGGTTATCTGATTTGATATTTTTTGCCAATCTATTTGCCACCTGTATACGCCAAGAGGATTCGGTACTTGACACATGAGTTGACTAAAAACCACCTTGTTATTACCACGTTACTACTACGTCGTTTTCGACCCAAACTTTGGAAATATTTGTATTTATGTTGGTTTGAGGGGTGAGGTTAGGGTTCAGTTAAGGGTTGAGTTGGGAGTCGATTGAGGTGGAGTTGAGTTGGGATTTGGTTATCGCTTAGAGAGCCGTTCAGTTAGGCATATAATTGGGCTTCAATTTATTGTTTAGTTAGACTTGGCTTGAGTTGATTTGTGCTGCGGTCTTGTGCGCATATATATTTTTAGGTTATGATGAGGATTGAGCTGGTAAGCTTTTGGCGTGAGTTTAGTTAGAGATCAGTTTAAAATTTATTTGGGATGAGTTGAAGATTCAGTTGGAAGTTACCTTGGGTTGAATGTATTTATTTTTCGAAAAATATTAATTTGGGGATTGAGTTGGGCATTTACTTTAGGATTTAGTTGAACACTCAGTTTGGTGTTGAGCTAGTAATTTAGTTTTGGTCGATTCAGTCTGTCAGTTAGTGATTTATTTGGAGGTTCAGTTTTCGGTCCGGATTGATTTGAGGATTAAGATGAACATTCAATTTATTTTCGTTATTCTGATACAATTCGTCACAACATACAGGGAAAAGTAAGGTCAAATTATTATTAGACTTTAAATACTTATTAAGTGACCTGATAAATAGTCTGAGAGATCCGACAGTTACCGATGTTTGTGGTATATTTTCTGGCCTTGTGCTTTAAAGAGTATCCATATATTTAAATAATCTCTATAGAAGAACAACACTTTACTTTTCCAGTAAATTATATCGATAAATACTAGAAACAAAATCATAGCCATGCGTATATCCATAATTATATTATAACTTTCTATAATATGTATCAAGTTAAACTACCGCACAAACACATAAAAAGTTATGTTTCCATTAAATTCCCCTAATCAAGGTTAAAATAGAATACCACACCAAAAGCAAGTAAGTAAATAGTTTTATCGTGGAACACATTAAACTCACAACTCGCACGTACTTTTTTACATATAACAACAAAACAAAAAAAAAATGTTGGTAATTTCTTTATACACTTTTTTGTTAGGTTTAACACCATCCCTCCATAGAATAAGCCACCCCGTCCCACCAAACAATATCTATAAACTAAAACAAATGTCGTTGAGTTATTTTTTTTTATACTCAGCAAGATAGTTATAGTTATATCTTCGTTTATATATTTTATTATGTATGCTGACCAGTAGCACGCATGCCTGCGCATACAATACATTTACTTTATTTTTCGTATCACTAGTAAAATGCATATCACATCCATCCGAAAATTTAATTGTCGAATTTTATACGGTTGGAAACCCATAAATTATCTAAACGTATTAAATAAAAACAAATTAACGCCTAGTGTTTAATACTAAACCCCTTCAAACCCACAACGATTGCTTAAAATAAAATACAGGTAACAAATTTACAAAAGAATACGAAATTATAAGCAAAAAACTTTTAAATTAACTTAATTAAGAATAATTTGTTTTTGATGAGTTTATTTCGTTCCAAAATAATAATGGTAACAAGAACAAAAAAAAAGTTAAAAATATTTGTTTGTTGTTGTGCTCCTTTAAGTTTTATTTAATAATTTGGCAAGAACGTGTATCCATGGATGTACATGTGTATATCAATACAGGTAAACTTTGCATACCGCGCATATACATAGTGCAAAGCGTAATAATTCATAAATATTTGGAACATTTTTATGTTCCAAAGCTAATGATTTTATGTGCATATCGTTTTCCTTACAGTCCGTGCGACATGAACATTACTAAGCAAAAATAATAAAAAATCATGATTAAGCTTAGGATTAAGCGTAGAACTACTAGTTAGATTTATGCAACTTTGATATTTTTAGAATCGACCAAACGGTACAGTTTATAGTGGGTAAAACTGCGGCATTAAATCCGAAGCTAACGGTTGCATATCCTGATGGTGGACGTAAACACAAGAACAACGAATTTCTCTATGTATTAATTTCTTGAATTAAGAATTCTTCACAGCTAAATTCTTGCCAGATTTCCTGCCACTATCGGTACATTACGACCTATTTGTACTTTTACTGAAATTAAAATGGGTTTCGCTTTCTTAAAAGATTTCCTTTCGGTAGTAAAATCCTCTTGATTTTGTTTGTTTGATTTTTAAGTGTTAAATTCTGCGTCTTAGCAACACAAACCATACTTTATGACATGTACCTTAGCCTTCCTTCAAATAAAACAACATGGAATATTCGTTAATTTCCACCTGGCCGGTTTATCATATATAATTTTCTACCTCGAAGTTACTGAATTTTTGTAATACTAACTTAATAATTATATTAATAAAAATTAATAAATAAGTTTATTTAACTAAATTGAATAATCTTGATAATTTTAGCATAGACGTAATTTTAATAATTAAAAAGTTTAATAATTTTAATAAATTTAAGAAATTAAAGAATTTTAATAGTTATGATTTGCAAATTAATTTGCTAATACCAAATTAGTATTTTTTATAATTATTTAATTTACAATTTTTAAAAATTATAATAATTTAATAAAATTTTATAGTTTCAAAATTTTAGAAATTTAGAAACAGTAAATCTTATAAATTTTAATAAAATCAACAATATTAATTATTTTATTAAGTCTAATAATTAGAATTGGTTTATAAAATTTTAGTTTTTAAATAATTATTATGATTCAGTAAATTTTATTTTAAAAATTATGCTAATTCAATTAATTTTATAAAATTTAGTAATTTTAATACAAACAGTAGTATTTTTTTAAGCTTTATAATTATTTTATTTTTAGTTCTTTTATTATCTTAATTGCCTTAAAAAATTCAATAAAGTTCAGTACTAATAATCATAAAATTTCAAGAGTTATAATTTTTAATAATTTAGTAATATTAATAAATATAGCAATTTATTTAATTAATTAATGTTAACAATTTAAAAACATCAAAAATTTTAGGATTTTTAGTATTATTAGACATTTTAATAAATTTAATACAACATCTACAACATTTAGTAAAACAGTTTCAATTATTTTAACGTTTTAAATAGTTAAAATAATAAGTTTATTACAATTTTAAGTTTGTTTAGAAGTTTTAATAATTTTAAGCGTTTGTAAATTTTAGTTACTTTTAAAATTTTTAATAAGTTTTATTAATTTAATACTCACAGAAATTTTATAAAAATGTATGAACATTTAGGTAAAACTTTAATAATGTTTAAATATTTTATTAAATTAAAAATTAATTTTATTGTAATTTAGTAATGATTATATTAATTTTATTAGTTTTAATTTAATTTATTAATCTTAGTAACTAAAATAAATAAATAAAATGTATATTTAACTTAGTTTTAAAATTTTTAATTATTTTAAGCATTGAAAAATTTCAATAAATTTGTTTATAATAATAATTTAAAAACTATAATTATCTTGTTAGACTTAATAATTTTAGAGATTTTGGGGATAGTTAAGATAAGATAAGTTTCTGGATACATCGCGAAAATCGGAGAAGACGTAAATATTAAAAAATAATTGAATATAGTGTATTTGTAATTTTTAGGAGCTGCAAGCCAAATTTTTCATGAACTTTCCATTTTGTCACTATTAATAATTTGATTTATTTTGAATAATAATAATTGCTCGGTCAAACTTGCAGGCAAAGGTCAAAGAGTTTTTTAAAAAATGCAGTTTTTTAAACATACAACTTTTTTAAATTAATTTTAATTAATTTTCGACTTTGGAGTGTGGGGGTGTTCACCCCTAACACTCAATATTCCAGAAGTTAAGCAATTCTTACTGTTTCAATTTTTATTTATAATTTTAAACACTTCGTTTAAAAAAAATCTAAAAAAATTTAAAAGTTTCCACGATAAATTGCTTGTGCCATCAAATGACTTTTGACAGTAAATACAATCCTAACATCAACATCTTTTGGTTTTTTAAGTAAAAGTAAAAATTTTCAAGACAAATGAGGTGAGTTTGGCTTGCACCTCATAAAACTAAAGATACACAAACTTATATTAATAAATTTTCAAAAAATATAATTGTTACCTGATATTCTCGAATTTAAATCATTCTAATAATTTAGTAAATTTAAACATTTAATAATTATATTAGTTGATAAATTTAATTATTTTATCAAGCTTAACAATTATATTAATTTAAATATCCCAATGTTTTTAGAAAATTCGATAAATTTCTTTATTTCAATAATTTTAAGACTATTAAGAATTCCAAGGTTTCCAGAATTGTAATTACTTAAATCATTATAATTTTTGTAATAATTGCAATACCATTAATTAAAACAATTATTTTATTGGTAGGGCTTTTTATTTTTACTTATTAAAGCTTGAGCTTTCAATCCCAATTCGGGATCATTGTCAAAAGTATACTAATAGGCATAAAAACATTATGAAATAAGTAAAAATAAAAATTAAGAGCCCTTTACTAATAAAATATATGTTTAAATATTTAGGACTGGATGTATGTGAAGTTGACCAAAACGTAACCAAAAAAATGCTATGGCAACACTAAACACAATATGTATATATTTTCATGATATACAAGTGTAAGCCCAAAAAAGTATGTACATATTAGAGGTGGAAAACTATCGACAATTTCAACTATCGATAGTTTCGATAGTAACATAAAAAACAATCGATAGAAAACTATCGACACAAATTAAAAGACTATCGATATACTATCGATACTATCGGATAATAAATTTATAAACTTTATTCAATTACATCTAGGTTGACTACAACCAGAAACTATAAAGTCAAGGGAGGTTATTATAATCGGAAAGTTTCCCAGTTTTCCACTTTGTTTTAAAAGCAGCCAATCGTTTTTATTTAAGAAAATCAGTATCTCAACATTTTTTTAGCTTTCAGGCCGTTTGGGATCGTTGATCACCAATAATTTGACTAGCATATAAAAGGAATGACAACAAGAAAACGTAACTAAAGTTATATCGCATAATAGCAAAACTCTCTTGTACGAATAAAATATCGACCTATCCAATTAAGACGTTCACGTGAAGTATTTACTAAATTATTCCTAAAAAAAGTTAGGACCAGTTTAGGAAAATCTTCACGAATTTGAGCAGACGCGTGAAGTTTTTCCTATTCCTAAATGTTTACGAGTGTATTAGTGTAAATAATATACAAAATTCGTTTTAATTATCAGCAGCTTTTTATCGTTTAATACGTATATTAACCCGTAAAGAAATTTTTCCCGTCGTGGAAAAAGTTACATGGAAAAAACGATGCGTGCCAGCGGACCGCAGGTTTATTGTAATTATTTTTTATTTAATTAGAACGTTACTAAAAATTTCTATTAGGCAGATACTAACAATTTCAAGAAAAAAAGTAAACGGAGTGGGGATATATTTTTGGAGAGATAACTTCTTACACCGCATGTTCAAAATATTGAAACAAAATTTTGCCTTTGGTCGTGAGCACTTACTCATCAACTGCAAACATTACCTTTAATTTAAATGTATGATTTGTTAGGTTGGTCCTGGTAATAGCATCGCAATGACGTCATCAGGTGGCGAGGCAAGCCGCGCCGCGAAACTCTGATTTCGCGCGATTTAAATGATTTAACAATTGTAGCGGGAGAATGACTAATCCGATACAAGCAATTCTGACGTAAATTTTTGCATAAAGAAACAGTGGTGGTTAATTTATTTTAAATTAAAATAATTAATCCTAAAATTAATTTTAATTTAAATTAAATCTACAAAATAGCAATTTGCAGGGCTTGTTTGCACTATAGGGAAAGAACGCCTTATCAGATCGGAGCAATTCTAATCTCAATTTGTGAATAAAAAAGATGTGGCAAATAATTTATTTTAAATTAAAATGATTAAACTCCACATAAATTTTAATTAAAATTAAAATCTGTAAAATAGCGATTTACAATAGTTGAGAACATTGTAGAGAGAGAATCCCTCATTTTTTGTGCGTAAAGAAAGTGTGGCAGATAATTTATATTAAATTAAAATAATTAATCTGAACATCTCACAAATTTTATCACCCAAAACACCTACGGCCGTGTAAACGAAAGAGCCTAACCCGAATTATTTGTATGGACCGAACAACGCTCTCTAAGAGTTAATCCTTAAAAAATATTGTAGCATTTCAATTTTCTAGTTTATTGATTCCACTAGAAAGTGATCAATTTACAGCTAAACTATTTTGAGTTACACTAAAAAGGAAATCTAGCGGAATAGATGTAGATTACATATTTCTTAATTCGGTTCCACTATGGTTGAATATCGATTTTCCAAAATGTTCCAGTTGTTCCTGAAAAGCACGCATTCTAACGGAAACCCATTATGAGTTAATGAATACCTACTCTAAAGGAAAACTACACACATTTTCTTGATATTCAAGCATATTGGAAGCGAATTCAGAAATGTTCAATCCTAACTACCTGTTCCCCTAGATTTCGGAAAATGTGTATGGTTTTCCTTTAGAGTATGTCTACAGTAACTCATAAGAGGTTTCCGTTAGAATGCGCGCTTTTCAGGAACAGCAGGAAAATTTTGGAAAACTCGATATTCAAGCATATTGGAAGCGAATTCAGAAATGTTCAATCCTAACTACCTGTTCCCCTAGATTTCGGAAAATGTATATGGTTTTCCTTTAGAGTAGGTCTACAGTAACTCATAATAGGTTTCCGTTAGAATGCGCGCTTTTCAGGAACAGCAGGAAAATTTTGGAAAAATCGATATTCAAGCATATTGGAAGCGAATTCAGAAATGTTCAATCCTAACTACCTGTTCCCCTAGATTTCGGAAAATGTATATGGTTTTCCTTTAGAGTAGGTCTACAGTAACTCATAATAGGTTTCCGTTAGAATGCGCGCTTTTCAGGAACAGCAGGAAAATTTTGGAAAAATCGATATTCAAGCGTAATGGAAGCGAATTCAGAAATGTTCAATCCTAACTACCTGTTCCCCTAGATTTCTAAAAATGTGTATGGTTTTCCTTTAGAGTATGCCTACAGTAACTCATAATAGGTTTCCGTTAGAATGCGCGCTTTTCAGGAACAGCAGGAAAATTTTGGAAAAATCGATATTCAAGCATATTGGAAGCGAATTCAGAAATGTTCAATCCTAACTACCTGTTCCCCTAGATTTCGGAAAATGTATATGATTTTCCTTTAGAGTAGGTCTACAGTAACTCATAATAGGTTTCCGTTATAGTTGGTATAAATTGGGAACATCCGGAAGCAGTTTTAGCTTTAAAATATTTAATTTTACCTAATAATTTTATTAAGATAATTATATGTATGTAATTAGTTTTATTCGCTTTAAATAAAATTGTATTTACGTCTATGCCTTAAGAAAAAAAATTTGGTTAAATTTTCGTTTTGTTAAAAGTATTTTTTTTAAATATACTTGTAATATGAATTTTTCGTTAATAAGTAGTTTTTTAGTACGCAGTTTTAACACATACATTCAAATGATTTGTTATTTTTAGGAAACTTAGGAAAAACTTCACACTCGTATTAAGACCATGAAAACGTCAGTTACCATAGTTTTAAGGGAATACGACTTTTGGACTCTACGATGTCGAATTCTTATTATGATAAAATCTTAAAGTATTATCTCTAAAATTGATAAGGTTATGAGTATGACTGATTTTATATTCTTAAAATAATGCGTTTTTAACTATAAATCCATTTAAAGAATTCAGAGCCACTTTATAATACTCTTCAGTATAAGCGATACTATTAACGTTTCATAAACGATACAATTAAAGTGATCCGCTTATTCCTAGCAGCGAAAAGAACTAATTAAACACAACTCTCCTGAAAAAACAGTATTTTTCACTTATCATATTCCTACATGGATAGGTCGATATATCGATAGTATATAAAAAGTATCGATTGTTTTCGATAGTACGAAACTATCGATATATCGATAGTACTATCGATAGATTTCCACCACTAGTACATATATATAAGTATATATGAGTATGTATATATAAGTAACCTGAAAATTACTGTTGTTGGAATTGGAGGTTAGTATAATTAGATTCCATTTCCAAGAACATTTATGGCCGATTAAAGGAAAATGTTTAAAAATGTGGATTAGGCCACTATGGTTCTGAACCCCTCATATAATGAAGATATTTAAGGTCATCCCAAAAAAAATACTCTCATGATAGCTAAAACTATCGCGACAGTTATGTATTGTACTCTCAGCCAAAATAAGGAGTGCCGAATAATACATGCCGTAATTTGAAAGTGAACTTGAATTATTTAAGTTAATTATGCATTTACGCGCCCTCATATTTACTCAAATTGTAAGCTAAATATGTACACTAAATCGAAATGGAATTTAAATGCTTTTGTAAAATATATATTTGGTTTTTACAGATTAAATAAAAGTTACCATACAAAGAAACTTGCAATTCAATTTGCTTCAGTTTCGAAATAATTCGAGTACTGCCCTTCGATTTGTCATTCAAATATATCAACTGATAATCCAGAGCATCTTCAGCAATCAAAAATTTTTGGGGAATCGGAGTTCTGGGGGTCTCTTAGCTTATGAATTGCAAGTTCCGTTGTATGGTACACTATTCACATGTTTTGGCATTAGACACCCCCAGAACTCCGATTCCCAAAAAAATTTTGATTGCTGAAGATGCTCTGGATTATCAGTTAATATATTTGAATGTCAAATTTATTTATTTTTTTATTTATTTCAATCGAGGGGCAGTACTCGAATTATTTCAAAACTAAAGAAAATTGAATTGCAAACTTTTTAGTTATACTGGCTTTTCTACTCTAAAGTATTTTATTGATTATGTTGTTATATATATATTTCATAATACATGTTGGTAAGATTTTAGCACAAATAATATTTCTATTTAAATATAATAATAATTTTCAAATATCTTCTATCGTGATCAGAGACTGGAACCGAAATGTTTTGCGTTCCGGTTTTCGGTTACGTTCCTAATTTTTAAATTTCGGTTCGGTTCAGTTCCCGGCTATTAAATATCGGTTCGGTTCCGGTTCGGCTCCAAAACCGGTTCAAGAATTGTTTGTTAATAAAAGATTTCTATTTATGATTCCAAATTTTGTATTCAAAATTTAATTAATATAATAATAACGAAAAACGAAAATAGTTTTTATTATAGATACAAAAATCTGCGTAAGTCGGAAGCGGAACCGTCTAAAACGAAAAAATTACCATCTTGGATAGTCCGATTTGCACAATTTTAAAAACTGAAAATAATTGTATAAATTTTTTCGGATAGCAAAAACTTGAACCGGAACGAAAATTAATTTCGATTCCAGTTTCGGTTCAGGTTCAATTTTTTATTTTATTTCGGTTCGGTTCCGGTTTTCGGTTCATTGAAAATAGCGGCTAATTACGGTTTTCGATTTTCGATTCAGTTTCGGTTCCAGTCTCTGATCGTGATAGATTTTTTATTTCATAATAATTAATTTAGTATTGCCATCGTTTAAAATCATAATTTTTTGGGATAGAATTTTGGGCCAACTTCACAATATAAATAAAAATAATTTACCATTGATTAATTTAATAATTTTAATAAACATAACAATTGTTTAATTTTTGATTTTTTAATTCAAAATCATTATAAATTTTAAAATTTTACTAATTTCAGTATTATTAGTGATTTTAACGATTTTAATTTGAACTATTTTAATAATTATCTCTCATAAATAAATTATATATTTTGAAATTATAATAAAATAAATAATTTAACAGTTTTATTATTATTAGTATTTTTAATAATTTTAATAAACGAAATATTTTAATTTTTTTTAAATTAATTTAGTAATTTGAAGCATATGAATAATCACAATAATATAATAATTTTAATAAATAAAAAAATACAATACTCGTGAAAATTTTATTAATTTTATCTAATTTAATAGTTTTAGCTAAATTACGAAACAATCTTAATAATTTTAATAAGTTCTAAAATTATTGAACTTTAATTATGAAATTAAAGAATTTTAATAAATAAGAGAAACAATTTTAATAAATAAGAATTTTAATTTTAATAATTTCACTCAGTTTCATTTTATGAATCCGGGAATTCTAAAATTTTAAAATTATTATAAATTGTTACTAATTTCAAATTTTTTAAAAATTTTAATAATTTGTATGTTTTACGTAGCTTTAATAGGAACAATTTATTGATTGAAAAATTTAATTATTTTTAATAGTTTTAATAATTTGAAGCATTTATTAATTTTAGTAATTATTTCCTACTTAAATATTATAAAAATTGCATAATTTTTAATATTTTTAAATAATTTAGTAAATAGAACAATTTAAATATGTTGAGTAATATTATTAATTTTAATAATTATAATAAATTAGTTAATTTAAAAATATGAGTAATTATAATAATTTAATAATTTGTAATTTAGTTTAATATTTTTATTTAATAATTTCCAGAAACATAATAATTTCAATAATATTAAAATTTTTATTAGTTACACTAAACATAACAATTTGTTTAATTAATAATTTTTTTAAATTTAGAATATTACTAATTTCAATTTGATTATATTTAGTATTATTAGCAAGTTTAATAATAATTTAAACGATTTTAAATATTTTAATAATTGTTAATTAATTTTAGTTAGTTAATAATTATAATAAAATTATTAATTGATTATAATGATTTTAGTAAATATTTATAATAATTTGAATAAATTGAACATTTTAATAATTTAAGTAATTATAACTATCTGAATAATCACAATAATATTAATATTTCTATATATTAAGAAACAATTCAATAATTATAAAATTTTTGTTAATTTTGTATAATTTAATACTTTAAGTAAAATTAATAAATATTCTTAACAATTTTAATAAATCAATAGTTTTATTAATTTCAGTAATTTTATATTATTATTAATTTTAATAAATTTAAAAATTTAAGAAGTTTGAAAAGTTTAGTAATTTTAGAAGTTTTAATAATTACGATATTTATAATAATTTAACTAATTTTAAATAATACATTGTATTTAAATTAATTTAAATAACAAGAATTTCAAGTATTTCCAGTTACAATAATTTAAATAATTTTAATGATAACAATGTTTTATTAAAATTTTAATTCTTTTTAATGATAACAATGTTTTATTAAAATTTTAATTCTTTTTCAATAATTTTATAAATTTAGCAATTAATTTCATTAATTTCTTAAATTTTAAATTTTTTATAAATTTTAAAATTTTCAATAAGCCTAATTTAATATATACAGCAATATGAATATGTAATATTAATGAACATTTGGTACAATTTTAAATTAATTGAAAATTTAAGAATTTTTGTATGTTTAAAAACTTTAGTAATTTTGAATTTCATTAATAATTTCAATAACTAAGACAGTTAAGTAATTTAAAAATTTTATTATTTATATTAATTTAATTTGATAATTTAAAAATTATATTGATTTCAATAATAATGAAATTATTCGTTGTAGGTTTGACTATTTCAATAATTTTAGAAAATATAATTAATTAATTAATTAATATAAATAATTTAATTATTTTACAAAGAAAGTCCTTCAAAAAATAAAAAAAACAAATTGGCTAATGTTGCTGGCATTGATGGATTTAAAAAAATCCTCGGTGATTTGCGGCCGATATGTTCAACACTAAACACAACAAAAACATCGACAATTTGGAAATTTTAAAAGAAATCAACCATTATATACAATTATGTGATTTTGAAAGATACTCCATAAAATTTCAATCGAAATTGGTAAATGTTAAATCCGTACACCTTAAATGTTCATTGTGAAATTTAAATTTTACTATTGTTTTTAATGAGAATCTTTCCATTAACATTTGGCTTAATTTTTTATATGTATTATAGGTAATCTCTTTTTTGATTCATTGTGTCGTTAGGACAATTGAGTTAATTCATAATTGTAAATTACCTTTTTCATGATAGAATAATATCTTCAAAACGCTTGCATAAAATATACGAAAATAAGCTTTAAACAGAAAAATACTTTGTTTTAATTAATAAAAAGTTTAATAAATCTGTGTTCGAGGGCTTAGGTCGATTGATGTTATAAAAAAGCCCTGCGCATTTTCTGCTTAATTTTATATTAATACGTTTTCATTCTCATTTATACGTTTTGATTTCCATTTATATCAAAGAGAGTAAAAATGTTACTCTCTTTGGTATTACCCGAAAAAATTGGACAAATTAAAATGTGTTAATATAAAATTAAACAGATAATGCGCAAAACTTGAATAGGGCATAAGTCGACTTAATCCCTTTTATTATAGGAATATAAATTATCTAATAGGTTTAGTATTAATTTGTAATAACGTTAATAAATTGAATCATTTTATAATTTTAGAAATTTTAATAATTAGAATATTACTTAGTTAATTTGACATAGCTAACCTAATAATTTTAGTAATTTTACAAATTTTAAAAATTACTATTATTTTTAAGAATTATAATAATATAATATTAGTTTCATATAATTTGATAATTTTAGGGTTTTTAAAAATCATAACAAATCAATAACTTTAAATATTTTAGAAATTTTAATAATTTAGAGAGAATGTTAGTTTAGATGTTCAATTCGATTCGAGTACAAAAGTGCCAATTCAAAAGTGCCAGAACAAAAGTGCCAAACTGAAAGTGCCAAAGACCACAAGTGCCAAAAGCCTTAAATGCCAAAATTATTAAATGCCAAATTATTTTTTGGCGTCGAAATAAACATTTTGGGCGACAAAAATAATTAAATGGCAACAAATTTATAAATAAAAAAATTAAAAATTAAAAAAAGTAAATTAGTTTTAAAATATTCTGGAAAATGGAGACCCCTAATTTAACTTAGGAGCCAGGATAAGCAAACATGTCGCACTGCGTGCCGCACGTAGGAGCGGATTATATAGAATCTATTAATGACACTGCAATATTTTATATCGATCTCCCATCAAACATTGGCATTTAATAACTTTGGCATTTAATAACTTTGGCATTTAATAACTTTGACATTTAACAATTTTGGCACTTGTGGTCTTTGGCACTTAATAATTCTGGCACTTTTATGATTGGCACTTTTGAATTGGCACTTTTGCCACCATACCAATTCAATTCTATTTAGTAATACATTTTGAGGCACGAATACTGATATACATACAGTAAGAAATTTGCATATTTCGGTAGTTTACATGTTTTTCATTTTAAGGATATACAATTTTATAATGGAAATTCAGGATACAAAGAGCGAATTTATTTAGTGAAATTTTATTTCAAACTAAACTTTCAATTGCCATCTAACATGCATTAAAGAGCAACAAATTTCACGAAGTTCCAAACCGATAAACGATTGACCGAATTATGAAATGCTTTAAAGAGTCAAGCAAAATCCAAAAAAGTCCCTAACAACGAGACCTAACCGCTCCGACTAGTGTATAGTACTGCTGCAGTTTGATAATGTGAGTGTTTCCAGTAAACGGCCAACTTGTTAACCTTACGCGTTAAATTTGCGCAACTAATCTTTTGAACATTCAACTATATATGTAGGCTTAATCAATTGAACCAGGCTTGCTTAAAACCAACAGATACCATAGTAAACGAAAAAATCCTAATCAATGAACCAAATGAGCAGTGTGGCTTTTGATGTAACCTATAAACAGTTAAATAGACGGGTAATAGAACGGAATCATATAACTTTACAAATAATGAGGTATTCAAAATCTCATTTCTTTTTGTATTTGGGCCGGAATTTTAAAATTATATCCAAACCGCAGTTTATTGTATCGCATGTATCGCATTAAATCAGGTATTCCTGTACCACGTTTTATACCTGCAGTGTTTTTGTTATTTTTTCGTTGTTTTGTAACTATACCCACAATTATTAGACTTTTTGCTTTGTTTCAAATAAATAAATAAGATTTAACCAAAAAAAAAATGAAACTACGTTTTATGTTTTTTACCTCAAGATATCTAATTATAATGCCAAAAAGAACAAAACAAAAAATAAAAAAATAAAAAACAAAAGTAAATTTCGTAATGTTCCTAAATACCAGAAAAATAAAATTCTAAGTAAATTCATTTTTAATTTAATTTATTCAACCATGAAATAATTTTTTAATATAAATCATTTTTGAGTTGAAAAATAATTATGATTGACAAATTAAAGTTTTACAACATTATACAGACGACACGGTAGAAAAAAAAAACTTAGCCCACCCTTAACAATTATTTAACCTATAAACGTATACATTTTTAATGCGGCAAAATGGTAATTTTAGTTTTAGGGTTTGAAGGGAAGTTAAAAATGTTGTTCAACTGTTTTTAAATAGTTTTGTCTTCCGTGTGGTGTATCTGTATGAGCATAGAAACTAAAATCTCGAAAAATTACTACACATATAGTATACATATGTATGACAGTTAAATACTCGTATGTATACCATACATATATGTTGTGTTGAATTATCGGTTGACCGAATATTTACGTTACAGTTGAGAAGCGTAATTCCTGTAGCGTGTTTTCTATTTATTATTACTTGTGTTGAATTTTTATTGCATTCAGTCTTATATCCATTATTTTGTGCTTTATTGTTTTATTTTATTAAACTACGGCATGTTTATAGAAATGTTATTGCAGGTTTATTGACTTAGACAAGAGGAGAGACAATAATATTAGTTTTTATTTGTTTAATATTTTGTATGAATAAGTATAGTAAATTGCAAAGGGTTACAAAACTTTATTTTAAATGAAATTATCTTTAAATTTGATCGTTATGATTTTTACGTTTTACTTCCTATAGCAAATTGGGTTTTCATTGTTATTCAAAATCTGAGGGAAATACACAATTAAATATTAAATTATTTTATTTGTCATTTCATCAAAGATATTAGAAATTTATGAGCATGATTATCAATTGACTCAACCTTTTTTGTTAAAAAATTGAACCGTGTATTTAAGTAATGATAGATAGTCTTTTTAATGAAAACATTTAAAATTACTCATTTAGCTATCATGTTTACTGGGCTGTGTTGTGGCCGTAGGTGTTTTGCGTGACCAAAAAGTAAAACCAATTTTCAATTTAAATCGTGCGGGTAAACCGCACATCATAAATATTTTTTTTTCTAAGTTGACAGCAGTATATAGACATCTATGACGAATTTTATGTCAAAATACGACCCTAAAAATGCATTCGGCGATTTTTACAATGTCAACTTATATTGACACAGAAGTTGCATAAATTTTGTTTGCGGAATGAAATTGCGGATGCAGAAACGTTAAGAATGTTGCAGAAAGCCTTCGGCGACCAGGCTTTGTCAGAAAAGAATATTTACAAGTGGTATAAACAGTTCAAAGAAGGTCGTGAAAGTGTTGAAGAGGAAGGGCGTTCCGGACGGCGTTATGAATGACAGCTTGAAAACTAGTTATAAAATTAGTTACTTAATATATAGCCAGTGAAATGAACGCAGTGAAAAAAAAGGAGCCACTGTAAAATGAATTGGAAAAGTAGTGAAAGTCATTTCGTCTAATTTTTGGATAATTTCATAAACAACGATTTCCCCGTTATGGTAAAAACTCAAGTATTAAAGGCATATTTCTTTTGAAAATAAAGGTGTTTACATGATACATTTCTGATGGAAAAATGTACACCACAAAGTTGAATACGTAACCAAATAGTGTCTAGGTATGTGACCCTGTGAACTAAAATTGTTGCTCTGTGCACCATTTCAGTGACGTTATGTTGGTAACCCTGGTCAATTATTTTGTTGTATTTGGAAATAATTTAACTCACACATCTAACTTCGTGGTGTACAGTTTTTCATTAGAATACGCAGATTCAGCAGAATTTTCATTTCGAAGCGAGTTAAACAAAAATAAAATCGTAATAAAAAAAAGACAAATCAGTGATCAACTCTAGTGAGTGAAATTCACTTTCTCCCATTGCGAAAAAGTAACTTTTATCGTAATTTGACTGGACTAATGAAATTACAACGACATTTTTGAATTTAAAGCCACGAGAAATGCAAAAATCGAAAGTAATTTCGAAAAAATGAAAATGTCAAATAGAATTTTGTAAATCTAAGGTCGCGGAATGTCATGCATATCAAAAATTAAATTGAGCAATACCTCTTAAAAATCATTAGACTCCAGAAAACATGTTATAAATCACATCCTAAAATATATGAAACATGGTTACACCTTGCACTGAAACTTGCGTTTATTATAATTAATATGCAGAATTTTATAGGTTTACCATCGCTAATTGTTCGGTTACAAAAAAAAATATTTAATTAAAAGGTAAACCTTTGCAAGTGTACAAATTTTTGTTGGTTTCACACCTGAAACTTTTTGAACTGTCAAATTAAAAAAATTATAAAAACTAGTCTCAATAGTAGTACGAGCCTATGAGACATTAACGAAATCAAATATTTTATCGGCAACCAAGCCCTTTTTAGGAATAATTACGAATTAGTTTTATCAAAAAAATTGAAGTAGAAGCCGAGATAAAAAACATTTTTGGAGGTTAAATTACGGGATGCTTCTACTCGCTCAAAAGGGCTTGGTTGCTGATAAACAAAATGGTTTCGTTAATGCCCCTCAGCGTATACTAAAACTTAGAATAGTTTTTAAATTTTTTTTCAGTTTGACGGTTCGAAATGTTCTCTTGTCAAATTCTCTACATCTTAACAATTTTCAATTATAATAATCACTAACAAAGAGTTTTAGGCAACACAAATTTTTTGTCCGTACTTTCATATATCACAGTACCACATACACAAAACTTATACTCATAGTTTAAATGGAGAAAAGAAACAATTTTAATTGTGCATGCAAAAGAGAATATTACACGAGAGGAAATGATTTGTATACGGTATAAAGCGCTCCTGAACAAAAATCAACATTTAAATCCATCATTGAATTTTAAATCGTCAAGCGACCAAAAAAACAAGACTTTTTAACGTTAATGTGACTACAGTATTGTACAATATTTTACCAAAATGTAACCATTATTACTTATTTATATTTTTTGTTTCGTTACTAGGAAAAGTAAAATCTGTGATCAATCAACTTGATAGTTGACAAACAATTCAAAATTTTACATTGCAGGCAAAATAGTTTTGCACATAAAAAGAAATACCCTAATGCTGAGACAGCATGCGTCTGAAAACCTTGCAAGTTTCCCGAAAATCTTCGAATAAACTTAGAATTCACAATACTGCAATTATCTTGAGAAACCATTAAAGTAATTTGTAGTAGATAACCACTGTTATTCAAATCCGGAAATCTAGGTAAATTTCAAATTTTCAATTCTTTGATTATAGATGGAGAGCTGTTAGACAATTTTGAGTAGGTATTTGAGGCAGCATGAACATTTGTGTGACGCTTCTTTAGCAATGTCTAAACACAATATCAAAGACCTGGCTGAAGGGTAATGGGGCATTGTCAACCTTTAATTTTTTTAAGTTTGCGAAATTTTTTTTGCAAAAAAATTTATTTGAGGCATTTTGAAATTTTAATACCTTTTAGTTTAGTATTTAATAAAATAATAAAATAAAAAAGCCAGATCATTTAGTCGGGTCCAAAATGTTGCCAGGCGGCTTCAAACTTGAATTTCATAGACTTCTAAAAAATATATTTGAGACAAGCTAAGACTTATACAGATAACCGCAATAAACTGTCTGAATAAAAGAATAGACTCCGAGTAACGCCATTATTGTCACATTAATTTCATTCGAATTTTACATTTTGTGGAATTTAAAACAAACTTAAAATTTACGATTATTCTCAAATATTAACAAAATTTTAATATTTTAAACGATGATAAACTGAATACGAAACAATGATGTTACATTTTGAAGTAAATTTTTAAGTGTTTATATTAAATCATTAATTTGAATAATTTTATATTAATTGTATTTGTCATTCCACCAGAAATGTAAAATGTTCAGGGAGCAGACGCAGCTTTATCTTCAGTTGTTAAAGAATACAAACGCGTTTTCGTCGATTTGATTATCTGAAATAAAAAAATTTTGCGGTTCATTAATTGCCTTTTTAAATTTAAATTTGTAAATCATTAATTAATGCACTCACCAAGAAATACCCGAGTAATTTTATCTATCCAACCGTCCCTTGTTTTAAAATTTCACTCACTTTTTGATTCATTTCCTCAAACTCACATTATGACAACGTATAGAATCATATATTTGTATATTAAAGTACAAAATCACTTGCTGACTTTTTGATCACAAAATAAATTTTTGAGAACAATGAGAAAGAAATCAAAATTCCATACAATTTAGGTTATTTGACGAGGGTTGATAATTAGGGATAAAGGGGATGTAGTTTTGTAAGTGTGACTATAAATTCGTAATAGGTGACCCAAAAACCAGGAAAATAATATGATACTTGGCTGTAATATGATATATACGGTATTTTACGCATAGGGTTTGTCAATAAGGGATGAAAAACGAAATACAATTTTGTAAGTGTGACTAACACCCGAGTAGGTTATTTCAAATCAATTTCTTTGTTTTACGAAATTTGGCCAGCTTTTTGGGAATCAGCTCTATTGCACTTTGGCTGTGGCGAAAACAAAGATTAACAAAATATGATTTGAATAGTTTTTATTAATAAAAATATAAAGAAAGGGGAATCAAAGGATTAACAAAATATTATTTAATGCTCACATAACTAATGGAAAATTTGTGTTCCATAGTCCTGTACCGAAAACTTTAATCGCATTTTTCTCGAAAATTATTTCAATGTGTACATACACGATTACTAAAAAACCTATTTAACGGATTCACTTGAAACTTAACATTCTTTGAAAATATATACATATCTACTCTGAAAAAAAGAGATTTAATTTTGAAATTAGATTGGAAGAAAACTTTATTTTTATATCAACGACTTATTTCAATTATTGGGGAATTATTTCCCGGAACCGTTCTTCCCTACACAAGAGGTTAGTTATATGAGATACAATGTAAGTAGCCTTTTTCGTTTGGTAGGTCAAATGTCAATCAATCAATTTCGTTTTCAGTTTAATATTTTTATCCATACTGCTTAACATATAAAAACCAATATTTAAGTAATTGCTGTGGTAATCTGATAAGCGTTAACATGATTTTGCTAAACTAACTAACTAACTAGTTTAAAATTGTTCGATTTCATGTTATGGTTTTACAAAAACAAAAAAATTTATTTCGTATGCAAAAATTTTACAAAACTAATTTGGCGGAAAATTTGAAGTTTTTTCTTTTTTTTTGTAGCTGCACTCCAAACACTGCAGCAAAAAAAAAACTGGTAATAAGTTATTTTTCTGTTTACAAAAATTTTCTTGGCAAACCAAACATATTTTATATTTGTTGCTTTTTAAAAGAAAATAATAAGACAAAAAACAAAACTTAAATAATTATTAATAACAATAAAAAAAGATCAAAAATTTATCTATTGAATTAGTGTACTTTATCTACCATCTAGATTACGATATAATTGTTTAAAATTAAACAAAAAAAAAAAAAATTGATAATTTTACAAAACACAAACAAAAAATGTATATCTGTTAAAGATTTCTTGGCAGATAGAGACGACATACATAAGTCTATTTTTTGTTTTAATTATTTTTATTTATTTTTTTTTGTTATAATAAAAGATTTTAATATTTTTGCCAAATATCAGATTTTATAGAATTTTTTGTTTTGTTTGTTTTTGTTACACAACTTTATATTTAGAAAGATTTTCAATAAAATTTATGATTGTCATTAATGTCTGGAAAGCAATAATTTGTCCATTGTAAAAGTCTGTGTATACCGTAAAAATAATGTATAATAATAATATGTATGTCTAGTATAAGATAAATACTAGATTAAATGTGAATATGTTTAGTTAATGGTTTTTATATGATATAAACTTGTGTTTTATTTTATTTTTATTTTTATGAGTGTATAGTGCAATGGATGAGTTTTTATGATTTATTTGCTTATTTACATTTTGGTTATGTTTGCTTTGTGGATTTAATTCATAGTTTTTTGTATTAATTTTAATTGTAGGATATAAGTATTAATTAGAGTCTTACATGCACATTGCAAATGATTTAAATTTGTTTGACCTATAAAAATAGAATGTAGAAAATTGTTTGGTAAGTTTTAAGATTAAATACATAAAAGTTACAGCTGCATAACAGTATTTCTAATAACAAACCATTTAGTATAACATTGGAAACTGATTTAAACTGAATAAGGCTTTGTATTATTCGCCCATTAAACCTTGAGAGGATATTTTTTTAAGATAATTTCTTAAACTTAAAGTGGTTCTCTATAATGGCCATTTTATAATTTATAGCTAAAACACTAATTTTTACCTATAACTAACTAAAAATTCAGCAAATTTGAAATGACATGAAATTATCAAATTAGTATTTAAACTAAATTTTTAGTGCCTAATGTTTGATCCAAAATATTATTTACTTTAAATTCAGTCGGCTTTTCCGTTAATTACGATCGACTGGATTCTAAGCGGTAGCTCGGCAAATTTCCCATTAGTTGCGTTTGACATTTAGCTCGTTGACGTACACAAGGAACACATCGATGTATGATTTTTCTTATTAAATGTTTAGCACTAGGTATCCAGTACTGTTGCCTAGAAATTGCCAATAACAAGGATGGACCCGCATGCTTGTGCTCTTTATGCATATCCTGAAGAATCAATGAAGTAATGGGTGACTTTGGTGATAAGATAATCGGATGTTTTGTAGAAAACGGCGCTTTGCATTTTTCTAGTCGGCCACCTACTCGAAGAACTCCAAAATCGTCGATGAATGGGCTAAGCGATTTTATTGTACTGGTGTGTTTGACTGATTTATTCTTACGTAATTCTCTAATATCTTCCGAAAAATATTTATTTTGATCATGTGTGCAGATTTGAAAAAGAGCTTCATACATTTCCTTGCCGCTTAAAAATAGTCCAGTGCTCCGGGATGTATTTGGTTGCCTCGAATGACGAATAAATCGTAAAATGTATGCGAAAATTCTTTGTAACTTATGAAACGATGAGTATTTACTAGACATTATTTTTTCGAATTTATCAGTTTCTTCCACTAACATGGTTGAAGCATGAGTTTTAGTTTCGGGAGCATCATCAATAGTGTATAGCCGCTGTTGTTGTGGCTACAATGTCTTAGGTTTATACAACCACTCAGGTCCATTCCACCATAATGAGTTAGATTTCAGATTGTGCGGGTAAAGGCCCCTTGAAGGGATATCGGCCGGATTCTCTGGCGAAGGCACGTGACCCCAATGAGCTCGACTAAACGAAGATAATATTTGTAATGTACGATTTGCCACGAAAGTAGGCCAACGTCGAGGATGAGCAGTAAGCCAATCCAACACGATAGTTGAATCCGTCCCCAAGAAGATTAGATCGATACTTAAATTAGTCTCCTTCTTCACTACATTCATCAAATTACTCAACAAGTCCGCCCCACACAGCTCCAAGCGTGGCAATGTTTGCTGCTTTATCGGTGCAACCTTTGTTTTTGATGTTATTAAGCTTACATAGCTTGCTTGACTGGCGTCACAGAACCCGTGTAACTCAATCTTCAATCTGGTTGATGTTTGCACAAATCTTGGAATTGAAATATCTTCTAAGGCTGGTAGCATGGTTCGAATTTGTATCCATTAGATAGCGCCTTTATCTGGCAATGGATCATCCCAGTCTAAATTGAGAAGCCACAGCTGTTGAATAAAAATTTTAATTTTAATATTTACTGGAGCGATTCAACCCAATGGATCGAAAATTTTGCCCGCTTCGGATAGTATTCTTCGTTTTGTGATTGGTGCGTTATCTGGTAGTCTTACTCGAAATTTAAATACATCTTCTCCAGGTTCGTATTGCAATCCAAGGATCTTCACTGTAGTATCGGAATTGTCTTCTATTGATTTCATCTCCTGCTCCTTGTCACATGGTGTGATGTGCCATCTAACATGTCATTCGAATTCGATATCCACTTTCGCAATTTGAATCCATATGTAGATAAAATTATTGTGATCGATGATTTTAAGGCTTTTGCTTCAGCTAATGTATTTCCACCAGTCATGATGTCATCTATATAAACGTTGTGCTCGATATTTCTTGCTGTCACCGGATTAAGTTTTAGTGTGTCTTGAGCGATTCGATATAATGCCCGTGTTGCCAAGAATGGGGCTGACGCTACCTAGTCCGTAGGTGACCGTACATAACTTAAAATATTTAATAGGATCCGATGGATTCTCGCGTCATACAATTTTTTGAAAGTTCATGTCTTCATCATGAATGCAAATCTGCCTATACATTTTTTCTATATCTGCGGAAAAAATAAAACGGTGTTCTCTAAATCGCAGAATGATTGAATACAAAGAGTATTGCACAGTCGGCCAACAGCTAAACAGTCATTTAAAGATATACCCGTGCTAGTTTTAGCAGAACCATCGAAAACCACCCTAAGTTTGGTGGTTGTACTTCCCTGTTTAAGAACTCCGTGATGGGGCAGAGAGAAGCCATCATCCTTGACCTGTGTTAATGGAATTTCTTGCATGTGACCAAGCGACAGATATTCGTTCATAAAATTCTTTGTATAGGTCGTAAAAGTTTGTATCTCGGCTAAAACGGCGTTCCATCGCAGTCAACCGTTGAATTGCTTTATTGAGTGATTTTCTTAACTTGGCTGGTGAATCTTTAAATGGTAATCTGACTTGAAAATGGCCCTCCGGAGTTCTTCGTAGATTTTCTGTGAAGCTCTGTTCACACAAGTCTTCTTCAGGTGATAAAAATGATCCTTCATTAGGGATTGACTCGATTTCCCAAAATCGTCTTAGGGTTTCGTCGATATTAAACTCACATATGTTGCTTGTGAGTCCAGTTGCGAAGGCCTCATTGTATGTTTCACTACTATTGAAATTACCTGCAACCACCCAACCGAAAATTGTATTTTGGAGAACAAGCGTATTTTGAGCTTTTTTCGTATATCTCGTTTGATTTATGGAAGTCTGGATCGGCTAAATAACATCGCCGTCTGGGTAAACATTTGAATACCACATGCCTATCACCCAAGCAATTGAAACACCGTTTGTTTGACCTTGTCCACTCTCGACGCGTTTGAATATCCATTTGGTTAAAGTTCGTACACTGATAGATGGGATGATCAGAAGCCAAATCAGAGGACGAAGAGACAGTACTTTATCTTCTTTGCACCTGTCCTCGTCTGGCACGAAACAGACTGAATTTTCTAGGGACACTCCGTTTCAACGACCTCACGGATCTCAGCGGGATGGACGTCACGAATATCCAGCGCTTCATAGCAAGCTCAAAGAGGTTTGAATGAGTTGGAGGAACATTTTTAAATTGTGGTATGGCTACAGACCTTTTTGTGTCTATGCCTGGTCCTGGTAGACCGCCACCCAAACTTAACCTAACCTTTGCTAAACGGAATTTTAGGACGACTCTCAGGCCAGATCTTTATTTAAACAAATTTCCTTATACCAAAAAATGTAGGCTGGATTTGATACCCATTGACAATTAATCGTAGAGACAGGTACACCGATTTGACTGTGCCATGGTATTCTGCAATACTTCATGAATATTTGTGCATAACAGTATTTTATCGAAACCCTCAGGGCCTAGATATTTACTTGAGAAATATCCCTACATCAAAAAAGTGTAGGTCTAGTTTAATGGCTATTGACAATTAATCGTAGGTATATGTACGCAGGTCTGACTGTGCCATGGTGGGATTTATAGAACATTTGTGCTATACGGTATTTTTCTGCAGCTCTTGGGGGCTGCCACTTCTACGATTATTTATCGCTATCAAACCTTCTTTTTTAAATAGGGAGTTTTTCAAAATAAAATCTCAACCGATGAGTATCGCGCAAAAATTTGGTTTAGCACTATAATTCATAAAATCACATTAAAAGGTAATGAAATACCATATATTCTGAATAAGGATCAAATTTCATTGTATCTTAGTGAGTTACATTTATTAAATCGTTTTTAATCTGGCTTTCGTAAGATCCGTAGCACAACCTCTCCTTGGTCAATGTTGTAAATGATATCTCGCATATCCTTAAAGAACCTAAATATTTCGCGGTAATTATCCTCTTCAATTTTTCCAAGGCGTTTGATTCTATTAATTATCAGCTTCTTCTGCAAAAGTTGTAATTATTTTACAATTTTTCGGGTTGTGCTATTGATTTATTATCTTTCTATGCATCGGATAGGACTCAAATTGTAAATTTATGAGGTTCCTTATCACAAACAGCTTCAGTTACCTGTGGAGTCCCTCAGGGGTCTATTATTGGATGAATATTATTTTCCTTTTTATTAATGATTTAGCTGATTGCAATGATTTAGTAAATTTTAAATTTCTAAATATTATAATTTAAGTTTAAATATTTCATAAAATTGTAAATCCTTTTCAATGTTGATCAAATCAAATTTACCAAATTATGTGTAAATAGTTTTAAGCAATTTTTTAAATCCATAAATCAAGGTGTTTAATAAGATAAAGGAACCACGAGCTGGGGTCAATTATTCTCAACTCGATTTAATTAATAACAAGAATACCTCAAGCCCACTAGTCTACAACTAACTTTATTAAACAAACTATTGATATCTTGAGCGTTAGATTTCTTAATTTTGTCTTAATTTACTTAAAATTTAAATTTAAGCAAATGCTATTTGTTAATTGTTATTTTTTTAAAAGGTTTTTACCTTAACAAATCCGGTTGAACTCAACCCTCATTTTTATGATACAAAATACAGTACATTACCTGTATAATACAAATTTTTAGACCCAATTATAAGTAATAGTTTAGAACCAATAAATAAGAAAAATAATTTATTCAGTTAAGTCTGTTTGTAGTTGCCGCTTTTAGGGTCAAGGGTAACAAAACAGTCGGCCGTACACACAATTTCAATGTTACATGATAGGATTAAGAAAATTAAAATTTCTAATAATTCTTCAAGCATACTCGTAAATGCCAAATTTATATTATTTTAAATTTAATAACTTAACTAATAATTCAAAATTTCTTAAGATATTTTAATATTCCTATTATGACTGGGATGAGGGTTGGGATCAGTATTTTCAGGAAATTTGAAAGCATCAAACTGTTACCAATTGCATCAGATTTAATTATATTACAAGGACGAATTAATACTTCATCACTAATATGTAGAAGTTACATACCATTTACGATTGCTTGGTGAATCTATGTAACAGGGATCTGAGTTAGGATTAGTAGCTAATGAATTTTGAGAAGACGTACTAAGTTCATCTGTGGAAAATAGTGGATTAAGCGTATTCGTTTTGGATAAACCAAGGTTGGGAATATTATCCCATAATTTTCGATTAGGTTAAAGGTTAGGTTTTCGACTAAAATTACAAAACACCTGCATTTCTAGGAATTCAGGCGATTTTCTGCAGTCTTATTAATTCTCAAAACTGTATAACACAGCTCTTTCTCGATAATCGCCTTTTCGTTTGCAGATGTGAACCAAACCGGAATTATTTCATTTATTTTCTTAAAGGTTTTTAGATGCACTAGTAATTGAAGAAACATTCTATTGAATAATATTTTAATTTTCCCATCTGTATATGTATATCTTCTGCTTCTTTAACGTCCTTCCACTGCATTAAAAAAACAACCGGCAGTTAAAAAATTGAATTCAATATCTTTTGTAAGACCTACATACATTGATATCTGCAACAATTGACTCAATATAAGTTGGAAAGGAATAGGCCAGATGTAAAACGTCACAATCCAAAATAGATAAATCTTACTGCCCAAGTTTCGCATTTTATTTTCCAAACTGTTTAATTTGGAGTTCATGGATTTTATTGTGTCAAAAATTTCGAATGGGGGACATGCCACTGCCGTTTCTTTATCTCCGAATATTATTTGCCCGTGAATACGATATTTTATCAAATTATACATTTAATCACTGGGCGTTTATGTCCCAATACAACAGAGATCAGCTTTTGAGGTTTTGTATAAAACTGATTTAAGGCATAAAACAATATATAACCTCATAGTTACAACAGTAAATAGGAGATTGCTTATCAGCTGGCTCACACTTCGTCACGTGACTTCTTAAGTGTCCCATAGACCACTTTTTGCGAAAATGAGTTATGAGTGGATTCCTACTAATTCGACTGCGCTCTTTCAGAATCTTTAATCAAAATTGTCCTAAGTCCAATATGTTTCGAGATAGCGTGTTTTCATTTTGTCTTAAAGACCATAAAAACGTATTTTTAAAATATTTTTTCAGTTCTTAATTGTCCTACAAACCAAATTTCTGTGAAATAGGACATTTTTATATGAAATTATCTGATAATTTCGATTTTATTTTTAAGTGTCCTACATCCACTTTATATGGATTTAGGACAAAATTAACCAATTGGAAAAATTGTAATACATATTATATTTAATTGTTGCATATCCTAAAAATATGGATATGGGACAATTATATAACTATAAAGTTAGTGTTAAATAAGCAAAATTTATTTTATTTTATTTTTGTTCTATATCAAATGGATCATAGATAACATTGATTGGAAACAATATAAAAGAAACGAGCTCATGTCGTATTTATTCAGTTTTCCTATATCACTCTCGGCGAGTAAACATCGATCGAGTATCACAGCCCCGTATCTCTTGTCAGACATCTTGCAGCAATGAGATACGATAACGTATCACTTAAATTGATGCAGATGAAATCAACAAATTTCTTTAATTATAATAAAGCAAGCCTTGGGCTTAATTTTTCCAGCGTTAAGTTTACGTTGGCAACTGAGCTCTTTCACGAAAAGATTGACAATTTTGTTATCAAATTGAAAAAAAATTATATTGAAAGTGAACAATACACGTCAATGCCTCTAATGGTACAAGGAAATCGAAGAACAAAAACCTCAAATCTCACCAAGTTACCAAGAGTGGCAATGCTAAATACCCCTGGTATGATTTCTAAAGAGAAGTTTAAGGACATTCAGTCAATGTTTCCCTTTATGCCTAATAATGAGGAAGTCGAATTTTTCAAAGTGGCTTTAAAATTGCCGTAAGGCTTCAGAATGGCGATGTAACCCAAAAGGCTTGATTAAAATAAAAATTATTTAAATTATCAAAAAAGATTTTTTAATTCAATTTTTGTATCTTTGTGTCCAGGTGTCCTATGTCCCTAGGAAAAAAAAAAAATTAAAACTGTCTGTGTGGCATTTACATGGGGAATGTCCTATATCCATTTTTAGCATTTTTCATAGTTATTAGTGTTTCTCTCAAAATTAAGGACTAACGGTATTTATTGATTAGTTCTAAACAAAGAAATATGTCAATTTATGATAAAAATTAACAACAACACTACAAATGTATTATGGAAAGTGAGTATATTTTCATTCAAACTTTAAAAATCGATTTCTCAACAGTTTTCCAAATGGCGCGTAGGACACTTAAGAAGTCACGTGACGACTTGTTAACTTGACCATATTTTAACAATTGTATTATAATATTATCTGTTTTTAATTATTTTTTATATCTCAGCTTTTTATAGACAAAAATTTAAAATTTTTTTTAAATATTTATAACATAGTTATAATTATTATTTTAATTATAATAATTATAACTATGTTATAAATATTTAAAAAAAATTTTAAATTATTTTCTATAAAAAGCTGAGAAATAAAAAATAAAAAATGACCATCTTTTAAAATGGTCAACAAGAAAATTTTTGTCATTATGGTTTTATTGACTGTTTTATTAGCTTGACTTATAAAAAAATATAAAATTATGAATTTATCTTCAGACAGGCGGATTCAAATTTTTTTAGGAAAGCAAAATTTTGAATATTTTTATCAAATTTCCATCTAAATTTTTCAACGGTTTTTTGTCTTTGTTTTCATTATATATGGGGGGTAATCCAAATTTTCAATGTGATGACGCGCATCACGGAATTGACGTATTTACGAAATTTATTTGATTAAAGCAATGTTCCTTGTTAAATATAAATGTAATGTTTTAAAAACTGTAAAAATTAAACCAAGTTAAATAAAAATTTATGGAATGCACAAAAATTAAAACAACAAATTATTAATATGCATTTTAATTTCAATTTTAATTAAATAGTGATGAACTTGATCAAACATGCCGCACGCCATATTGATTTAAAACTATAAAATAAAAATAAAAAAGTTTAAAATTTTTTTATTTTCATTATGTAAAATATTGCGTACATTTTTTGAATTTATATGCTGTATAAAGTATGCAATCCTAGAAAAATGTATAGCCGCAAAGATCAGGGGTTCGATTATGTAAGCATTACGAGTTTCTCGAAATTGCGACAAAATGCGATTATGTAAAGCTTTACGAGTTCTCGTAATTGCGACTTGTTGCTGTTGTTTTACTCGTACAGATTTTTATGTACGACAAACAACTCGTAGGCCCGATTGTATGAACGCGGATAGAAGATTAATCGGCGGATTAATCGTCGCTTGGATTGTATGAACGACGATAAATACGAAAATTAATCCAAGGATTCTTTTCTATCCACTGTTTTTATCTTCTCTTTTTGTTGTCTAAAACAGTAAATAGAAAATGTTGTTTATTTTTTTTGACATAATTTTAATTTTATTTGTTTGGTTCGGCGCGGCGGAACATTTTGATTGTTGTTGCGTTTATTGAAAAAAAAAAAAAATCGGAATGGAATCGAAAAAACGTAAAATTTGAAATGCCCAACTCGATTTTTTTTTTCTATTGTAGAAAAACATAAAAAAATACTTTCGTGTACAATAAGTATACACATAAGAATGTAAATAAACAATAAATTAAATTTGAAACGTCGAAAAAGTGTTGACACTCCAAATAAACAGAGGATGGAATTTTTTTTATCCGTGTTTATACAATCGACGAAAAAAAAAATCGTCGGTTGAAGATTAATCTGTATCGCCGGATTTTTTTTAATCTATCCGTGTTCATACAATCGGGCCGTAATGATTGAAAAAAAAATCAAAATTTGCATAACAACCACAGTACTATGCATAACAACAACCAAATTGTATGCCGAAAATGACGCTATCAGCACTTTTGTTTAAAAAACCTGTTTCTCGTAATTGCTTACATAATTGCGTTATGTCGCAATGCAATTACGGCACACCGAGTTTCGAGTTCTCGAAACTCGTAACTCGTAATACGAGAGATACATAATCGTATCCCCTCCCCCCCCCCAGTTGTCCGATTGAGTGCTCGAGAAGCGCTAATTTAGCGATCAAATTGAGTGCTCGATAATACCTCATTTTGAGCATCAGTTTACACCATATTTCGTGTAAAAATATACGAAAGTAGTCCGATTAATTTAAAAAATAGCGTAAAGTAGGATTGGTAAAATAATATATTTTAGATATTGCTTGGTAGATGGTGCTGACATAAACGCAAAAATGCGTCGATAACGTACTGTTCCTTTTTTTAATACTGCTACCAGATGGCATTCTAATTATCATTATTTTGAAATAAAACAAATTGAATTTGAATTTTGAATTCATTGATTGTTATTACAAACCATTTCATAATTAAAAATTAAAAGACAATTTTTTCCAAAGAAATTTAGGTTGAAGTTATAAAAACTTTTATACATTTCACAAATAATGCGTTTTTTTATTAGGCACCCAGTTATGTGCCTTTCGAAATTCACACCTCAATTTCATTTGGAAATTTCGATGCTGTCAACGGGGGACTTCCACACATCTAAAAATATTAAAGAAACATATGTACTTTAATTATTTTGCAATTAAACTTAATTAAATAATCACTGTACTTACATAGTTTGTTATTTTTTTATAAAATTACATTTATGGTATATGGCAAAATTATATTTGGAAAAATTATGTGTCTTTATTATAAAAAAAAATTCAAGAATGACAAATAAAGAAAACAAACAAAAACAAACAGTTTGGTCTAGTATCGCTATTTATCACCAGACTTGTCCGTTTGAGTGCTCAAAAAGCGCTATTATAGCACTCAAATTGAACAAAAATAATTTCGCACACACATTTATAAAAGCCGAACCATACGTTCAAAACCAACACAAATGTCTTATACAAGCCATATTATTGCCATACAAACACAAAATAAAACCTACTATTTCTGTAAGTATTAGCGTCATAATACAGTATAATCTTTACATACTTTGTTTTTAAATTGTAGTTTGTATCAAAAACAGTATAAAATATCACTAACACTTTCAGAAAATAGTAGGTTTTGGATTTAATAATGTGCGTGCGTCAAGGAAATAATATGGCTTGTATAAGACATTTGTGTTGGTTTTGATACGTTACGTACTTTTATACGTCTGTTTCATGTTTTTTGTATGCCTTTTCACACAAAAATCTTCGACTGCTCATTCAGAGTACAACTGGGCCAGGCCGAAAAATATTTAGTTTTGCGAGTTATGGGACTTCAAAGTTTCCAAGTGACCGGAAACTAATTTGATTTAATGCGTCATTTGAATCGTCAATATTTAAAAATAAATTATATCTAGTAAGCTTTTAATAATAGGAACATTCCCATTTATGTGACATTGACATTTCTGTGACGTTTTTTTGACTTTTCATGACATTCTAATGATTAAAATTTCAACGATATATTGACCTATACATTATTTTTGAATTGCTTTATTAAAATCGTGTGTAAAGGTATTATTTCTGAGTAATACATTTTCTTGGTATAAGGTCGTATATATAAACCTTAACAGCAAATTATTATGG
The DNA here is from genome assembly GCA_963556165.1 of Tipula helvola. Taxonomy (NCBI): domain Eukaryota; kingdom Metazoa; phylum Arthropoda; class Insecta; order Diptera; family Tipulidae; genus Tipula; species Tipula helvola. The sequence goes on along the minus strand of OY744481.1, from coordinate 341,742,830 downwards.
GACGCAATTAGGGTGGAGCAAGTTTTGGAGAAAGGCGCTGGGAGGTATATAAAATGAAATGGTGCGTGATGAAAAGATGGGATTCGGTGACAGAAGATTAATTCAAGACGAAGTAATTTAAATTCTTAAGGATTTTCAACAGTATACTATAGATGTATAACTGGATCTAATTGTTAAATTTCGAAGATGAAAACACGTGTCAATTCAAAAAATTATGAAATGAAATTGTGAAATTATTTGTGAGCCTGTGATTTGGCGGCATGAGAGTAGAAGATTTATATTGTCGTGCCTAATTGTGATATTGGGGAAGATGTTTCCAAATTTAAGAAAATACCTGCCCGAAATAACAGAGAATGTTTGTAAAATATGAATGTTTGGTTTTGTGATCTTTAACGGAAGCTTTGTGCTAGCTTTGTGTAGCTGATACAGCCTAATACATAAAGAAGGCAGCATTAGACAATTAACGTTTTTTCTAAATTTGTAATTTCCAAATTTTGGTTTCACTTAAACTGTACAAATAAAGTTTTCGCAATTAAACGTAGTCCTACGTTTATAGGTCGTATTTCGGATACAAGCTCGTCGGTTTTTTTTTGTTAAAATCAAACGACGATCAAATCTTGAATTTCTTTAACATCAAAGAGATAAAAGGAACTAGATTCTATAATCATATTGTAACTTTTAAAACTAAAACAAATTGTGACTGAAAACATCATTTTAGAACCCGGATTGTACAAATCCGCAAACTTTGAAACAGATCTGAAAATTTCAACTAACATCAGAAACACCAAAGCGCCTGCCGAAATTAAACTTAAACAGTTTCGAGAAAATCCAGCCCATAAAAACTTATGGAAATTACTTACCAAGTCAAGAAATAATAGCTGAAATGATCCGAACAGAACATTTAAGCGATCATGAAAAAAGGCTTCTTATAGGTAAACACTATTTATGAGAATCAAAAAGTATTTTTAAAGCAGAATGAAATTCTTTCTGCTAACACAATCGTAGAAAATTACATAAAAGAGTTGCTATATATTCCTATATGGGTAGTTCCGAACAAATCCGACGCTTTAGGTATAAGAAAAGTCAGAGTAGTGAATGATTATAGAAATTAAATAAGAAGACCATTAATAACAAATTTCCCATCCCTCAAATTGAGAAAATAGTAGATAACCTTTGAAAAATCCACTTACTTTTCGACATTAGATTTATAGTTCGGCTTCCACCAAATTCCAATGAATAAGGATTCACAAGAAAAATCTGCATTTTCTACCAATCAATGGCAATTCGAGTTTACTCGAATGCCATTCGGATCAAAAAACGGGCCCGCAACCTTCCAAAATGTCATGAACAATGTTCTTTACGAACTAAGAGGGAACTTTTGTTACAGATATCTGGACGATATCATCGTTGTAGGCTTTAATCTAGATAACCACATCAACAACCTTCAAGAAATCCTTAAGCGCTTGTCACAATTCAACCTGAAAATACAGCTTGATAATTGTGATTTTCTCAAAAGAGAAACAGAATACCAAGGACATATAATCACGCAAGATGGGGGTTAAACCGAACCCTGATTGTCGGGATATTATCGAAAATTTATTCGTAATATTATTCCAAAGTTTCAAAAAATTTGACCAAATTTCTAAAAAAAGAAGTAGCTATTGTTAATAGTTAAGACCCAGAATACGTAAAATCCTTTGAAACATTAAAAAAAATAATAGTTACAGATCAAATATTAGCCTATATCCGGATTTCAAAAACCCTTCATCCTGACAACGGATGCATCCGAATTCGCTTTAGGTGCTTTTATTTCACAAATTCACGATAAGCTGTAAAGACCAATATCATTTATATCTAGAACGCTAATTGACACTAAAATAAGATATCCGACAAACGAAAAGAGCCGCTCGCTAAAATCTGGGCGGTGAAAAAATATCAGCCTAACATTTACGGTAACAAGTTTATCTTGGTGGCTCATCATAAGCTCGTTACTTTCATTAAGACTTAAAGAACATTAAAATTCTTAGATGGCGTCTGGAGTTAGAAAATTGTTATTTTGATGTATAAGGAAGGTAAAGCTAACTTTGTAGCCGACGCTTTTAGTAGACTTCCAATAGATGAAGTTAAACCAAATCAAGAAGAGGAAATCAATTTTCATATTCTAGGTATGCAAGCATCAAACTCAAAGAATGTTTCAATGCTGAATAATGGATGAAATAGTAACTCAGAATCATACAACTGGCTGAAAAGCCAGCACCTCGAATGATTACTATATTCATTTTACACAACGCTCCATATCAATTTATATAACAACCAAATAATTTTCAGAGTATCCGAATTAGATACTATAATTACTGAGGAAGTATTTTCGATACTAAATAGAGCAGTAATCATAAAAAACGAGTTCGGAAAGGAAGATATCATTCGTTATTTAGAACGATTACATAACGGAAATATTATACAGAATTATTTTCGAAGCATATAGAGAGAATTTCTCACAAAAAGGTCACTTTGTATTTGTCACCAGAATGGTCGAAGATGTGACTAACGAAGATCGTCAAAGTTCAATCAGTAAAAAAGCATGAAAGGGGATAAAAAAGAAGTAAAAAATCCGATTAAAAGATCCTATTTCTTTCCTATGAATTTTCTTTCCAATGAATTCTATGTTTTTTTGAGCGCTGGAACCGGAAATGACAACGAAAAGTAAATTTGACCATTCCTCCACCCCTAAGTCCCCTTGCTATACCAGAATGGGGTTAGAATTTCTATTTTCATGCTAAATTGAGATGGATGTACATTTCTATGTTTTTGGGGCGCTGGAATTGAAAACGTCAATAAAAAGTTAATTTGACCCTTCCATCACCTCTAGCACTCCTTAGTACCCACTTACTACCTCCTGGAGGGGGTTGGAATTTCTATTTTCTTCCAAAATCGAGATGGATGTATATTTTTATGTTTTACGCGCAGCTGACGATTCGGGGTACTGCTTTAAGGTGAGTCCTCTGGCCTCTCACCATTCGGGGTGCTTGTTTGAAGTGAGCCCCCTTGGGAAAGAAATGGCAATCATTTTAGACTAGCTTAAACTCTCCAAGTATACGTCGATTCTACATTGGTCTACAGAGAGGAGTGTCTCCATCATACTTGAGGGTTTTGTCACAAGATGCAATGTGTAATTGAAGGGTCAAATTTGTGTTTCATACTTAATTTCGTTTCGAGCGACCCAACAAACGTAGCAATATACATCCAACTCAACTTCGCACGAAAATTGAAATTAAAACCCTTTTCTGAGGGTAGTAAAGGGGGCGCTACGGGGTGATGGACGGGTTAAACTTATTTGATGTTTTTATTTTCAGTTTTAGCATCCCAAGAAACGTCGGTTTCAGCGATCTCGAACACGTAGGAATAGTGGGGTCTCTCCTCTGGGTCACGACTTTTTTCTTTTATATGCCTGTGATTAGTATAAAATATGTATTTGAATTTCTCTTATACATCTTTCGCTCATCCAAATGATGCCTCTTTATATCTTATTCTCTTTGATTTAAACGTATTAAAGAATTTCATACAGTTTAAAAACGTAAATACATAACTAATATTGAAAGCTTTTTAATATAATAATAAATTTTGCACATTTCACAGTTAGTAAAGCTTTGACGATTTTTAAAACTTTACTACTACTATTCAGTATTTTGTGAACTTCATAATAAAATTATTAACCTGGAATTGTGCCGAATATTTGCTAAATGTTACTATGCAAAAAATAAAAATCTAAACGTTTATATCCACGCTTGTAATCGGATATCGGGACAAGTACCCCCTTATACATATAAATTTAGTTTAAATGATTTTTTGCGACGATGGATATCATTGTTTTACACTTTTATTATGCTTTTATGTAATTTACGTACTCTATTTCTCAATTTTCAATTCGGATATTTAAGATGCTTGTACTAAAACTAACGATATATTATGTACCGTATACCAAAAATGAGTATAAAACGAATCCGCTCATATTCTACGAGGGTATTATAAAAATAAAATCAATACAATTTCTTATATCTCACCGGTATTAGAAATTTCCGGCTTACCAACTAAATCAAATCGACAAGAATTATTGTGTGCCTTTTGGATTTTGATTTTTGTAACTTTTCTTCATTTTTATTTTTTTGCTGTTTGCTTCTAATAAAATAAAAATCGCTGGTTAAATATTTACGATTTTACATAAAGCTGTTTCCGATTAAATAATTTTATTTTTTTGCCCATATAAACATTGATGTAGTGTATATGCGAACGAGTAAAATTTACACTCCATTTCTTGTATAACCTGTAAACATAAATCACAGTAAAATAAATTTTTTTTTTTGTTGCAGGTAGGTAATGAGTAGCAAGCTTTATATATTATGTATACAAAAAAAAAGTTTTGCTATATACTGATGCTGCTATGTATTTAGATATAAACTTGGGTATTTATGTACATGCGGATGTACACACATGTACATATTTCAATTTAATTTAATTTAAGTACATTGAGAGATGTATGTTAGTAATATGTTTATTGGATTAAATTTTCTATTTTCTTTCTGGTGCTCTTTGTATTTTATTGCAAAAATATTTTTGTACATTTTGGAATATTATGTTTACGGTTGATTGCAGATAAGATATATATCACATTAAATGCTATTTATCTGTACTTGTTATACCATATAGATCAATAGGTCATATATATAAATAGCCTAAAACTATTTAAAATTTTAAAAAGATTTTCTGGCAAAAACTGTCAATCACAATAATAATAAACAATCAATATTTTTATTGATGATATACCCAAAAAAAAAAAAATAAATTATACACAATTTTTACATATTGCTTTTTAAATTGGTACCCATGTTTATAACAAAAATATTTTTAGTAACATTTCCATTTCCGGTACGTATATTTATACATAGGTTTCTACATTGTACGTATATTGTGATAAGGGTCACCATTGATAAAGATACAATTTTGGACATAAAATTCTACATAATAAATTTTCAGTTTAATATTAAAAAAAAATGTTTAGTTTATTGATTTATTCATCAAGGCTTTATTCGCTTTTTATTTGTGTATGTGGCACAAAATGAAAAGCACAAATTTTATAAAAATAAATAAAAGGTTTCCCGGTCGGAAAACTCTTTAAAAATACTTTTTTTTTGTTTAATAAATACATAAATATTATCATTAATACATATAAGTAGAAAATTAATCAATATTTTATAGATAATTTTATATAACGATTTTTTATTAAAATATTGGGGGTGAAAAATATGTGTTCATACTATTGTTCATTATGTAAAATATACAGACAGAAAATGATAAATTATTTCTCTACATGTACAATACATATGTACATAAATACCAATAGAAATTAAATTTTTTATCAAATAATAATAATAATGGAATAAAATTAACGGTGAATAGGAACAATAATAATCCAAATGCGTAAAAAGCACAATAAAATAAGTAAAGATAAATCAAATTAGAATTACTTGTGTTTTTTTATTTAAATATTTTGGGAATTTACAATCTATGGTAGATTCGAACAAAATTCTAATTAATGTGAAAGCCATTTATCATTTTGTGGTGCATAAATGGGTCAATATGTTTTTTTGGTAATATGCGGTTAGGGGAATTATTTAATTAGGGAATGAATATTTTTGGTAAACTGTCGCAGGCTTGTACCTATATCAGAAATATTTTAATCTAATTTTCATTAAAATCGCCATATAAACGTTTGCATAAACGAAGATTTAAAATTTTAATAACAACTTATTGTAAAAAATTTGCCTTTATGTAAATATCCGCATGAAACTCGGTATAAGAAAAAAAATTTTAGATAATTTCACGAATACCTGCTCAGTTCTACCATTACTATCATTTTTGCACCATTGGTCCATCGTGGCATTGAGTGCAGAACTCGATTGATTTCAACCAATTTTAATAATAATTATAAATAATAATTATCGTTACCACAAACCGCATTATTCAATCATAAAGAATTTTTGTCGTTAAAGTATACGATGATACACACAACGAAATTAAAAATCTGCCAAATGAAAATCTGATTCTGAGATCGAAATTGATTGAAATGGAAAAGCGCAAATACCACAAAAAAAAAAGACTTTGCTATCTAGAAGGTTTATTTTCATCCCCTCACAACGCGGGCAACGCTTCTATTTACAACAATAAAAAAAAACATTAAAAATATACCAACTGAACCCGGGAACAACGTAAAGAAATTTTCGATTATTATTGCGAAAGTTATACCGTGCATCACTTCTAATTACATGCTGACCACTGCGTTTAAAAAAAACTCTTAAAACCGTATAAACATACAAATGTTGTAGAGGTAGAATATTGGTCGACTTGAATAAGGGCCAAGATGGTTCCAGTCTATTCTTCCTCAAAATTGTTCGCAAAATCATTTTCTGTTGTACATACAATGGTCTTAAAGTAGTTGGATAACATCCACCCCAGCATGACAAACCGTATTCCAATTTAGACATCACCAAAGCACAAAAACTAATTTTCAGCACAGAAACTGGGCAAAGATCACGTAGGAGGTAAAAAGTACGAGAGGCAGATGCCATTACCTTTTTAACTTGGATATATGAGTTTTCCTATTAAGGTTAGTGTCCAAATGAATACCAAGATATGTAAAAGAGTTAACTTGCTCAATATTCAGACAATCCGCATGACAACTAACAGAAGTACATTTAGAACCACTATGATATTTAACCAGGGAGTGATTAGTAGCTGCTGAAATGCCAGAAATTTTAAACCACATAGACTTAGTGTTTTCACTTAATATCATGAAGTGCTTATCGAACCATTTATTTAAGACCATTAGGTAAGCATTAGTCATAGAAATCACATCGCTGGCAGATTCCGCAGAATAAGCTAACTAAGTCATCAGCAAATCCGGTACTGTGACCATTTAAATTTAGTTTGAAAATAGAATTCGTATAAATTAAAAACAGCAAAGGGCCAAGCACTGATACTTGCGGCACCCCCACGTTCACAGCTCTAAAATCACTATAAATGTGATTAACTCTAACCCTCACAGCTCTATCATCTAGGAAGGAATCAAACCACTTGTTCGAAACACCTCTAAAACCAACATCAAACAGAATAGATAATAAAAGTTTATGATCCACCATATCAAATGCCTTAGAAGCATCAATAAACAGACCACCACAGATCTTACCATTATTTAGACCATGATGAATAATATCCAAAAAATCTAATAAAGCCGATTCAGTACTCATACCTTGGCGGAACCCATGTTGATGAACGCTTAGTGTTTTACATTGTTCAAGAAATATGGTAACTCTATTTTTGACTGCTTTTTCCAGAACTTTGAGAATAACTGGCTGGAGCGCAATGGGCCTATAGTTACCCTTACCACTATGCTCACCACTTTTAAAAATGGGGACAATAGTAGGAAATACTACTATAGTAGGATGAAATATTATTAATCGAAGTTGATTTAACCATTTTTGTTAAAATTTCATTAACAAGGCTCCAATTTTTTTGACATCCCCTCTATTAATGGAGAATCGATTCATATAGTTAGTACATTTCCCTCTCTCTCCTAACATCAACATTAATTTGTCTGCAAATACGATCATATGTTACGCTTAGATTCATATCATTGGGATGTTTCTTTAACTTTTTGCGAAATTGGTTCCTTTTTTTAATTCGATTAGCAAGATGATATGAGATCCAAGCTGTAACAGCTTAATATTTTTCACCCTAGAGTAAACATAACACTGCTTCAAAATGTTCGAAATATTGCTAAAAAATGAATCAAGAGCTTGAGACGGATCATCTAGCTTTAGAACAGACGTCCAGTCAACCTGCTCGACAAGTTCAATTAACCTTATACCATATTAATTTTTTTTTTCTGACCACAATAAAAATTAGTACGGGATGGCAAAGCTGTATTAAAATTGAATAATATCTCGATGAAGTGATGATCTGAAATCTTAAGGTCGATTGCAGATGGCTTGAGACATGAAAGATCATTTGATCTAAGACGAGCAAAAAAATGATCAATGCAAGTGGATGATGATGATGTCACTCGAGTAGGAACAGTCTGTACCAAAAAGCAAAAATCGCTTAAGTCCGATTATTCAAATATTCACAATTTGAGTTTGAAATTAGTAAATGTTTGAAATAGGAACTTATTAAGCTTAAGTAATATAAGCGATTCTTTTAAATTTTTCTGCAAAATAATTAAAGCTTAAGAAAACATAAGTTAGCCTTTCAAAATGTAATTTCATTTATTAATTTCTCTTAAGATTTGTATTCACTTTTAATATAAAATTATTTAGATATAAATCATAAAAAAAATTTAAATTCACTATTAAAGTTTATCAGTTATTTAATTTTCAGAATCAACATCCAATCCATCTTCTTCCAAGTTTATATCTTGGTCAACATTTGGCACACCCCCATCATTTAATTGTCTATAGAAGTCATGATAGATTTCATTTATGAGATGAAGCTGGTCCAGTAAATCTTGTTTTCTTCTCTGCTTATCAATTGAGAGCTTTCGTAACATTTTTTAACAACTGAGATTTTAACAATATTGATCCCACGCCGACAAATATTTAATTCCTTGAACGGTTCTTCTTCCTTCAAAGATGTTTTGTATTGAATTTTGCCAAACATTTTCGAATACCGCAACCGCAATTTGTTTCCATCCAGATCACTTGCCCTCCACATAAATTTAGTTTTCGCTGCCTTTTCAAAATCAAGAAACATGTTTTGTTCGATCTCAAAAACTTCAAATTGCTTTTTGGTACCAGCTGCTCGTACAAATTGATACCACTCGCGTGGATGATGAATTTGAACACAAGTTTTTTTCTTTTTTCTCTCAATGATGGAGTGATCCACGTCGCACTCCATATGTTTGTGTCCGGGAAGCATGAATTTATGGTCAATTATTTTGATATTCTCAGCGGTCTGCAAAAAAAATATTAAACATTGAAGCGACTAAAGAATTTTTATTTTGGCCGCCGCAGCAATCACTGTAAAAAAAACCATGCTCAGTTGTATTTGGTTCTGCTGGAAGATGTTGAAGCAAACACGACGCTATCTCATTGCCACCACGTTTTGCCAATCCTTCATGCCACATAAAACAATATGGCTTATTGGACACACAATCGCGGACTGTTAGATTGTATTACATTTCTTTCTTAAAAAACTAGATATATTTAAGAACGAATAACGTTTCATTTCTAATTAATTATTATTAATATTTATGCCACAATAACTTGTATTGTAAGTCCAAAGCTGTTGTTTATAAAACGAAATATTGGAACGTAGTAACGGTTTTGGACGACATTGTTGCAAATCAAAACCATACATTTTGAGTTTGGAGCACGAATTTTTGGCTTGCAGTTTATCCGCGTCTTTAGCTTTGTAGGCGATGTCAGCTGCCTCATGATGTTTCTCTTGTTGTTTTCTGATTTTCGCTTTATCTTCCTCAGACTGCGCTATGTCTATTTGTATTTTGTAAGTGCCGCATTTGCTACATGTGTCACTTTTTGGTTTTTTGAAAGCCAAACCCATTTCTAAAAGAATAATTAACGTATAAAATGTTCAATAGATATATTGTATCTAAAAATAAGAAAAAAAATAATTACCTTTGAAAATTTCAGAATATTTCGTTATCGAAACAGGAATTTCATATTTCTCCGCGTACAACTGGTACATTTTACTCAATGTTAAATCAGATTGTAGATACTTTTTAGAAGTCCGCTGGCGTGTGTAGTGGCTTTCGTAGGCCGGGAATTCATTAATGTGACTTTTAATTTCTTCTAATTTATCATTTGTTAATTTAGTTACCGGATTCCTTCCCCCACATTGGTCCACAATTTTGTTTGTGTCAGATATTACAAGCTTCTTTTTTCCGATAGTTTTTAAGAAACTTTCTGTTTCCCCTAAACTAAAACGAAAACATTTTTGACATACCACGATCTTTTGCCCGTCAATTTCTAAATTATATAAATAATTATGTGTCCTATTTCGTTGTGGTTTTAAATTTTTCTATAAAACTGCATGGTATTTCTCCTTCACCTCCATTAAACCGGAAACAAATAATGCTTTAGATGATGAAAGACTCCAGTATTTTTCAAATATCATTTTTTGCTTATCGTAAGTTATCTTGGACTGACAATTCATTCGACATTTTTCTAGGGGTTTACACTCCCTTTCTTTAACTTTGCCTTTCCTAGATTTTGTTGTAACAGTTTTTGTTATGGTTTGTCCAGTATTTTGGACATTTTCATTTGAAGTTCTCGATAAATTGTAAAGGTTTTCGGAATCATTATCATCAATTCTAATAATATTTTCTTCAACAGTCTTTGCCATTGATTCTATGTCGAAAGAATCCACAGAGGAATCAGAATTTGCAATTTTTGATATAAGGAAGTCTGGATCGTTATCACTGTCGTCGAACGGTTCATCATCATTACTAAAATTCAACGTTGTGCACTTTGTTCCTTCATTAATATTCACGTGTTGTTCCTTATATTCTTGTTGTAAGCGTAATACCTGTTCAAACTCTTCGCTAGACTTTTTGGAACTAATATCAAAAATTGACGCCGTTTCTCTTTCAACAATTTGTTTAAACACGTTACCATCCTCATGAAGTACTCTTTTTCTTGTCCGCAATTTTGACAGCATATCTACAATTAAAAAAAAACGGTTTAAATCTATTTGTTAGAAAAAATATAGAAATAAATTATTTTACCTGGAACCTGTGATTTTGAGTAACCCGGATTATTATTAATATGCGATTCCTCGATTTTCATCGATCGAAATGCCATTTTTCAAATAAAATAAATTTGTTTCACACTAAACTAAACTTTACACAAAACTAGTGTTTAAATTTAAATTTCGTTCCCTTCTTTAATCTCTTTTTGCGAAAGGAAACAAAGAAATATTTTGTTTTGTTTCTCTCCCTTGGACGAAATTCAACAAAATATCTCTCCTCTCCTATCCTTTGTGTTTTATACGAGGAGAGATGTTCCCGTGGAAATAAACAAAAAAAAATATTTTTTGTTTCCTTCCACAAAGAGCGAAAAAAAGAAAAAGAAGAGTACGAAAAATGACAACACTGCACAAAACACAATAATTCAATATAAAAAAAAAAGACTTAACTACAATTTTTTGTTTGATTATCACTCGAAACAAACGCTTAAAATAACATAAAAAATGAAAAATATACAATACCGAAACGAAAGAATCGCTTAAGTAAGATAATTAAATATAAAATGATACTTTTATTTAATAATGTAGGTATATGAAAAAATAGCTTAAGTTATTTTAGGCATTTACTCTTGCTATGAAGGCAAATCAAACAAATCACTTAAGTTTTCTTAGGCGATTTTTGCTTTTAAAAATATAATTTATACTTGATACTATATGAAACGGAAAACTAGCTTATACTAAATAAAGTGGCTAGATATAGGTATAATAATTTTGAACAACTTAAGCGATTCTTTCGTTGGTAAACATAAATGAATCAGACTTAAGCTAACACGTTTTTCATTGATAACTATGTCAATTTTAACGGTATCATAATGAAAAATTGATATTATGTGAAAAGTAGTATAAGGATTTGAAATATCATGTAACGTGCAAAATCGCCTAAGTTGACTTAAGCGACTTTCGCTTTTTGGTACAGCATTAACCAATGATTCAAGACCAAAAGACGACATAAGTAACATGTAATCATCGCAGTGCGATGAAAAATCAAGGATGTCAATGTTAATATCACCGACAATGAAGAGATTCTTAGACTTAATATTATCAATAAAACTTGAAATTTCGTGCAAAAATACGTTAATTGGAGTATCGTGTAACCTTTAAATACACAAAATCACATAAATATCATTAGTTAAACTCCAATCAACCCTAACGATATCACACGAAACTAAGTTGAAGGCAAAAAGTGAACAGCACAAATGAGTATCAAAATAAACACAGACCCCACCTGACCTATAAGCATCATTACAAGCACCAAATAACGTGTAGCCGTTAAGATTATAAGAAGATAATTCATCACTATTGATCCAAATTTCACTCAAAAATATAAATGTAGGTTTATTCTTATACGCGTCAACATTGGCTACCAAAACATCAAAATTCCGTCGAAGACTACGAATATTCTGATGAGTAATCAATATATTCGAGTTTACCATGTCAGTATCCATAGAAGAAATGTATTAAAAATATTGCTAAAAAATAACTGATTAGTGATAATATAATGATTATAACATTAATATGTACATAACTACATAAAAATGGATAATACAAAACTAGAATAAGACTAAAAATTCTCAGACTAATAAAAAATAAGTTATACAAAACTAAAATATTGAAAATAATGATCAGAAATAAATTATAAAAAACTATACATCCATATAAATATAAATAAAGTACTAATAACAAACTGAAACAAATTATGACCCGAAATTACAATGGTTGGATAACACCAAATAAATTATAATACCCTATAAAGGACATCATGACACTTTTCCATAGTAAACTTGCGGTCAATGATATTGACAGATTTACCGATAATGCAGTATTATTTAATACGGGAAAAAATACATTTCATTACAACAAACATTTTTAATTTTTGGTTAATAAATCAAAAATAAAATTAATTTTTTTTATAATTCATGTCTAGTTGTAAGTTTTATTCGTGTTTTTTGCTTTTGTTTATATTTTTGTTTCGATACAACAAAAAAAAATTTAAAAAAACTACTAGTGCCATCTTAAGATTTAATCTATCTATCGCCGTTTTTTGACCGTTAATGTCCTTTATAGGGTATTATAATTTATTTGGATAACACATACGTGTACAATAGTACAGTAATTATTCATGGAATGGACAGTAAAGAAGATAACAAAATCAAAGTGGAAAAACTCTTATGGATTGCAATATACCGGCTGATGAAATCATCGATATCCGCAATGATTCACAGAGGGACATAATTATTTTAAAGGTAAAAAGTATTGATATGAAAGATAAAATGTAAAGGGCTGAAACCTCACGAGGGGATCAGAACTTCGGTCTTTGGTATCTTCAATAATGTCATAAAGTTGGTGTGACAGTTTTGACATTATTGATTTCTATTTTAGCCAACATATATTTACTTATACAACAACAGCCAAACAGGTCAAAATCTTCAGTAACATGGGTACAGGCATCCAATTTAAAACGAAAAACCGTATTCTAGAACTTTATACCGAAAGTAGTAGAAATTTATCCAAAAACTCATTTTAGAATTCCATTTCCAACACACATATCAAATTTCATCATAATCGGTTAAGAAATAGCTAAGTTCCATTCTACTTGGCCATATTCCAGAGCTTTATAAAAAATTATTTTAGAATTCCATTCCCAACACACATGGCTAATTTAATGATACCCGCGGTTAAGGCATAGCCAAGTTCCATTCTACTTGGCAGTATTCCACATATATCAAATGTTCCCATTTCCATACACATATCAAATTTCATTATAATCGGTTAAGAAATAGCCAAGTTCCATCATACTTGGCCATATTCCAGAACTTTATCCAAAAAACATGTTAGAATCCCATTTCCAACACTCTTGTCGAATTTCAACGTAATCGGTTGAGAAATAGGCAAGTTCCATCATCAGAACTTCATCCAAAACTCATTTTAGAATCGTCATTTCTAGCACACATGTGAAATTTCATAATAATCCTTTGAGAAATAGGCGAGTTCCATCACACTTGGCCATATTCCAGAACTTCATCTAAAACTCATTTTAGATCCCATTTCCAATACACATGTCGAATTTCATCATAATTGGTTGAGAAATGGGTAAGTTCCATCATACTTGGCCATATTCCAGAACCTCATCCAAAACTCATTTTAGATTCCCATTTCTAACACACAAATCAAATTTCATAATAATCGGTTGAGAAATAGACAAGTTCCATCATACTTGACCATATTCCAGAACTTCATCCAGAAATCGTCTCAAAATCCCAGAACTTCATCCAAAAAACATTTTAGAATCCCATTTCCAATACACATGTCAAATTTCATAATAATCGGTTGATAAATAGGGAAGTTCCATCACATAAAAAATGTGTTAACTATTCACTACATCCAAATCCAACCCCAACTCAACTCCAACTCAACTTTAACACAACGCGCAAATTGACCCATAATTTAACCTTGAAATCGATTCCCAATTCAATGCCCAATCCAATAATCAAATAAACATATACATATAAAAAAATCGTAAATATTTGTAAAAGCAGGTATTTTGGGTCAATTCGTATGGCAGGTACCCCACCCCCTTGACGTACAGTCTCCAAAAGCTTTCCAAATCTCCGCCTTGACCATAGGAACAGATTGGCGAAAAAAAATCTAAATCGGACAAGCCGTTCTCGAGATGAACTTGAACTACTTCTGGACGCTAAGGTTAGAAAGGTTCTTAAAGGTAAATACGGTCATTACTCAAGCTCTAAAAGATTTAAACGCTTACTCCATGATGGATAAATTTAATTTACAGTTAATCAGACATCTCGGCCAATCTCTACATTCAGTAAAACTGGCAGTTGAATCGCTGGGCCGCAAAGACGCTAATATTTTTGCTGCTTTTTATCGTTTTTAAGAAATAAAATGGAGGCAATTAATTCCGAAATAAGTTGTGAAAATGTCTTGTTGATCCAAATGTGAATCCAACAAAATTAATTTTGAATTTTGCCACAAACCTTATGAATCAATAATACGGTGATGAAACTACTCGAGTTACCTAGAATGACGAAGCAGACATTGCTCATTGCAATGAAACTGCTTTGACTGTTGTACTTTGGTCTTTTTAGACCGAAGTAAATCCTACTAGCTAAGAAATCCAAAGGAGTCGCTGAAAACCATCATTTAGGGCTCACGTCTAATAAATATAAATTTATCAATGTACGAGAATGATTACCAAATCATAAAGCGTCTTTGTATGCAGAATGCAGGAAATTTAAGTTTGAAAACAATTTCAAGTACTTGTGGACCAAAAATTGCAATATTTTTTTAAGAAAACTGGATGCCAAGCTATCACCAAGTATTATTACTTTTTCGGAAATTTTTATTAAATAATCTGAAACTCGGTTGTATGATAAAGTGACTATACCTTTTAATCATGTATAGTAATGCGAACAATAAGAATGCTGGCGTAGCTGCTTATGTACATAAGTCCTTGAATGCAATGTGCTTACATTTAACATTTACTTGTGCGGATGGTCTTAAAGTTTGTTTTAAATTAGGTGGTAAGAGGAATACTGTTGTTTTAAGTTTTTATAGATTACATGCATTATCGATGGAAATGTTTAATCAGGAATTGGAAGAATTACTTTGATAACATTAGCGTTGAGTGTTATCTTAGTAATTCCTTAGTAATTTTATTTATCTTAGTAATTCCTGAACGTTGGACATGTACTTTAGCCAAACCAATGAACAAAAACTCCATCTAAGACCTATTTTTTTTGGACTTTTGGCCAGCTTTTTTCGATTTCGCCGCACTGTGCGTCGATGAAAACTATTATTTTTGCGTAGCCACATTGCAACGTCTAATGGGAACAATGATTCAAGGTCCACCTGGCGGTTTGTCTCAATTCAAGCTCTTCAAGCGCCACAGCAGATTTTAGGCTTCCTCGTTTAACATTACCAACCTATAGTGACAAGGATCGAGAATGGCAGTCATTTTACAACTTGTTCAAAAATTAATTACGGGGTCCAGCTGAATTTTTCATCCGCCACTTTTGTATAGACGACGCTACTTATATTAAAGCATTTAAAAAGGTTGTCAAACGTTATGACAGAAAGCGAAACATAGTAAATAAGACCACCAACTTTCAAACGCCTTCACAGGTGTTGCTAAGGTCTGATTCCACCACCGTCCTTGTTTGGCTAGCAAAACCACCTAGAAAAGGATATAGTGCTTAACCGACTTACCGAGATATTAGATTCCACAAATGTTCAGCAATGATCTTCCATCCAGAGAAAACCTGGCGGACTGCACCTCCAATGGAGTAGTTCCTGATGAACTTCTTCAAGATTTGAGGTGGTGGTAGGGACCAGACTGGCTGCAACACGGACCAATTCGACCTCCAGGGCTCCGAAAGAAAAGCAGAAGAAAACGAAGGTGTAGCTAAAACCAATTTCACCAAGGTGGAACCGGTAGACTTCAAAACTATTTAAAAGTCCATAATCGCTGCACTTATTGAAAAGTTTTCAAGTTGTACGAGTCATACAAAATGATGGTGAAAAACGCACAATTCTAAGCTTCCCTGCCATAATTAGCAGCCTGCACAATAACCTACCTTTGAACAAAACTAGTAATATTTCGTCTCTATCCCCATTTCTAGATAATTTCGGAATTTTGTGAATGCCAAGTGGGTGTACGCTTATCAATGCCTAGTGGTTGGACGCCTAGGATATACAAAAGGTACAATATGATCTAAAACATCCGATAATCGTGGCTGGCAGTCACCGTATAGCAACAAAAAATCTCAGGGCTCAAGGTTATCTCGTTATGTTTGCATGCATGTCAACCAAGGCTATACACCTCGATTGGCTTAGCGACAACGGACCAATTTTGTAGGGGCTGCAAACGAGTTAAAAATCTTCCAACAACTTTTAGCATGGGAAAAAGAGCAAATTACCAACTGTGCGACAACCAATAACACAAAATGGCATTTTCATACCCCCCAGCATCGCCAAATTTCAATGGCCTATATGAGACAACACTTTTAACCCAAATTGAAATTCTGCTAATTCTCGACTTCTGTGTGAGTCACTAGAAGAATATATTGAAAGCCTAACACCGCAGCGAATTTATTATTGGACAACACCCATTACAACAGTACCAGGGCCAGATATCACACACTTAAAAATTAATCGCTTATCCCGATGGCAGATGATACAGCAACTATTCACTGTGTTATGAAGTCCCACGATTCAAGGGGCAGAATTCGTTGATTTCAATGAATCCTGTAAGTAAAGGTGCAAATTTCACTGACACACTACAGGTTAACTTTGACCATCTAATTTGAAAGAGAGAAAATCCGTAAAATCATAAATTCTTTATACGAGAACGGAAGCCATGTTTTAATTTTATCATTTTTATATTTTGAATGTTTAAATAACACTGAGTTAAACCACTAATTAATGCGACATGATTGTTTTTGTTGTTGTTCTTTTTTTATAATAAAGGTTGGCAAATATTTCAAAATTGCATCCAAAAATTGGGCTCATTTTGATGATGAATAAATAGAATATTGCCGCGAAACATCTAGTTTCATTTTCTTGCAAAATTTAACATATTTAATAACAGCTAACATATTTAATTACAACGAATACGATCAATGTGGAAGAATTATTCACATGGTAAAAACTTTGAAGACTAACTTGATTGTTAAACTTTGTTCAGATGCTGTATTATATCCATCAAATTAGTAGATTCGAGAAATTAAAATTTATAAAGGGAACTCGCGATTTTGACGCAGCATTCCTATTTGAAAAAATTTTTGGAAAATATTGAAATATTGAAAATTATGTTGAATTTTAATTGTAACTATTTTTACAATAAAAAAATTCTTTTAATAAATAAATTTTGTTTTAAATTTCATTTTGAGATACAAAAAATTTGTAGATCGTAATACTTAAACCAAAGAGAATAGAGATAAGAAACGAAGCAGAAGAAAATTTTATTCACTCAACAACGTTGAAATTACTATTATTTTGTTTATTCTATGAAAATATGTGTAGGTTATGTACTCACACACCTTAACCCTTTAATGCATGATTTTTTCTTTTTAATTGTAATAGTTTTTTTCTTATAAAGATGTATTTGGATGAAACGAATTTCAAAGTAAAAATGGTTGGAAGCAGCTAGTTTTCCCGGAAAATTGATTTTATGACATGATGCCTATTTGCATCATTATGCAGTTGTGGTATAAAATTTAAATATTTTTCCATTTATAACGCTTCTTTATAAGAAGACAATTCGTTCAAAATTAAAATAAATATTCAAAAACAATATTCTTATTTATAAAAAATTAATTATGTAAATGTATGTTTACTACTAACTGTATGCAAAACATCGACTAACTAATTCTAAATGGCGATTTTATTTTCAAAACACAGAAAAAAAAAAACAATGTGTGAAACGAGATAGAAAAACAAATGAACAACAGATATACGAAATAAAACAGAAAAAATATGCTCAAATGTAGATGCAGTTCAAATTAGAATAACATGATGCAGATATGCTACAGTATGCATTAAAGGGTTAATTTGTTTTTTTTTATCTTAAGCACCCATACATATACGAACAAAACCAGAGCCTTCTAGAGTATAGAGCCATAATCATTATGACGTATTTTTTAGAAGCTTTTTTAGTGGTATAACTTTTCACTAATTTCCATAGGAATCCATAGTAAAAATGGTGTTTTTTAGCTTCAAGTTTTTCATTGAAAAAAGCAAAACTGTTACAAAATTTTTATACAAAAGTGTTCTACATATCTTTAGCAACAATATACAGGAAGGGTTTATTGGTATTAAGTAAATATTAATTGCAGAATTAAATTATTTCTAAAATATATTTTTCGAACTTTCATTTTGAAAAATACATCAAAGTTGGCTCTGACGAATTAAAATAATACTTGCTACATTTATCTTTAGTTTTACTAGTGTACGTTAGATGTCTCAGATTTATACAGAAAAATACGAAAAAAATTGTTTAATCACAAAATTATGACACGTTCTTAAATATTTTCTGAATTTGTTTTGCTTTTCCTACAATTATTGAACATAAATTTCCCCAAGTGGCGATTTTTGGTACGGTTTTTCAAAATGTTTACTGCCCACTGCCATCTATGTATATTGGCTTAATGCACACGATTTGTAGTAAGCTTTTCTTTTCAATTTGACCAGAATGCTGTTGTTATGAACTTTTTTTTATATTTTGGATTAAATAAATCAATTATTACAAGAAAATGAAAATGATTTACTTAAACGAGATTTATATATGTTGAAATTCAAACATTTATGAAAATATTTCAGAAATCATAATTAAGAATTTGCAACGTTTTCATTTACAAATTTGTCTTCGGAGAAAAAGTGATTTCCCATATGTTTTGTTTGTTTTACTATGAAAAGTCTGGTTTTTTCCTCGTTTCTAATTCCCTTATAAAAGCTTCGTTTTTTAGATTGTGGCTTGTATAATCAAGGTTGCTTTGACAAAACACGAGAAACGGAAAAACAAAGTGCAAACTTTTCAATTTATTGTATTAATTTTGTTTTTCTCCCAACGTCTTAAAAGCCTTTTGTTTTAACACTGTTTTTGGGTATTAAAGTTGGCCTTTTTCTTACTATTTTAAAAAATGTGTGTGTTGCTAAGCTACACTTTTAATCCTTGGTGTAAAAGTAGGTACTTTTAATACTAGGAGAAAAATATTATGCGTAGCCGAGCAAAAGCAAAGATTGCGAGTCAAACAAAGTCACTTTTAATTCGAATAACACATACTATTTTTTCTCCAACGAAGAGTTCATGTCGTGTCGGATGTATATTACTAATTATACGAGTAAGTACAAATTATGTAATTAAAACTTCAAAATTGAAACTAAATTTGTTGAAATATTTTGTGAAACTAAGGAGATCATGCCTTTTGTTTGGTTTGATTATTGTACGCGTCAAATACAATGAAATAGTCAAACAAAACAAAACTCATGGTCTCCTTAGTTTCAAAAAAATATTTTAACAAAATTAGTTTCAATTTTGAAGATTTAATTACATAATTTGTACTTACTCGTATAATTAGTAATATACAACCGACACGACATGAACTCTTCGTTGGAGAAAAAATAGTATGTGTTATTCGGATTAAAAGTGACTTTGTTTGACTCGCAATCTTAGCTTTTGCTCGGCTACGCTGCGCTTCGCCTCGCAAGCAAATATAATTGCTCGTCAAACAAAGTATCACTTTTAATCCTAATGACACAATGTACTATTCTTTATGAACGAGTAAAACAAAATCAGGGTTATGCAATATTAAATGTTCAGGAGTTTTAACAATTGAATAATTAGTATAAACTGCAAATTATAATTTGTTTATGAATTTTATATTTTACATTTTACTTTTTAAAAGTGGTACATACATAATTTGAAACTATAATGCACTTCAATGACATCACAGAAATTAAAAGGTGAGAAATTCACAAACCAAAGAGTATAGGATTCGCTCTTTGATAAAACATATGAATGAACAAGCCTAGAAAATTCTAAAATATTTGGAAACTCAAAAATTTTAAAATATGAAATTTATATGTAAGTAAATTTAGAAATTGCCGTTCTAAAATAATTTAAAATTTTCAATCGTGGGTGGTTCTTTTTAATTCTAGAGCTCGATGTTGCAATGTTCATACTTCCTTCCGCGTTAGTTGGATTATTTTTTAATAATTTACATTGCATAACCCATTTACAGGGTTTTCGAATTAACACTAAAATCATAAAATCCAAAATAATTTTATGGTGATAACAGCATTCTGAATTTTCGTCAAATCATCAATTAAATTCCTTATGTTGGCTAGTCCATTCCACACATTGGTTAACTATAATTTGTTTGATTTTTTTATAGTGAGGAGATTTGTCGAAAACATTTCTTAAAATCTGCTTATTTCAGTAGAGATCTGAAGGGGGATGAAGTGAGCCAAATCAAAATTTTTGCTATAGTTTTTGTAAAATATTAATGATTCATTTTGAAGATTCATTTTCTCATCGGATTTTATTAAAATAGCTTCACACTGCGTGTAGTTAATTTTTGTTTTTAAACGAGACAGCACGTACTCAGGTAATAGTTTTCCGAACATTCGTCGAATATAGGAAGCGTTTCTGCGATTTTGTCTTCTAAATTGTCAAATTAGATCATTTCAGAACTTACATTTTCAGAATCTGAATTGGCTGCTACAATGTTTGTTTGTATTTGGAATCCATCAGTGGACCGAAAATAGTTGTTCGTATCAACTAGGATTACATCATTGTCATTATTATAATGAAAGAAATTTGATCATTTAAGTACAAAAATTCATCGGTGAGGTTTAACACTGCATTGATAGCTTGCAGAAGTCCAGAAAAACAATATGCCTTTGTCTTGGAACACCCTTTAATGCCTGCTATAAATTCCAATGCCGATTTTAAAATTGAATAAGGTCCATTTCCTATTTTTAGAGCTTTACGATTTGGATTTGAATCAAATTTTTTTTTGCTGTTTAAAGCATCGGAGACCCTGTCGAATTTATCACAAAAATTCATTGTTGCCTAGGCTTTATTTGGTTCCGAGAATTTACTGTATGTCAGAGCAGTTTTGATGCCAGCCGCTACACTTCTGCTAAAAATTTGAGTAGCGTAGCCGACCTTCATTTTTTCAAAATTGTTTGGTTTTATATGTGCAGATGATAGTTTTGTGCAGATTTTCGTGGTAGATTTTTTTTCGATTTCATACAATTCTTCCAAAACCGACCAACTTGCAATTCCCTCTAAGGTTGACAACTCCATAGCTATCAAATTATTTCGAACACTTTTAACTAAATGTGGAGGATAATATCGGAGTACAAATTGAAAATGCGGGATTTTTTTCTATTTTTGAACGTTTATTCTGAAAAAATGGTAACAAATGAATTATTCAAAGTATTGTCCATCGCTAGCCACAACTTTTTCCCATCTTTCTGGCAATTTACGGATACCGTCGCGAAAAAATTCGGCCGGCTTGGCTGCTATCCAGTCATCGACCCATTTTTGGGCTTCTTCGTAAGAATGGAAGCGCTGGTCAGCTAGGCCATGTGTCATCGATCGGAAAAGGTGGTAATCGGAAGGAGCAATGTCTGGGCTATACGGCGGGTGGGGTAAGACTTCCCATTTCAGCGTTTGTAGGTATGTTTTGACCGGCGCTGCAACATGTGGCCGAGCGTTGTCATGTTGTAACAAAATTTACTAGGGCTGTAAATAAAATGTGGGATTTATCCCACATTCGTAGAAACACCATTTTGCCACTGAATTTTTGTGTTTGTCGGGTGAGAGGTTTTAGCGCAGTCATGGATAGCTTGGCTAAGACTCGCGGTTTGGGGTGGGATTTGCTAAAACATCACCTGACCTTGATAGACTGCTTTATTGTGCTCTTGAAAACATGCCCGAATCTTTACTAGACACTCTTCCCACTCACCTGTCAGTTCATCTCCGACTCAGTAGAGCTCAAACTCTCATTCTAAAAATAAACATAATATAAAAAAAATCGAAATAAAACGCGTCGACTTCATTTTCCATAATTTTAGAAATAATTATTGTAAACAAAAGAAAAAAAAAATATCTATAAACTACGTTACGAAAAATCTGTTTAATAATGGAAATATCCAATCAATTATTAATAATAATTATAATAATAATTTAAACAATAACAAAAAAAAAACTAAAACTAATGATTATGATTAGAATTTACCCGCCACCTTTATGATAGTTTGATAAAAAAAAACAAAGGTATATACATATCTTAATTATAAAAAAAAATTTACGTAGCGTAGTTTGGAATATATGAACCCGAAAAAAAACTGGTACTTATTTTCGACACGTAGGAGGCATGAATTTTCATCCGGAGCGCGAAGAACCGTAGCTTAGGTGCTTCATACTCAATTATTTAACGATGATCTGCATTCCGAACACCAGTTTAATAATTTCGATTCATTATTAACTTCTTTATTTATATGTACATACGTTATCTAATGTGCACGATCACTATTATTGCCCAAAAAAAAAACTAATCCGATCATTTATTTCATTATGCTTCCAATACGGATCAAAATCGTCTCTTTTTGTTGTTGGGTCTTCTTAATTTTAAATTTTGTTTTTACTTATTTTATTATTAATTTAATTACCGCTAATGATTTTAACGTCAGTTTTTCACTCAAGCTTTTTACTTTCTTTATTTGCCGTTTTGTTTCGTTCCTCACTTTGAATTTATTAAGTATATGTGTAAATATGCGGTTATCTTACTGTTTTTTTTTTTTTAAATTTATTAACCCCGCAAGACACAAGAACGGAATCACAAAAGTTTTTCACTTTGAGTAATTATCTAGTCATATAATGTTTACTATTCAAACTATAACTATTTATTTATTATTTATATAATTTATAGGGTTTTAATTATTTGTTTCACTAAACAATCTAATCAGAGTCTTGAACATAATTCCCACACAAATTTTTGATTTTCCAAAATCAAAACACAAAAAAAAAAATCTTAAATTCACTCTGATTTTTTTATTGTTGTTGTCCTTTTTTTTTATTAATATTATTTGTTACTATTAGTAGTTTGTATTAAATTATAACTTATTCACATTGCTCTTATTATTATCACATATAATCACTTAACCAGCATTTTTCTCTGGCATCTAATTTTAATTTTTTAAAAATTTTTTTTATTTACGTGGACGTCTGACTACCGTCCTTGTTTTTCGCCAACCCTCTAAAAATTCCAATTTTTTATTTTCACCGAGCCCGAACATATTCCATTCGATATCACCTCATCTCGTACCACCAATCAGGAATCAACAACGCAATTTCGTGTTACGTTACACTAATACACCCTCATCAGTTAATTGTCAATGACGTTAGTACCAATTTTTTTTTTTTTTGTGATCGACGAGAATTCCTCCGTGGTATTTATTATTTAGTGCATTTCTCAAACGTTTATTTTATGAGATGTTCGTTCAATTAGATTTTTATTTTTAATGAATTTGTTTATATGTATAATGATAACCCCTTACAGACTAATGTACATAATTAAAAAAATTTATATTCCTTATACAATAAAATAAAATTAATCATTAATTAATTATATCAGACAGATTTTTTTCCAGTTTTTTTTTTTCGAGTTTATGAAATTTACAGCCCTTGAATTTTCGACAATCATGGAACGATACCGCAGGGATTTGTTACAATGTTGCAAAATTACTTTGTCGTGTCTTTGCTCGTATTGTGGCCGTTTTTCTTTGAGTGCGCGGCTCAAACGCATCAATTGAGTTCGGTATAGTGCTCCTGTGATGGTTTCGTTCGATTTCAATAGCTCATAATACACCACACCCAGCTGGTCCCACCAAATACAGAGCATGAGCTTGGCGCCGTGAATATTTGGTTTGGCCGTCGATGATGATGCATGGCCGGGGTAACCATATGATTTTTTGCGCTTCGGGTTATCGTAACGGATCCACTTTTCATCACCAGTGACAATGCGATGCAAAAAACCCTTCCGTTTTTGCCGTTCGAGCAGCAGTTCGCATGCAAAAAAACGGCACTCGACGTCTCTCGGCTTCAGCTCATACGGCACCCAATGTCCTTGCTTTTGGATCATTCCGAGGGCTTTTATACGATGGGAAATGGCTTGTTGTGTCACTCCCAATGAATCTGCGAGCTCTTGTTGAGTTTGACACGAGTCTTCATTGAGTATTGCCTCCAATTCAGCATTCTCAAACTTTTTCACTTGGCCCGGCCGCTCTTTGTCCTCAACGTCAAAATCACCACTTCTAAACCGCACAAACCATCTCTCGCACGTTGAAACCGATGGAACATGACTCGGATAAGTCTCGGAAACCAATCGATGTGCTTCAGCAGCACTTTTCTTCAAATTAAAGAAGTAAATTAAAACTTCCCGCAAATGCTGTTTTGTTGGCACGAAACTCGACATATTGAGAGCTCAAAAAAACTATGAATTTGACACTGCGACAAATTGACACATACTGAAAATTAAAGCTATAAGACGTAGCTTTGACATGAACATAGTCACAGTACTGCCTGATGCGTATAGCGTTAGTAACGCCATCTGTTATCAATCCCGCATTTTCAATTTGTACCCCTGAATAGCATACATTTTTTTATTTTGGTAATTAAAAAATGGTTGGTCTTCAGAAACACCTAACTGGAAATAACAATTTTGGTTATTGGCCCCTTGGTCACAAACTACTGCCACATTTTTAAAACCACCATTCTCGGCCAGGTCAATATTTTCTATTAACTTTTCTTTTATTTCAACGCCTCTCATATTATTCTTAGAGGAATAGTACGACAATATGTACTTATAATTTAAAAACAGGCGGGTCATAAATAAGCAAATAGATTTTGCGATAGTTTTTTGCCTTTTATCACCTAGGCAATAAATCCATTTTTTTCAATATGATCATGAAAACAATTGAATATGCAATTTCGAAAAGTGCACATGTCTGAAAAATTAAATTTTTCAGGATTTGAAAAAAACTAATTATTTTCTAAAGTAGTAAATAAATTTATACAATTTATTTTAAGGTTACATGTAGAGTAGAGGTGGAAAACTATCGACAATTTCAACTATCGATAGTATCGATAGTAACATAAAAAACAATCGATAGAAAACTATCGATACAAATTAAAAGACTATCGATATACTATCGATACTATCGGATAATAAATTTATAAACTTTATTCAATTACATAGGTTGACTACAACCAGAAACTATTAAGTCAAGGGAGGTTATTATAATCGGAAAGTCTCCCAGTTTCCCACTTTGTTTTAAAAGCAGCAAATCGTTTTTATGTAAGAAAATCAGCATCTCAACATTTTTTGGCTTTCAGACCGTTTGGGATCGTTGAGCACAAATAATTTGACTAGCATATAAAAGGAATGACAACAAGAAAAACGTAACTAAAGTTATATCGCATAACAGCACAACTCTCTTGTACGAATAAAATATTAATATCGACCTATCCATTTAAGACCATGGAAACGTCAGTTATCATAATTTTAAGGGAATACGATTTTTGGATTCTACGATGTCGAATTCTTATTATGATAAAATCTTAAAGTATTATCTCTAAAATTGATAAGGTTATGACTGATTTTATATTCCTAAATTAATGCGTTTTTAACTAAATATCCAGCTAAAAGAATTCAAAGCCACTTTATAATACTCTTCAGTATAAACGGTACAATTAAACCTTTTTACTGCTATCCTGAAAAAACAGTATTTTTCACTTATTATATTCTTACTTGGATAGGTCGATATATCGATAGTATATAAAAAGTATCGATTGTTTTCGATAGTACGAAACTATCGATATATCGATAGTACTATCGATAGATTTCCACCACTAAATTGTAGAGTCAAAAAGTAATCGAAAATTATAAAAATATTTAATGTTAATCTTTATTCTATATATTTTTTTATATATTTTATACATAAGAGATGTGCCCTTTTCGAAATTCCTGAAACATAAACGTATAGTGATTTTCAAAATAATACCACAGTTAATTTCAAAATTCATTTCTACTCTTATTTGTGCATGATTAGATCTAATATGCGTTTTTATTGAATAACATTGGTCGTGTGCTCCTGGCATTTGTGAACGGTCATTTATTCCAAATTCGACAAATTTCAATTCCAAAATTTCAATTCCAAAATTTCTGTTTATTTTTGTGTTTCTTATTGTTAACAGACTTTTACTCGATTCTAAAAATGTTCGATCAGATTCAGATCAGGTGACGGACCCGGTTATTGCTCGACCCCCATTTCATAATCGTTAAACTAATATTTTGCTACCTCGAGGTATTCTTTAGGTCACTATGTTGCTGAAAACACAAGCGTGGTGGTTTATCTTCTTCGGTATTACCAAGATTTAGATGAGTTAATAATATGAATGTAAACAACCGCAATCATTCCATTTTCCGGACAATAAATGGTCATGTTCCATGCCAGAAAAAGACCACTACCACGTATATTAGGGCGAAACTTTGTATTGGGCTGAGATCATTTATAATGTCGGCCTGCAGAACCAAACAGATTAGCTTTTATTTTGTCAATTCATAGTACTTTTTTCCTCCTTTTCGGCATACAAACTATGTTTGATGAATGATGCCTTCTAAATAATTGAGATTTATAAACCTTCATTTGAGAAGAATGTTTCATTGCAGTTCGGATAATTAAAGTCCCCAGTAGGCTTGTATTTTCAGCAATACAACGACCAACCATACCTCAATCAGAGCAAACGACAGAATTAATTAAGCAAATTACAAAGGCGGGATCAGTCACCTGATCTGAATTCGATCGAACATTTTTGGAATCGAGTAACAGTCTATTAACAATGAGAAACACAAAAAGAAAAAGAAATTTTTGATTTAAATTTGTCGAATTTGGAATAAATCACCGTTCACAAATGCCAGGAGCTGGTGACGTATTCGAAAAGAAAATCACACGACCAATACTATTCAATAAAAATGCATATTAGGTTTAATCATATAAAAATAAAAATAGAAATGAATTTTGAAATTAACTGTGATTAAATATGGATTTTTATATTTAATTGTAAGTAAAAAAAAAAATTAAAAATTGATAAGCAGTTTTTTAGTTAATTAAGAATTTGCAATAATATTATACCTAGTGCGCTGTATAAACTTTACGAAACTTTTATGTATCAAAATCACGTCAGCAAGAGACGGAGATATATCGCCTTCGCCGATTAGTAAAATGCATTAAATTCGAAAAGGGCACATCTCCAAGAGTTGTGACCTTTTCGAAATTATTGTCATACATACCAACATTGGTAGCAGTATTAATACAAGAGATGTGCCTATTTCAAACAAAATAGGTGTGGGGACATATTTCCCTTACATTAACGTGAAAAAACGGCTTTGTCAAAATTTTCAAGAAATTGCATATTCAATTGTATTCCAGATCTCGTTTAATATCGACCTCATCATAGACAATAACCGCATATGCCATCATTAATACCAGGTTTTAGGTGTTTCACTGGCATCCAACCTCGAATTGAAGACACGGCTGGAAGTCGACATTGAAATGCCTTTTTTAGATATCTATAAGTTTTTGCTGACCGAAAATATATGTTTTGAGCTACACATTTTTGGGGTTGGCTCCATTTTGTCGTTTTAGGTTTCCGAAGCAATAACATTTTCCCTAATTCTTTTGTATTATCTGCTACCTAAGCTAAATTATTTATTCTGTCGTTCAAACTTATTTTAGATTTCGACTTAATAAACTTAAAATTGTTTCGTAAATAACGAGCTTTCAAGGCTAGAGGTATGATATTCTAATTTTTTTCTTTTTTTTCATAGTTGCTAATTGTTTCTCAATTTTACAATATTCACTTCTGTAATAAGCGCAATTTTTTGTTTGTGTTTTGCAATTACTACATAAAGGTTTATCTTTTCCTATATCGGTATTCATTAATTTCAAAAGAGGTCTGTACTGTTCAAATTCTTCTAAAGTTAGATCTGTATTACTAGAACCTGCTGAAGAGTAGTTAGGATAAATCCTCTTTGCTTGAATTGGAACAGGTATGTTAAAATAATAATCGTCATATTCGAGACAACTAGGATGAACTAAATTTAAAGATGGGATCGTACCCGGCTTAAGACGATTTTCAAGCTTAGATTCGTCAACAAAGTGGTCTTCGCATACCTTTAAACATTTTTTTAAATTATTTTTATTTAAATAGCATTTTTCAATCCAATCGTTATAAATTGAATAATTTTTAGACGGAAAAGAAAAAAAATTCTTTTTTGGAAATGCTCTCTTCGTTGCTCTACAATTGGCAACTGCGCAAACCACTCCAGTCGGAAGATATTTTGATTTTGACAAATCCCTAATTCATGAATTGGTTCTATCAACTATCTAACAAGTATAATAAAATCAAGTTTTACTATCTTTTTATATCGTATTATGTCTTAATAAGAAAGGAAAATAGATACGCCGCAATAAATAAAAAAAAAAACTTAAGAAAATAAATAAAATTGTAACAATAAGAAAAATAAATATGGAAAATGAAATATCGCTTTTTAACGTCTTCTGCAAATGACAATGTTATAACAATAATTTAAAATATAATTATAAATTAAACATACAGTCCAGAACAAAATTATTTGAATTATTTGTGCATGCTTAATTTTTAATGCAACGCAACACAAACAACTGTAAAAATTATATAATTAAATATTTTTTTAAATATTAATTTCAATTTAATTAACTTAATTATTCTGCTTTACATTCCAATCAAACATTTTTTTAAACTTTAATTCTAGGAAAAATTACAGTTAATTTCGTTTTTAACAAAACTATTTGTGCACGCGTCATTTGTTCTCATAATTATTTGTGCAATATGGAAACAATTAAATCAAAACGGGAAATCAATTAAATTTAAAATTATTTTTGGTTAATTAAATAGTGATATAGTCACTTATGTTTTGTATGCACTTGGGCAGTTTTTGTTACGTCTTGGTAACATTTCGCAAGTGGTTCAAAAATTGGTTGATAAAATCATCTATAGAAACTTATAGTCCGCTCGGTTTTTTAAGCACTCCGCTACAAATTTTTGACCGTGAGCAATTTTCACTTAACTTCAAACCTCCGCAAATTTAAATCGAACCCCTGCCATGGCCGATACTACAAATTATATTCAAGATTTTTCAATAATTTCGTGGAAATGAGTCTTCTTATGTATGGGAGCAATATTGCGCTGAAGTCTAAATTGAGAACCAGCTGATTTAACGTCCACTAGGAATGTCACCTCATTCAATAAACCAAAATTGAGCAATTAATTAAAAATAATGAATTAAAATTAAATTCAATAAATTGTATTGTTTATTAAAAACAAATTAATATTTTATTTATAAAAATAATTAAAATTAATTAAGTACACGTTAAAATTATTTTTCTTTCATTAATGTGATATTTAAAGTGAATATCCGGATTTCGAACATTCGTTCGTTAATAAAAAATGAAAAAATGAAATTTGAAATCCGGATGTTTTATTTATATAAGAAAGAAAAAGAAATTTATTGTGTAGTTAATTTTAATTATTTTTATAAATAAAATCTTAACCATTATAAACAGTACAATTTATTGAATTTAATTTTAATTCATTGTTTTTAATTAAAAATTGTGATACAAGCACATCGAAGTAATGGTTAGGTATCATTATTTCGGTATTTATAACGAAATTGAGCATTGGCTTTGAGAAGTTGCAATTAATAAGGCATATAAACAGACGGAATATGATTTACCGTCAGGAAACAAAAAGTGAACGGCATCATAAGCATAAGCCCATTAACCTCTGGAGAACTGTATTATAGTTACAATAAAAATGGAAATAATCCATAATTCTATTTGGTGAGTAGTTAAAACTATTTGGAATTGAAGATGGATGAATATCCGAAACCGGTCTTCCTTTTTTAAAATTTAAAATTATTACATAAAGCAAGAAAATATTTTTAACAAATAATTATTTTTTCGTATTTTAATTATATTTTAATCTGTTTTAAATTTATTAAAAGTTGTGAAAAAGTAGTAATTGTGAAAAAATACATATATAAATAAAAACATTTTCGATAACTGTAATATGCCCAAATTAGTGCGTTAATTAGTTTCTCTACCAATTACAACTCAAGGCCATTGCTTAATTTCGGTGTATTGAACGAGGTAACATTCCTTGTTGACGATAAATTAGTCGGCCTTCAATTTGCTATTTTTCATTTAGCAATCTTGAATATAAGACAACTAATTGTCTCGGCCATAGCAGGATTTCGATTTAAATTTGTGGAGGTTTGAAGTAAAGTGGAAAATGCTCACAATCCAACAAGGCCAAAAATTTGAAGCACAGTGCTAAGAAAACCGACCGACCTAAGTTTCTAGATGATTTTATCAACCAATTTTTGAACCACTTGCGAGATGTTATACGGTTTTAAACATAAGTGACTAACTCATTATTTAATCAACCAAAAACAATTTAACGTTTTGTTTTCCATTTTGCCATATTGCACAAATAATTATGAGTCCAAATTTGCGTGCACAAATAATTTTGTTAAAATATATTAACTGTAAGTTTTTCTAGAATTGAATTATAATTTTTTTTTTATTGGAATAGAAAACAGAAAATTTAAGTTAATTAAATTGAAATTAATATTTTCAAAAAGATTATTAATTATATAATTTGTAAAGCTGCTTGTGTTGCGTTGCATTAAAAATTGAGCACGCACAAATAATTTTGTTATGTAAGGACTGTATAATAAAATTGAGCTAACCTATTTATCTTTAGAAGGAGGTACAAACATAGAAAATTATTAGTCAAATAATCTTGAAATTAATGTGTAATAATTTGCTTCGTGCACGTGTTGTTTATTCAAAATTCGAAATAAGAATGATTTTATGATTGAAAACGAAAACCATCTCAAAAAAAAAAATGAATACTTACATATCGCTGGTGACAATGCAAAATCGTGTACCTACTCTTTTGATATTTTTAAGGAAGCGAGTGATTTTGCCGTAGTTAAGGTATACTAAGATACACTTAAATAACTAGCAAAATTGAATATTAAACCAAACAATTAGTTATCTTACCGATAAATCAATAAAATGATTTTGAGGAATATTGTAGATATACAGTTTTACATTGTTGTCATCGATATGATTTTTGTATTGTGTGGAAAAAAGTAAAACATAAAAGATTGAAAATGTATGCGTTCATAACCCGTTCATAGAATAGGAATAATAACATTTAAATTACATAACCCATGCATTTTTGTATGCAATTTTTTGTTCTCTTTCGTTTCTCTTGATATCTCTATTCTCTTTGCTTCAACGTATTTTGCAAGAAGGAAGAAGATAAAGAAAAGATTAACATGAGAGAAAATGCACAAAGGAACGTTTTCATTCGTATAATTATTCTATAATTAATATTTATTTATCTTTAAAATGAGCTCAATTTTGCAATTTTAAGATAATTCGTTCCTTCCTTTAGGTATCAATAAATACAACAACAAGTACAAGCAATTTTTAAATGTCTGACACTCTCTGTACGTTAAAAACAACCACAAAATCATATCCTATATGTTTTTTGTTTAATTAGTGCTTCACATTCAAAACATGAAAATCATAAAATTAAAACATGATTTCCAAAAAAATGTTTTTTGACGTATTTTTTCACTATAAATAAAAATGAATGTAACAACAATTTTTTCAATTTGTTATTTCTTTTATGAGTTAATTTTGGAAGTAGCGCCAAAATTTGTATGGATGTATTGAAATTTTATACTTACCAGTCATGATACAAAGAATTAATAAGGTATGCTCAATAGATGTAATTACGCCATCCGGTGACAGAAATTTGTTTTTTATTTTTTGTTATTTCTCTATTTTATTTTGTTTTTAGCACGTCATTCGGTAGTATCGTGGTGCAGCATCGAATGACGTGCTAAAAAACAAAACAAAATAGAGAAATTTGTACAAAAAATAAAAAATAAAAAACAAATTTCTGTCACCGGATGGCGTAATTACATCTATTGAACATACCTTATTAATTCTTTGTATCATGCTTACCAGTATATGATATATTTTCTTTCGAATTTTCGTAATTCTCAAAAGAGTCAAAATAGTTGTTTATTAATTGAGCTGAAGTGCCAACAGATATTAAACAAAATGACAAGTTTTTGTTGTCCTCTAGCCACTTAGTGATCCAACAATTTTAGAGTTAACTTACAGATTTACAAATTACAGTTACCATTTAGTAGTTTATCGCCATAACATTAATCAACTAACCCATAAAAAATGAGTTCAAATATCTATTGTGGCACCTAAATTTGATGGTATCGAAAAAATTTATCGTCTCTGCCATACAATGAATTGAAATTTCAAAGTGTATATATTTCAATAAATTTTTATATCAACATTTTTGTTACCTTCATATCTAGGTATATGTACATACATATATATGTAGGTAGACTCGTTACCCTATTAATTTTGATAGAATATAAAAACCAAACGCGAAAATATTCGCAAGTTAAATGCACACAAAAAAAAAAAAATTGGTGTTGAAAATCAAACAATCAGCTATTAATATTCTATCGAAATTTTTTTTTTTTTGCATTTCTTCATGAAATATATTTTCATTTACTCGCTCGTACACTAAATATATTTGGTTGGTGTACGTTTAGAAATATTTTGGCTTTTTTGTTACATTATGTTTATGAATACATCTACATAGCCGCTACCAGTGGATACATAAAATGTATAATAAAAATTGTTATTAAATTTTATATTTTTAAAACGTAACAAAGAAAATGAATACCAAACCAAAAAAGCCATTCCGCGTTACCGGAAATAAAAATCTATGTATGAACACATTACATTTATACTCGGTATGTACATATAGCATAATAAAAAAAAATTGTGTTATGGTTTTATGATTTTTAAGGAGCATAATGGTATGCTAACCGAAAAAATTCCCATATATATTGCAATAGAGTGTTTTGTTGTTTTTTTTTTCGATTTTCGCGGCAAAACAAAAATGAATTTAATTTTCATTTATGTATGTACTGTACCTATAGCTAGTATATTATTAATTGATAAATGGTTTTGTTTTGTCCGAATTTTTCTGGTCATTATATACAATTTTTGGACATACTCGCGTACATCAGTTAATAATATAACAATAACCTAGAGACGAATCAATCAACCGGAAGGATATATAGTTCAAAGGATTTTCAATTATGTCGATCTGCATACATGAATGTTGATATAATAATAATTACTATTATTCTATTTATTTATTTTTTTATGCATAAAGACAATGGATTTTATAGTTGAAATAATTAATTGGGAAAATAAATTATTGGAAAATTATACATTTTTTTCATTATTTGCTGCATTGACTACAAAAGAAATCGGTTTTTGGTAATTGCATGTTATATGAGATTATTTTGTTGAATATTTTATTTTATGGACGATGCTGCCAAAAACTATTGATATTTCGTATTCGAAAATAAAATTCAATATGACAAGGATACAAGTTTAATGTAACATTTACAAAAACAAAAAATAAATCGGTTTTCCTCTGCATGACCATGTTCTACTTTTTCTAAAATCACACAAGCTTGAAAGATTTGAAAAAAGATTTCAGATTGCTCAAAATGTTGAAATTTCTTGTAATAAAAATAAAAGCATTGGCACAAAATGGAAATTTGAAAAAATAGTTCGTCACCTCTTCGTACAAAAAAATACTTTCCACGCACTACGCAATAAAAAGATGGTCCTCGATCGCCTACATACATAAATGTATGTTAGAGAAGAACTCAATATTATTCCAGCGTAGAATTTATGGATGATCCAATATCAAATTCCAAATTTACGGGTTACACCCCACGCCTTTAATTTTATTAAAAACAATTGGTGAACCAATTGTTTCATTATTGGTATCGACCATAATATCATTAGTATGGTGGTCCGCGATATTTTTTCAATTTAGCTATGTTTTATTTAATAAGTTTAACCCCAACTGAAATGACCAGGGCGTGAATATTTCGATATTACAATATATTATGAACTACTTATAATTGCCTTAAAAGCTTAGATATAAAATTTCACTAAAATCCGCACTGACAAACGTGAATGTTCCATTTATGCTTGTAATGTAGAAAGGCCTATGGATTAATTATATATGAAAAATAAATTTCACAAAGTATCATTAGATGTGTCCCTAATATTTGTTGAATTATGGCCATGTTTTATTTAAGAAATTCCATCCCTGTCAAAAATAGAACTTTTGCTATTATGCACCTATAGATCAATGAATTAGTTGCAGGACATCCAAAAATATAAATTCGGTTATTTTCGTTGAAATTTATTTAATCGTTTTTAATTTTAGTCCTGTGATAATCATAAATAATAGGTATAAAGTGACTATTTTGCTAAAATATTGGAAACAAAAAACAGAGTGCAAAAATATAATAATTGTTTCATTATTTGTCATTTTAAAAAATATAACAATCTATAATTTGGTTAAGATTAACAAAAATTATTTTATTTGTTTCATCCATCAGTGGAATATGAGACTCCGACTTAAGAATTTAAATAATAATATTACAAAAAAAAAATTCCAGCAGCAATTTCAAGTCCCGCAGGATACAAAATCGGAAATTTCCATTTTCGAAAAAATTTTAAACAAATATTTTAAAGTTCCCTAAATTTTAAAATATTTTTAATTAATTATTTTATTTTAATGAGGTTGGGCATTGACGGCCGAATCGTTGGACAGAAAAAAAATTTCGTACTGAAAGTTATGAAAACTAAAAATCTCGTTTTGAAAAGCTCGAAAAATGGATCTGGAAAACAAAATATCGATTACCTAAATAAATTTTATATTATAATCGGGCGCTCGATTAAACAAAAATCGATCATTTTGGTATTGTTGCAATTCTTTGATTTGTTCCTAATTAAGACTTAGTAAAAAGTTGTATATTTTTGAAAATTTAATTCGTTTTAATTTGTTTTGTACCGTAGGGGATGAGGACTGCCACCCCAGTACCCAAAATTAAAAATTTTTCAAATTTTTTTTTAATTTTTTAAGCTGCAAGGGTGGCAAGAAATTTGGGGCACTCTATTTTTGATTCTTTTGTGTTTTTGGGGACTTTTATTTTCTGGAATAAGATTGTATCCCGATATGGATTTTACGTTCTAAGACGTATTCGTACCCACTATCCTAGTAGCGGCAGGTATAAATTATTCAGAAGTTTCATCCAGTCACAGATATTCAAAGTTATACTTTGACATTGTAATGATTTTTTGGCATTATTCAGCCAGCAATTGAAAACGAATAATGCGTTTTGCAAATTATAAAATAAAATAACAAATTAAAATTGTATTTAAATGGTTGAAAAAGCTAAGCTTAATTGGTCTGCGAATGTATGGGGCATTCTCTGTCAAATCGGCCACAAGCCCTACACATTTCATTTTTTGAGATATTTAAACATTTTTAGGCTTAAAATTTTGCTTAGAATGTCTACTTTTTAATGCCGTATGGCGTTTTTATGGCGTCCTTGGATTTTCAAAATGACGGACCATATCTTCTGAGTAAGTCTTTAATTTTTAATAAAATTGATATAAAAACGTAATTTTAACTCTGTTAATTTACTCAAAAGTGTTTTTGGTGTCATAGATTAAACATTTTTTATTATTTTTTTACAATTCCAAGATGGTGGATCCAAGATGGCCGCCAAAATTGACAAATTTTTCGACGTTCATAAAGATTGTTAGAAGCACGTCCTAGAAGGTTTTGGGAGTCGCTGATCACGAATTTGAGGTCAGAATTTTAATATTCAAGATGGCGGACACAAGATGGTGGCCAAATATGGCAGAAAAAAGCTAATTTTTCGACGTTTATAGAAATCAATAAAAACTCGATCTAGGAGGTTTTCGAAGTCGGTGATCATTAATCTAGGATCAGAATTTGAAAATTCAAGATTGCCGACTCAAGATGGCCAACTCAAGATGGCCGACTCAAGATGGCCGCCAGAAATGTCAATTTTTCATCGGTTATGAAAATCGATAAAAACATGTTCTAGGGGATTTCCGGGATCGCTGATCACGAATTTGAAGTCAACATTTAAAAATTATCTCAAAATGGTACCAGATTTTTGATAAAATGTGGTATTTTTAGATATATTTTCAAAAAATGTCTAAAAATAACACTTTTTATTGAGAGTCTGGTATTTTTTTGAGAGAATTATTAAATTTTAACCTCAAATTCGTGATCAGCGACCCCGAAAACTCCCTAGATCATGTTTTTATCGATTTTCATAAACGTTGAAAAATTTACATTTATGGCGGCCAATGATCGGGGATCTTAGGCCTGCCATCTTGAATTTTCAAATTCTGGTCCTAAATTAATGATTACCGACTTCGAAAACCCCTAGATCGAGTTTTTATTGATTTTTATGAACGTCGAAAAATTAGCAATTTTTCGGCCATATTCGACCACCATCTTGTGTCCGCCCACCTTGGATATTAAAATTCTGACCTCAAATTCGTGATCAGCGACCCCGAAAACCTTCAAGGATATGCTTCTAACGATCTTTATGAACGTCGAAAAAATTTTCAATGTTGGCGGCCATCTTGGATCCAGCATCTTGCAATTGTAAAAAAATAATAAAAAATATTTAATCTATGACACCAAAAACACTTTTGAGTCAGTAGCCCTAGACTTTCATGTCGACGGACGCTTGTTTTAAATTTTTTCCGAAAACCAAAAACAATTAAATTAATATAAAAAAAAAAGCTGAATTACCAGACAATAATAAACAAACACATTAATTTAAAAGAATTAATTATAAAATCGAAGCGATAACCAAAACATAAATAATAAATTGCGAACTACTAACAATAAGTGTAGAAACTGCGTAAGCCCCGATTATATTACGGGTAACTGCGTATTCTAAGTGTGTAAGCGCCGTCGCATTGCGCAACATAAAATGCCGAAAAAATCAGGAAAGGGTGCATCACTCTTAGACGACAGGGCGCTAAGTTACGTTAACAACTTAATCAACAAGCAATTTAAGAAACTGCTCGATAAAATAAATTCACTGCAACAAACCATTTCAAACACCGAAACATCAAACACAGTCGCGAGGCAAAAACAAGCAGAAACAATCTCGCAAATAAATCCAACCAAGCGAATGCGACGCAATACCGAATCAGACGACATCGAAATTCAACAAAAAGTAAAACAAATACTCGCTGAAGATGATGATTACTACTCAGAATCAGAAATGGAAGATAACGAATACGCGGAACTACCAAAAAGAACCAGGGCAGAAATGCCTACCCACAACAAATATCAGTCTAGATATACT
Organism: Tipula helvola; assembly: GCA_963556165.1. NCBI lineage: Eukaryota > Metazoa > Arthropoda > Insecta > Diptera > Tipulidae > Tipula > Tipula helvola. The sequence continues at coordinate 341,705,037 of OY744481.1, read as the reverse complement.
TCAGCCGAAAAACTCAGAAAAAAAGGCTATGAAACCTCCGCCGATGATACTTAAAAATTTCCCAAAGGAGGAAATAAGTCAGTTAAAAAATAACATCATCGCAAATCACCCTGACACAATGCTAAAAGTCACTAGCAACAATGTATCTGTATACACAACCAATAAGGCTGAATACGAAAAAATTAAAAACACATTCAAATCCGAAAATAAAGAATTTTGCACATACACTCCCAAGCAAGAGAAACTCAAAACAATGGTCATGCGAGGAGTAAACTCTGGTCAATCACCTGAGGACATCATAAACGACTTGAATCGGCAAGGACTGGCTGTAAGGGGGTCTACCCAATAGCTATAACCAATCAAGCAACAAAACAAAAAATACAGCTTCCCTGTTATACTGTTAGCTTTAAACCGGAGGTAAAACTCGAGGACATCTTAGCCATCAGAGGATGTTGCCACTGTCGAGTCACGTGGGAGCATAAGAGGAAATGAAACGGTTTCCAATGCAGGAACTGCCAAAATTTCGGACACTCAGCGTCGAACTGCTTCCTTCAGTACAAATGCGTCAAATGTGCCGCCAGCCACAACCCTGGAAACTGCCCCAGAAGCGAGAATACCGACAGCACACCTCTAAAATGTGCAAACTGCGGTGGAGAATATACCGCAAACTACAGCGAATGTATAAAGAGACAAGAATATTTGGGTAAGTCTACAAATTACACCTTAAAAAACAGTAGTCGACCAAACCTATTTAAATCTAACTATATAAATAAAAAAACTAGTTTCGCTGAGATTGTCAGACCAAGTCGCGGACTGTCTGAAGAACCACGTACAAATAGGCCAGAGAACAGATCAGGGGGCAACGAACAGATAAATAAACTCATGGAACTGTCAAATCATTTATTTAGAATAGACTTCCTCACATTAACCAATAATGTCTCGCAATTTCTAGTTAAACTAGAAGACATCTCAGACAGGAACATGCAAAAAAGCATGTATCTTAATTTCATATTCCAATACATGAAATGAAGATCCTCACGCTCAATTGCAATAGCCTTGTAAGCAAAGCTCGCAGACACGAGCTGATACAACTCATAAATACAACGAAACCTGATATTGCATGCCTTAGAGAGACAAAGCTGTCGAATCGGCATGTGTTAAGTATTCCCAATTATACTATTTATCGAACAGACTCTCGCAACGCCGGATCAAGGGGCACCGCCATTGTAATATTTAAAGGAATTATCCACTCTAATCCCAAAGCATATGTTCGGAACAACATTATAGACACTTCAGTGAGAATAGGGAATGAACCATCAACCTTCACATTGATTTCCGTATACTTCAGGAAAGCTGAAATCGCGCACCTGGATTGTCGCTTTTCCCAAACCTGGCAAGAATAAGTCCATAGAGAATACTAGACCTATCAGCCTTCTTAGCTCAATCAGTAAAATCGTAGAACGAGTAGTAGCAGTAAGGGTATGGGAACATGCGAGGCATGTTGTACCAAAAGAACAATTCGGGTTTGTCCCACATAAATCAACCACAGCTGCTTTAAAGAGACTAATAGACCATCTGAAACTCTCTAAGAAATGAAAAAAGTCACGGCTGCTATATTCCTGGACGTACAAAAGGCATTTGACACTGTCTGGCATGATGGCCTCATCTTCAAATTAATTAAGTTTGCTTTTCCACCAGAATTGATAGTACTTTTGCAGTCTTACTTAAAAGAACGAAGATTTTTTGTAAGCATTGACTCA